>CM076575.1:1282737911-1283273485 GCA_034641835.2 Pinus albicaulis | reverse complement strand
GAGCATACTTTCCCTGAGAAACAAATAGTCCTCCGCTGCGCTCCCAAATCTCCAATCCCAGGAAATAATGAAGGATGCCCAAGTCCTTCATCTCAAACTCTCGTGCAAGATCCTCCTTGCATGAAAGTATCAACTGCTCATCGCCAGTCAAAATCAGATCATCTACATACAGTACGATGATCAACAGCTTCCCCTCCACCACAATCCGGTACAGGTTTGGATCCGCCTCACTCTTGGAGAATCCAAGCCCGGTGAAGTAGCTGTCTATCCGAGTGTACCAAGCACGAGGTGCTTGCTTCAGCCCGTACAGTGCTCTCTTGAGTCGGCACACATGCGACTCACTGCTGAAGATCTCAAAACCTTCAGGCTGCTCTATGTACACCTCCTCCTCAATGACTCCGTTGAGGAACGCAATCTTCACATCCATCTGATGAATGTGCCACCCCATCTACGCTGAGAGAGCAAGGATCGTCCGTATGGAAGAGTACCTTGCGACAGGTGCAAAGGTCTCCTCATAGTCAATCCCCTCGATCTGTGAAAAGCCACGGGTGACAAATCTCGCCTTGTACTTCTCCACACTCCCGTCAGCCGCCTACTTCACTTTGTAGATCCATCACGAACCCACCACTGATTTCCCCACCGGTCTTGGGACAATCTCCCATGCACTGTTCCTGACGATCGAATCATATTCTTCGATCATGGCATCAACCCATGCGGGTTCCTCCACAGCTTCCTCAAAAGAGGATGGCTCTATCACAACACATTGACTCACAAGAGCCATGTATCCAGTGTACCGATCCAGTGACTGTCTCTGTCTGTGCTGTGTTGTACATGGTCCTACAACCTTCTCTGCATCCCGAGCCAGTCGCTCAGCTTCTGTAGTGCGCATGCGCTCTCTGATGGTTGGCGCTGCATGGGTGGTTTCTTCCACCTCCTGAACTTCCTCTTGTGGCTGATCCACATCCGGAAGCTCCTCCTTAGGAACTAACAGCTCCTCATCTGCATGCAAGTGTAGCTCCCTCTCAAGCGAACACCGCATGGCTTTCTCCTCCTGAAATTTTATATCCCGTCGCACAACAGTCTTGCGACTGTCTGACAAATACACCTGGTAGTTGTGAGGTGTATCAGTGTACCCCACAAATATTCCAACCTCAGCAGTTGGATCCAGCTTCCTTCTCGTATCCTTCGTCACATGCATGTAGACAGGAGAACCAAAAATCCGCAAATGGGAAATATCAGGCCTCTTGCCAGAATAAGCCTCCTCCGGTGTACACATGCCAAGAACCTTGTGAGGACAACGGTTCTGCACATACACTGCTGTATTGCATGCCTCAGCCCACAAGTGAAGGGGTAGGCCCTGATCATGCAACATCGCCCGTGCAGCACCCACGATCGTTCTGTTCTTCCGCTCAGCCACCCCGTTCTGCTGTGGGTTATGGGGTGCGATGAGCCTCTCCGAATCCCTTCTGCGCTGCAGAACTCCTTGAATTCAGCCGAGATGAATTCACCACCGTTATCACTCCTTAGAGCAATCACCTTCTTCCCCGACTCCTTCTTGACCAGTGCTTTAAACTCATAGAACTTCGCGAATGTATCGCTCTTCTTCTGCATGAAGAAGATCCAGCACTTTCGAGAGAAATCATCAACAAAGATCACATAATACTTGTGCTTTGCTGTCGAAGCAACTGAGAAAGGACCACACACGTCCGTGTGAACTCTCTCAAGGATCGTTGTGGCGCGACTATCCTTCTCATGAAAGGTGGCTTTCACATACTTCCCTAAAGTACACCCCTTACACTGATCTGACTGCGCAAGGGTGCCCTTAGGAAGCCCAGTAGAAATCTGCTGCAGAATCTTCAAAGCTCCATGGTGAAGGTGGCCCAATCTCCTGTGCCACAGTTCGCCCTCATCATCCCGGCTCACCACTTCTCCCACTTTGCATGCCATAGCTGCGCAGCCATATACCTGCAACTGATAAAGGTTCTTGGTTTGAACCCCTATCTTCCGGGTCTCTCCATTAGTCTTACTGCGCAGGAAGGCTTTTCCTTCGCTGAAGACCACATCATACCCCTTATCCTCCAACATCGCCACAGAGATCAAGTTTTTCTTCAATCCAGGTACATGCATGACATCCCTCAATACAAAGGGTTTACCAAAATCCCTCTGAAAGGATATGGTACCGATACCAGTCGCACTGTATCTACCATCATTTCCCATCTCGATGTGCACACCCAAATCTTTGTCCTCCATATCTAAGAACAAATCTCGATCTCCCGTCATATGAAATGATGCACCGCTGTCCAAGAACCATACCGATCCCATCACACTTGAAACCAAGCATGCGATCAGTGAAAATTCAAGCTCGAACTGTGAAGCCAAAGCTTCTCCATCTGCAGATCTTCCCGCTTGCTTGTTCTTCTTCTTCTTTGGACAATTGGTAGCATAATGTCCGTGATCATGGCAGCGAAAACACTTCACTTTCGCCATATCCCGCTTCTTGCCCTTTGCACCAGAAAGAGAGGTTTTCTTACCCTTCCCCTTCTTTTCTTTGGCAACCAAAGCGCAGTTTTCTTCATCAGCTCCCTTTGATGAAGATCCATCATGAGTAGTCCTCCTTATCTTCTCTTGCATGAGATCCGCCCAAAGGCGCTCCCATCCCGGCAGCTTCTCCCGACCATTGACACTATCTTGATATGAGTGCCAAGCCTTCGGAAGACCAAGGAGAGCCAGGTCGACCATGTCCTCGTCTTCGATAGTCATCCCCACACTTCCCAGCTCATCTCTGAACTGAGTGAACTTCGTGAGGTATTTGGCGATACTGTCGCCTTTCTCCATCTTGATGTTCCTGAGCTTATCTTTGAGTGCTAGCTTCCTTTGGTCGCTCTTACTCTGGAATAGATCCGTCAAAGCTTTCCACATTAAATATGGAGTAGCCTTTCCATGCAGGCTGGATACAATATGATCCTTGACGCCCTCCAACAGGATCCTTCGACACTTCGCCATCTTCTTTTGCCATGCTTCGACTTCAGCAGGATCAGTGGGCTTTTGGACATTCGTATCTACGAACTCCTTCAGACCATTATCTTCTAATACTACCTCCATGCGATCCTTCCATGCAACATAATTCGAACTGCCTTCAAGAGCATATTCGAGTCGCAAACCGTTGAAAGACATTTTCAACACTGGCACCAAGAAAACAAAATTGCTGCAAAATTTCGAATTCCACCTCAAAGCTCAGCCGCTCTAGATCTGTGAGAACAAATTATTTCTAGCACAGAGATTGACTGCAAGGGGCATTTACCAGACCTTTCACTTTCCGAAGAAAGATGAATCCGGAGGCTACCTGGCCCGCATGCAGACTCTGTCTACCGAAATAAGTTTGTAATCACCGTGATGATCAATCTCTGCTTCAATAGCTCCGATACCATGTAGAAATTTGCTGAATAATGATTAATTATCCACCGAGACTATCCTGATCACATACAATTCGAATTTATATGCAACACATAATCTCTTCCACTTAGATCATCAAACATGCGGAAATAAAATCAAGCAATAACACATCAAATCATCATACACATTAACACAGTATGTATGGGGAAAGCTTATAGCTGAAAACCCTACAAATATTTTGTATATTATAATGGAGAAATCATGTAACAAACTCAGTACAATACTCCTCACAAGTACTCAGTACTATCTCATGAAGTTACACACAAACTAGCTTGGTTTTGAACAGGTTACTGGTTCAAAACTCACCGCCAATTGCCTTGCCTCTATTGCGCAATCATGGCCTATCTATATAGAGATCCAAGGTTCGAATCTCCTTGGCTTGACAGCGCAATCATCATGGGAAATTCCTCCAAGTGTGGTGCAAATCTCATGCACAACTGATGTCGCCACTGATAGCTAACTCCACCCTTTCATCTATCTCTTTCACTGGTCTCCACTGAACTGATCATGCACTGTAGTGAACTGATGTGTTCTTGAGTTGAATAATGAGTTACTAATTTATTAGCTAGTTAAACTAATCTCAACTAGTTCAACTAAAATAAACAGAACACAACTTCACTATCTGTCTCATTAACTCCACCAAACTTCTGCCACTGAAGTCCTAACTGAAGTCAACCATGCATGATGCCATCAAACCCTAGGAATAGCGTAATTCCTCTGTCAGATGCATGAGCCACTTCTGTAGCTTGAACTGAAGTGTCCAAGAGAGTAACCGAAGCTTATAGTCTAAATATTATTAAGGGTAAATAATATTTGACTTTCCTTGCACCGAGGAGAGTGCGCCCTAAAAAAAAACTTCACCTATTCGACCTATAAAATAGAGTCTCATCTATTTTTACCAACATGACCAATGCTCCAAGAATCTCAAACTGGAATCCCTGAACCATGCTCCATATGTCTAAAAATAGACATAGTCTAAAAATAGACTTTGCACCAGAATTCGCCTGCGGGCCCACTTAGTGAAGGCGACTTCATTTCACTAAGCTCCATCATCTTGCTGCATTTTCAACAGTAGCCACATCCGATGGACATGAACAACCCTGCCCTACAAATTAAAATGTTTCTAAATCTAATATACCTTTATAGGGAGCTGTTAAATTGCTTAGCTTTCTTAAAGAGTGCATTTTTTCTCCAAATTGGAATTTTTCTATCTACAAAGAAGCCTATCACCAACTTAATGAAGAGAATGCCAGTGCTATTTTACAAGTGTTATAGCCAAAAATTTCAGTTCCTAATGAAATAATAGTTGGGGTTGGTGCTACAGATGTGTCTTATGAAAAACACTTCCTTGAACATTTTCACAAATCATGCCTTAACATGTTACATGAACTTGTTATGAGGCACGCCTTATGTAACAAACTTGAAGAACACCTAGTAAATCAATTTCTGAAGGTAGAGGATTGGAGGTTTGTTTATAGTGATGATGTTATTGTTCTTGTAGTTCACATTCTTATTATAAGGAAATCCACATGGTCTAGTTTGGGTGATGAATTTTTGAGATTTAAAATTTTCAGAGGCTATACAAGTTTTATTGTTGAGAGAGTGAAAGCTACATATTCAATGTGCTTAAATATGCAAGAAGTTTGTGCAAGTCTTCCATATCTATTTCATTTGGAAGTTCTTCTTATGGATTTTCATTTTTTCGAATGTGGTTGAAAAAATAAAAATGGTAGAGAATATTTTTTCTGCCTTCAACAATGTAAGTTGTCCTCCATTGGAACTCAACAACCTGCAATTAGCATGTTGTTTTTTGCTCATTTCAAGATTGATGTTGATTTGTGCAAGTCTTCCATCGCTATTTCATTTGGAGTTTCTTCTTGACTTTTCATTTTTTGAATGTGGTTTAAAAAATCAAAATGGCAGAGAATAGTTTTTCTGCCTTCAACAATGTAAGTTGTCCTCCTTTGGAACTCAACAGCCTACAATCAACTTGCTAGTTTTTACTCGTTTCAAGATTGATGACTTCAATACATGTTGGTTGTTTGAGATAGGAGACATTGAGAAAAAATATACTCTTCATGGATATGATTTTAGTGGCCTCCAAAGAAATGGTAAAAACAATGGGCTAGTGATTAGATAGAGTAATTTCTCCTAGCACTTTGTTGTAATTAGAGAAGGAAAGAAAATTGTTTTGAAAGCATGGCTTAGTCTAACCATTTCGACACTCTTTTACTGTCTTTTTTGAAAATTGGACTAGGTAAACCACAACTCATGAGAATCCCAAAGGCTAATTTTGTTGGGGTTGTACAACTCAGGGCTAGCCTTCAAGTCATTCTAGGTCATTTGGGTTTGGGGTATCTAGATAGGTGACACAATATCTCTTTATCTTCTTTGGTCATGAAATTCATTATAGAACTTGTGAGGTCTAGAATGGGCCTCCTAAGAAAAATGTACAACCAAAATAAACTTTATAAGAACCAATAGTATTCAAGATGATGATGTCATCCATGGGGATGATTCACCACTTTTGGGGTAAAAAAGTAAAAGTATTAAAAAATAATAAAACTACTTTTTCAACTTGTATTTTCAACTTATCTCCTTAAGCTTTTACTCAAATTTCGAGCAGGAGTACTCGTTGGATGCAAAATTTAATTTCTCATCCAAGGAGTACCCATGTTGCATACTTTTGATGGACCTTGCTATACTAAAAATGATAAATACATGAAAAAACGTGATTGCAATCACGTTTTTCATGTATTTCTCATTTTTCATGTAGAAGGTCCCATCAAAATTATTTAACATGGGTACTCCTTGGATGAGGAATCAAATTATGCATCCAACGAGTGTTCCTGCTCAAAATTTGAGTAAACCCATAGGGAGATAAGTTGAAAATAAGATTTGAAAAGGTAGTTTTTTCTTTTTTCCCTCTAAAATTTGATGACGTGAGCTAATATTATTTTATTATTTCCACTATTATTTTATAATTTCCTTAGGAGGCCCATTTTATAGCTCAAAATTCCCCTAATGATCAAAGTCTCCACATAGTAGCCATATGGCTTTTGGGAGCTCATTGGCAAGCCAATCCCTTGATTTTTTTCTCTCATCCACATCATTTGAGGCACATATGTTCTACCCCAAGACTTGGCCATCTAGATAAAACAATGTCAATATAACTTGATTTATTGGATTAGTACCATGACTAGTAACAATAGCATCCAATTTTTGGGAGATAAAGTAAACCAAAATTTTTGAGAATCTTGATGGAGAAATTTGTTGGGGTTGTACAACCTAGTCCCGGCCTTCAAATTTCATGTCATTATAGGTCATTTGTTGGCTAGGGGCATATAAATAGGTAGCAATCCCTCTTTATCTTCTTGTGTTGCAACATTGTTAAGATCTCCACACAATAATGATGTAACTTCTAGGAGCTCATTAGTGAGATAGTCCCACAAGGTTGCTATCCCATTTGCATCATTTGAGGCATGTATGTTGGTTTGTCCTACAAATTGGCCATCTAGATCAAACAATGCCCACATAACTCAATTTTTTGGATCAACACCTTGACCAATAACAATAGCATCCAACTTTGGGGAGACGAGGGTGGCATCTCCTTTTCCTTCAACATGTTTAGTTAAAAAAAATAATGTTTGGCCAAATTACCCAAAGCATCATTTTCATAATAAAAGCAACTACGATAGCTTCTTTTGAACAAAAACTATTTAACTCAAACAATTCCACTTACAATTTGAACCATGGATTTCCTACAAGGGTTTGTAAGGACTTGAACATTCCATGAGTCGATTATCGTTGCAAACTTTAAACATGTAAGTTCATCGTCTCCTCATCTTCGAAGCTTGCAAACATATCGAGAGGTCACATTTTTCTACTAAGGTGAGAACCAATCATTTAGGGTTCTATTCTTTTGTTTCATTTGAGAATATTTTACATCTAGTGTTGGTAGAGAGATAAGGCATGAGGGTATATATTGGGCCCTATGAGCTCCACCTCTCAAGTGGAGGTGGGCTAGGAGGCTCCAGTAGGTTCCTTTTCCATGTTCACATTGATAATATTCTTATGAGGTTTTGAGCTTCAAGTCTTATACCCTTCTTTACAACCTTCACCTAACTTCACTATATATCAAGGGTGAGGCTTTGGCATCCTAACCTTGACCATTATCAATAGCTTGAGTTTCATCATTTTCCACCTTCCCCATTAGAGAAAATCCTTAATTTTGTGGTTTGGTAATTGGCACTTGAAATAGGTGTTTGGGAGGCTGATTAGAATGGTTGAAAAATAACATTGCCTCCTCCCCCCAACTTGAATGCACAGAAACTCCTTGAGATCTTTAGATAGATTGAATTTGGGAAAACCCCTATTTTGATTCCATGGATAAAAAAACCTCATGGGTTCATGGCATATGAAATTTTCAATTAGTTCAAAAATGTGTTCTAGGAACTCCCAAAATTAAATGGGTAACTCCTGAAATTATACTCAAACCAAGCAATACAACTGAGTGGCCTCCTCTGCTAAGAAAATTTCATGCAATTTGGCAAGCACATCTAGGGTAGTCTAACATCTCCATGCATTGTGAAACACCATTTCATGACAATGACTTCCTTGAAAAGAAAAAGAAAAAAGAGTATTTGGTTAGGTTTCATATCATTTTTCAAATCCAACAAATCCAACCATGAGTTTCCCCAGCCTCCTTAACCTAGGTCTTAATCATTGATGTGGGCTGGATATGGCCGGTAAAAGACCACAAAAGGTTGTCTTTTTAAATTATCACAAGCAATAATGTATTCAAAATATGCAATATCACTAGGAAATTAATTTAGGAGACTTTCATTTCCTTTTTCACAACCTTTGGGATGAACTTTTGTAGAGCCTTCGACAACACCATTGTTGCCAACTCTTACTCATTACACAAACACCGATTGAATTTTTTTTTAAACAGTGAGGTGGGCAGCAAGGGTGGCCCTTGATCAATGGTCAGTTGCACTTAAGCCCTATGACTTCAGGATGAACATTCTAACGACTCCCTACTTACCTTATGGTAGGCCTGGAGAGCCACATATTCCACCAATGCAATGGCCATGTTGCCCAAAATACTAAATGCAGGGATATAGCTAGTAAATTCAACCTTGATCAATAGTTGGGCTCACTCAAATACTATGATATTAGGTGATCTAAACCCTATGTTATTGGATTCACAGGGTCTTGACCCTAGATCCATGGATCCACATTTTGGATTTGGATATGGATATAGATTGGTGTATCCAAACATTTTGGAGGAAATTCTAGATTTTTGGAGGTGGATCCTCTGATATCCCCAACCATACATGGATCCTAAGGAAAATTTGACGTAATTTGATGTTTTTTCATTTTATTTCTAGGTTTTTGGCATTTTTTTCCACTCAAACCCTAAGCCCCTTATAATATTCTATAAGATAATCTTGCCCCACTTCCAATATAAGACATTGAATGTTGTTTTTCGGACTGATTCAATCTTGAGCAGTGATATGAAACACCCTTGTGTTTCTAGTTGAAAACATCTAATGATATTAGTTCTAATTTTGTGATTCATGATTGGTTTTGATTCTTAGCTATAAATATGTTTTTTAAGAATTTAAAAAATATTATCACAGTTTTTGTCCTTGATGTATCCCTTGAAGTATCCAAATCTTGGCTTTTCAAAAATCTGATGGATTTGCATCCATATTCAGAGCCTGGTAATTTTACTCTAAAACCCTCTTAATGGGATGATTTAATGCTAGTACATGAGAGAAATATGTGATGCTTACCGAGTTCTTATAATCCATGTCTTTCAATTTTTTGGGCATTTTTGTGTGTCACATATTTTGAACATTTACTTGAACCTTGGGTCTATTAAATTTTATCCCTGCTATTTCCATGCCATTCATATATCTGGAATAATTAATTTACTACTGGAAGGAAAAAACAACGTTTATCTGCCCATAAAACTAAAATTGTATTGTTTCTATGATTCTATTAATTCATATCTATTTTTACCCTATCTCCAAATTTTATACTTTGTTGTAATACTCATGCCCTTTTTTCAGCATGCAGTTGGGGGATATTATTTTCTCTAATTTTTTGGAATTTTGGCTATACATTGAAATCTCCTTATATGTTCTTCAAAATGTATCTAGACTATGGAGTCGCTTTAAGCCTTAAAATTATTTGGGTGGATCTTATTGTAATTTATCTGATAAGACCAACTGGCCCTCGTCTTAGTAGCAAAGATTGTTTCATGCCCCTTGATCCCATTAGTTCCATTCAGGTGAATTTTTCATGTTCAAGACACGTGTTATTTGTATGTCTACTACACTCTTACTACCCACTTTGGAAATTAGTCTATCAATGTTGAACACCTTTATCTCAATTTTCTAGGTTGTATGTTATTATTTATATCATTGATGGATGGTTATTGATTGATTTAAAATAGAGGATGGGAAGGTCCTATAAATTCTCTTGATAAAACAAAATCAAATGGAGTGGTACAATTTTATTTTAAAGGGTGAGCCATAAATCAGTACTTGAAAGGTAGAACCTAAGAATAGCAAGCTATCTAATATGGATCTAGAGACACGACAGACAGTGGAAAAAAATGATGGTATTGACGAGTCTTCCCTGCTAATCAACTCTAAATGTTAGACCACTGCCCAGATTTTAGTTATCTGCAATGGAAATAGTGACTAGCTTTAATATTTGTATGAATAGCGACTCTGGCCATTTTCATGTTCTTTTCCTATGAACGATATTAATTTTCAAACTCCAACTAGTTTGTTGTTGAACTAATTAAAGCTTTGATGATGAACATATAGTTTTCAAAACTCTTTTCTAAATTATTAAGAAAATTTGTCTTTTTTACTTTATGTACTGTAATTGCTACTGTGTGACATATGTTATGATATAATTGCCTAGATAAATAGACATAAGTGTTGTACAACATAATATTTTTTAAATTTGAATTAAAAAAAATTCCAAATACAAATTTTATTAATTAAGAACATCTTTTAGACTTCTTAGCTAAGTTATGATTATATATCCATAGGGAATTTTTTGTATGATGATGTTGTTGTCTCTTTAGTTTTTGTTAGGTAAGAATGGTTAATAAGGAATGTTTTCTTGAGCAGCATGCACACATATTATTCTACTATCGAAGGGGATCTCCATGCTTTTCAGGCATGGAAATGGAAACACAGATGTTAGTGGGATATCCAAAGTCCGTGTTGGATGAATTTAATACCAGTGATGATTCTAATTATTTAAAGGGTGCTAGCTCAATGGAAGAGCACCTGATTTACAAGCAGGAGGTTGTTGGTTCGATTCCATCATGCCCTGATATTCATATGGAATGGCGACGATCAATTTTTGGTGACAGACCTCCTTTGAATATCACCAATGAGCTTATGGTGACATTTTTCTACCCTCACCAAAATATGAAATGGTGAGGGTCAATGAATTCCACCATATATACAAATTAATAGTGACGACCATGAAAGGTCTATCACCATAAATCATTGTTATTGATATGAAATGGTGAGGGTCACTATTTTTCATTATAGTCATATTCGTGACAAATCTTGAAGTCACCAATGAACTTATCATGACATTTTTTGACTCTCACCAAATATGAAATGGTGACGGTCAACTAACGTCGCCATATATATGCACCAATAGTGACGACCATGGAAGGTTCATCACAATAAATCATCGTTGTTCATATTAAATGGTGACAATCACTATCCGTCATTATAATCAATATTTGTGATGGACCTTGAATGTCACCACAGCACATACTTTCAGCAACACCACTTTTGGTGATGTTCAAATTTTTGGTGACAGAGGCTATTTTCTGTCACCATTACTCATATGAAATTGTGACGGTCACTATCTGTCATTATAAATCATTATTGGTGACGAACATTGAATTTCACCACAACACCTATACTTTCGGCGAAGCCACCTTTGGTGACGTTCAGGTTTTTGTGTCAGAGGCTCTTTTGACTGTTGCCAATGAGCTTATGGTGACATTTTTCACCCCTCACCAATGTCCTTTTTTCTTGTAGTGTCCTCTGATTGTAGGATCACACCATCATGTACTTAATGGAAGCAACGATCATCCAGATAAATATCTAAATAATTTGGAGGGGTTATTGGTATAATAGACTTATCAAACAAATCTAGATATAATGAATAATGTTCTATAGATGAGGAAGGATGAAAAGGCTCAGGAGGAGGAGAACTAGTTGTAATTAAACTAGATTGAACTTGTAATAATATTGGATCAATATCATATTCAACAGTATAATGGTCAAAGATAGGCATGCCATTGTGACATTCAGATTGACCAGGATATAACAAAGATTCAAAAACATGAAAAATTACCTCTTTAGACTTGGTATCTAAATATGTATGGATTAGAGGAATTTCAGGATCATTCAGAATTAAAAGAGTACCCCAACCCATAAATGGAGATTGTATACTATGAGAAATAGGTTATGAATCGATACCTTGAAAATACAAGTCTTATAAAGACAGAAATATATCACCTGATGTACCTGGGCACTCATCACCATATGTATTTATATAAACATGGATGTCAAGGTGATGGCTTTCCAAAGTCTCAACTTGAATGCAAGGCTTATAATCAATTGACAAGTTATCAAGATTACAAGATCAATTATTATACAAAGATGAAAGATTTCCATCTTGAAAGAGAGAAGAAATATAGGACATATCTCCAACACTTTGATCCCCTACATATGAAATACAACTACCTTGTTATTTATTACCGCTTGAAACAACAAGTTGAACATCATTATGATTTGAAGTAGATGTATCGAGCAGATCATGAAATAAGGAATCATGAGACATAGGTGGTAGAGGTTTTAGAGTATCCCTAGAGCAAACCAAGTTCTCATTTGGATCAAATTTAAGATTGATCTTATGTGCATTAATATGATCTTGAAAATCCAAGGGATCAACTTTCACTTTAGGCTCCATGCAATTACTGAACCATTCCAAGTTATCATCAACAAGATTTATATCATGGAAAGTGGACGGAGGTTGAATGGATGGATTAACAATTTGATTTTCATATTTCCTAAGTCCAACATCATCACAAGGAGGCACGCAAATTGGTATTGAGAAAGGAGGAGGACAAGGAACAAAAGGAATAGTAATTTCCTCCTCATAGATTTGGTATGTTTCATGATCAATGTAAGTTGGAAGAGTGGAATCATCCAAGGTTTTAGATCCAAAATATTTTAAGGTGAGTATAATCAAACAATAAAATTTTTCATAATGAAATTTGAATCAATCACTCCCTAGGGAAATTCATAGCAAAGGTGAAGAAATCGATGGAAAAAACCCTCTGGAGATTCACTTGACCTCATTCTAAGAAAATCAACCCTTTTACAAACATATTGATAATCATACTTGTCAAAGGCTTGATGAAGCTCCATAGATAGTTGTTCAAATGAATGAATGGAAGGAGTTGGTAAAGTTTGACACCACTACTTAACTCGACCTTCAAGTGTGAGGGTGAATAATTTACTAGCAGCATCTTCACAATTCATTTCATAATATTCACAACATTTGCGAAACATGAATATATGTTCAGCGATATGTTCGGCTATGAATATTTCACCCTCGCCATCAAACTTAAATTAGACATGTCATCAATTAATTCCATTAGAACTTTAAAATTTGATCTATTAGAAAAACATCTCAGGATTATGGTTTGGGAATGAGACATTTAATATAAGAGGTTCAAAACAAAATCAACGAGGAAAAATTGTCATCTGGCCCTCCTTCTATCGCCAGAATGTTGACGGTGTTGAATACCTCCCACATATAGGGGGTCTCCCCGATGTGAGGTCCTAGTTAGACCTCACATTGTTTGGAGTAGGATCCCCATCCGAAGTATTGGCCCAAACACCATAACTTAAGGTTTTCCTTGGTTTCAATGAATAACATAAGAGATTATACACAAAACCTTTGAAAAAAAAATTAAGTTGACATTGTGAAACACCAATTGCAATGTGTAAAAGGAGGTCTTCATGAGAGGGGAGACAAGAGTGGGTCTCTAGAAGGAAAGTAATAGTATTATCCTAAAAGAGGCACACGAGAGAAAAGAAAGATTCTTTAGTTATCTAGATAAATATTTCACATAGACACAGTGATCATTAAAGAAAAAAAAACATACCTTAAATAAGATAAGCACCAAAGCCAATGAAGTAGTTCAATTCTTTAGTACACATAGAAATAACATATAACACAAACCTCCAAGGAATAGTCCTATAATATTCATGATACATGCATGAAAATGTTTTGGCTCAATGAGATTCAATTATTAGGTGAAATATCCAAGTACACAATTACAATGATGAGCCACTACCTCTAGTAGTGGAAAATTAAGTCACTTCTTGCTTCTCCAAAGAATAGTCTTCTCTCCTATGCCAAGTTAGAGAAGCCACGACTAGCTCTCTCAAAGCCTAAGCCTCCAAAGTATTTTTTCTTGAGTTATGAGGTTGCTTTTATAACAAGAGGAATGACCTTTCATATCTTCATAACTCTTGGACTACCATCATGACTCTTAGTCTTTTAATATGACCTTTGAATTTATATAATAATTTTGGACTTTTCCTAATGACTCTTTTGTCCATATATGACTATGTGACTTTTCATATTCCACATGTGACTCTTGGACTTCCACACATTATATTTTGTTATTTTTATTTTGATAATACATCATTACATTCCATATATTATGTTGCAAGACACATGGACACACATAACATTGTTATGACACTTGTACAAGTCGTGACTTGGCAATGATGACTAGGAATTTTCATGATGACGTGGAAATGCCAAGTTGATCTTCTTGTTTCTATGTCTTGTACTCTTGATGGTAGTTGTATTTTGTACTTAATATTCATGAAATATTTTATTTTTTATTCATGTATACCCTCCAAAGGGTCTTGGATCGACATTAAGACCTTCTGAGTTATCATGCAATGTCTTCATTTTATGATGGTCCAAGATTTGCTTCATGTATTCATGACAATTCTTCTTTGTGCTTCTTCTTTGCAAGTGCTTCTTCTCCTTAACATCCTCCTTGAGTATCTCCTTTCCATGTTGAAATGGTACATCTTCCAATGAATTTCACTCACAGAAAGGCAACATCAGTATGGAAATCATATGTTCTATCTCTATCTTGCTCATTGAAGAAGTTTCTTATGATAGGCCCGTGAAAGGACTAAAAAGGAAGGACTTGATGAGCAGGGCATATTTGTAGTCAACACGGCTTAGTAAAGCACCATTTTTCACTATTACTATGCCATGCACTATGAAGAAGGGGCTCTTTAAGGTCTAGTGCATTGGGAAAGCACAAGGAACAAGGTTGATGAGCTTGTTGATTAAGACTGCAACATACACTAGGAAGGAAAGAGAAGAAAATAATGACTCTTCAGTTTGACTTGGAAAGGAAAAAGAGGAGGCTTTACTGAGCTCTAATACTACATCATACAATGAGAGAGAGAGGCTTGAGTAATTATTAAACATAGAGGGGAATCTTAGTGAACAAGGGTTGAGGCTTGTAACATGCTTAATACTGAATTTTGTGCTCTAGAAGGGACAAGGCAGTCCTTGTTTCCCAGAAGTGCGCTCAGAGGGTCTTTGTTTTCCATAAGTGCGTTCAGATGGTCCTTGTTTTCTAAAAGTGTGCTCAGAGGGTCCTTTTTTTCTGTAAGTGTGATATGAAATGGATATCCTTCTCTTGGGTGTAGTTTTCTTCAATAGTGGTTGGTTGTTCACTAAAGATGCATTATGAACCTAGGGGGTTCACTGGAAGAGGAGATTCTGCAATTGGATAAGGAAAGCAAGAGAATGGAAGTCACTTTTCCCTGGGAGAGGCTTAATGCACCATGAGAGGGAAGATACCTTGTATGTCATTATTTACTTTTGCAAAGGGCTGCTAGAAATGCTTCATGGGCTATACAAGGTAGAATTTCTCAACACTCAGTGTAGTGAGTTAGTGCAAGCAAGAAAGGTTAGGTGACTATGCTTTGAGTATTCTGAATGTGCAGTCATAAGAGAGAAACATGAAAAGGATAAGTGCACAAGTCTAGGAAGGTGATATTTCACCAATAATTCTCATGAATGGGTAGTGCTCATCACCTATAGAAGGGTTGAATCTTTTATATTTTCACTGGGAAGTAGGACCAAGAAGAGCTCTAAAATGGCTAAGTGTGGGATCATTACAGTAAGAGAGGAAAATGCATCCGAACGAGACTTAAAAATGGATCACACACATGAATGCCATCAATACAAGCCATAGGAATGCACAGGACTCATGAACATCAATCACACCTTGACATGATAGAGAATTGACATTTATTTCTAAGTGTGACAATTAATATGGCACATTACGACACTTAGAATACAAGTTGTGACACAAGTGTCAATTGTGACTAGAAAGTGTGCTAAGTTGTAGGAATGTGTCTAGAGCATATTCTTATGATATCTAAGATTATATAATATAGAATAATTCACTAGAATTAACTATATTAATGTGAAATGGTGTGACACATATAGGAGTGAAAATTATTAGAAATGACACCTCCAATCGTAAGAAAACGTGAAAGTGATACTTTCAAAAGAAAAATAAAAATTGAAAGTGACAAATTATAGAGAGGAGATAACATGAAAATGAAACTTGTTAAATTTATCTTAAGCACAAATGAAAATCACAAACGAGAAAGTGACATGCATGAAAACAAAGGTGCGCAAAATTGACATTTGATAAAACTCCCTGAAATAGAAGTACAATTGCAACCAAAGTGAGAGGGATTGTCGGGTGGTGTGGCACATTGACTGATGGCATAGATTAAACATTGCGAAGACACTGTCTTAATGGACTATTCTATTCATGTTCAAGATGGAATAAATGAAGTGTGCTTATGAATTCATCAAGGATTGAAAATGTGTGAGCGATTTACTTTGATAGTTAGAAATTGGGAAGAAGACTTAAACACTTAGCACAACATCAATTGACAATGAATTGAACATAGGATTCCAAATCATAAGATCCTTAGTAGGCTAAAAAATTCAAGTGTGGGAAAAATTTTGGAGGGTGTTGATCACATCGTTAACAACATGGTTGGAATCAAATTAAGGTGGAGGGATTTTATCATCTGGTGGTGTTGGGGGATCTATAGGATTAAATCCATCAGTCTCACAAGGAGGGGTACTTGTTTTCATTTTGTTGGGATCTCAAAATTTGGTTTCGAAGAAGCAAAAAAATAAGTGCATCAAATCCAAATGGGCTTGAAAAAAACTAAATCTGGGAGAGTACATTCTTATGCATCATGTCATGGATCATGTTCAGAATACAATGGTGGTTCGAGCTAGAGGAAGAAAATTTAGTGACAAAAATCTGAAGGACAGGGTGAAGATAGAGGCAACGTCGCATTTGAAGAATATCTTGAAGGTTGGGATGTGGTTGCATGGATAGTGTGACGACGCTTTTTTCAACTCTATTATATATATTATTATTAATTTTAAAACATTTAAATTATGTGGATATGTAACCATTAGAGAAATTATGATGTCTAAAATGTGCCTACTAAAGAATATAATTAATAGTAGAAATAATAAAATAATATTAGATTACCTCTTCAAGTTTTGGAGGGAAAAACGAAAAAACTAATTTTTCAACTCATATTTTCAACTTATCTCCCTATGATTTCACTCAAATTTCAGGCATGTGAACTCGTTAGATGCATAATCTAATTTTTCATCTAAGGAGTACCCTCGTTGCATACTTTCGATGGACCCTACTACATGAAAAATGTGATTATAATCATTTTTTTCATGGATTTTACATTTTTCATGTAATAGGGTCCTATTGAAAGTATGCAACATGGGTACTCCTTGGATGAAAAATTAAAGTCTGTATCCAACAAGTGCTCCCTCTTTAAATTTGAGTAAAACGTAGTGAGATAAGTTTAAAATATGAGTTGAAAAAGTATTTATTTATTTATTTTATCATTTTACAATTTTACTCCAAAAATGATTAATCATCCCCCATGGTTGACATCATCATATTGAATCTTATTGGTTCTTATAAAGTTGATTTTTTTGAACAATTTTTTTTAGGCCCATTTTTTACCTCAAAATTTCTCTAATGAAATTAACTAGTTGGGAAGTGGACATAGATTCATAGGTATGAAGGAGAAGGAGTTGCTTGTAAACCCACACTATGGATTAGTTTGTTACCTAAAGCTTTGTTGGTTTAATATCATTGGTTGTGCAGCCATTTATTGAGGAAAATGGGCTCCTGAGTGTTGAATTTTCTACAATGATGAATAATAAAAACCAATTCTCTGATCTAGTAATTACTTCTAATGATATTTAATTGATTCTTTTTATGCCATTGATATCATTAATCAATTATACATATAAAATATCAAAACTAATGCAGTGAAAACAGTAGAAACAAATAATATCATAAAGAGACGGACATGCATAATATAGATGACAATTTTTTCCTGCGAAACCCAAACTTGGGAGAAAACCTAACAACTTTTCTTCTAGGAGAAGTTCTTCTTCAACAAGGTTTACAATAAAATGTATAGAAATCTGTGCCAAAAAAATTAATTCCAAAATTTACCCATTTCATCATTTTTGTGCTCCCATGAGTGTCTTCTATATAAGAGATATGATGTGTGTGAAAAATGAAGTGTCACACACACACACACACACATACATATATAATTCGTATCGGTGCATTTACCCCAGAGGACACTCCCTTTCATGGTGGGGCTGACTTTTCACTTTTGATCCTACACGAAACCCAAAAGTAAAATTTGTTTTATTTTCACTTCCATAAATTCTCTAGGCTGACGTAAGAGGCCTCTTGGCATGTGATAATACCTCATGATGCTACACAAAAAAATCAACACTACCTCTTAGAGAGAGAGGTATTCTCCTTGGTTGCAACATATTATCCTTTAATTGAAATTTATCTTTCCTTAAGAATAGTTTATGAGATTTCCATGTTTATGCATGTCTATAGAAAATCTATCCTGGAGTGGGAAATGTAACTTCTCATATGCACGTGAGTATCTAGGTATTTTGGCCAAAGTCCTTTATGTCTCCTTAGGAAAATGTATCAATACCCTCTGGTCATGACCCTACCAAGTCCTTCTGGCAGTGAATTTCTTTCGGCTTCTCAGAAGAGAATTTTCCTTTGGACCATTCACCTTTATGGTGAAAAATCTTTATGACCTAGCCAAGCCCTTCTGATAGCCAAGTCCTTCTAGATTCAAAAGTGAATTTATTCATATAATTTCCACTATAATTTCCTTGGGCCATTCACCTTTCTAGTCAAATTCCTTTATGACCTAGCTAATTCCTTATGGAAGTTAAGTATTTTTGGTTTAAAATGTGAATGTATTCATATCCCCTAGTAAAAGTCTAATATGACCCATCCAAATTCATTTATGGCTTCCAAAGATGGTATACCTAATCCTATAAAGACCTCATCATTTCCTTCCAATAAGGGAGACATCCAACATCATACTAAGCTCATCTTTGACGTATGTCCATAATTTGATCATCTATGGAAATATACTAGAGCTCTATTTCACCTCTATGTATCGTGTCTCAAATGAAGTGGCATGACCATGTACTTCTAAATTCTGATGTAGGTCTTCTGGTGGTATTCTTGGTTACTCCCTCTATCATTGAAGAAAATCCTCATGCCATTTTTGCTTCCTCTATTACTTGAGAAATTCCTACCACTACTCCCTCTTACACATGAGAAAGTCCTTCAGCCATTGCTTCTCCCTCTTATTGGGATAACCCTCTTGTCACGAGTCCTACTTTGTTTTTCCTGATGTTGGTATCTATTTCCAGAAGCATTGCTTTGGAAGCCTTCATGATTTACCAACAAGCCTTATTCAGGAGGCCATTGGAGAAATAAAAATAATAACAATAATCGAGGGAGAAAGGTATGAAGTAATTATCTCTCTATTAAGGAAACAATTGTAGAGGGTTTTAATAAATTTTCAAGTCCATATGCAATCTCATCAATCTTGGATTCCTTTGACTTATTCATCCTACATATTAGACTTATCAAGCCATTCATTGAGCTATCTAGCCACACCAAAGCCACTTTTATTAGCACTCCAAGTCTTGTTCTAGGGTTTCATCCCACAAACCCTAGGGATTTCTTATCCAAGACTTCAACATAAGTCATAATCTCCAATTATTTTCACTCTTGTATTAGGATATTATTTTCCTCCAATGCTCCCATGGAGATGAGTTCCTTTTGATCATTTTCCACCAATTTGATCTAGTGTATCAACCACATTCACTTTTTTATCATCTTCATCTTAGCTTGTTTTAATTCAGAAGTGAGTGTAACATTGTTCCCAAGGATGGAATTACCAATTTCACTTTTACCTTTACTCATGTGCCCTATCGAAACCAGACCGATCACCCTAGTGGTAGGTCTAGTCAACTCCCAATCACCCTAGTGGTAGGTTTAGTCAACTCCCAATCATTCACCTCATCTATTTTTCTTCCTCTCATCTTATCATTTTGGTGTTCCAAATTACTAAATCACCAAAAATATAAAATTGAGATTGATTTCGCCATTTTGATTATAAGACAACCCCTGTAATTATCATGTCATCTTAAATTCCTTGAAATATTCAATATTTTAACCTTTGGTTGTCCAAAAAAAACACCCTAATTTCATTAAAACTTTAACTTGGATTTAATCCAAAATTGAAATGGGCTAATCTTGCCAAAAAATAAAAACACATTCCAAAATAGTTGGATACAACATCTAAAAGCTCTTGAATTCTACTTCCATATTCGATGACACCATGAACGAAGAGAATGTCGAACCCTGCCTATTTTGTCATTCAGG
Source organism: Pinus albicaulis (assembly GCA_034641835.2). NCBI lineage: Eukaryota > Viridiplantae > Streptophyta > Pinopsida > Pinales > Pinaceae > Pinus > Pinus albicaulis. The sequence goes on along the minus strand of CM076575.1, from coordinate 1,283,253,063 downwards.
CCTTGAAAGTCACATTGGGTCAACAACGAGGTTAGATGATGCACAATGCTTTTAAAATTTCCAACTTTAATGGTTTAACATGAGGAGAATGGTTATCTATCATGTGATGTGATGGTTTCATAACTTTGTCACAACATTCTAGACCATATGATATTTTTTATGTTGTTGCTAGGTCTATAATGCACATCCTGCAAAACCTTTTGTCAAAACTAGACTTCCAAAAAATGGCTATAACTTGAACTATGTAACAAAATTCAGTCATCATATTGTGTTTCATCTCACGTAATTATCTCAATACATGTGTCAAACTACTCACAAAGATATCCCAGGTGATGCATTAAACAACTTGTCCAATGTTAGGTTAGTCGTTGTGATAATTTGTTCGTCGAGATCAAATACTTCTTGTCCAATAGAACATTAGGTGATATTTTATTCGTCCAAATCAAGGATGGTATGAGATAACATCCCATACACCCTTTACACAGACCTTAGGGTACTTGGCCCTCCTATTCATAATTTTAAGGTCATTAGCCCTCCCATATGGTTTCGTCTAGGTCAAAATTTTCCACGTGAACAAACCCTCATCCAGGTATTCTTCTTGACTAAGATCCATAATAGGGAACATTCTAGCCCTCTTCTAGCACTTAGAATTCTTCCATAAATATAGATCAGCCCTCACAGAACACACAGCCTCTTCTTCTTGGACTCATCCTTCTGTTAACAAGGATATGATACCGAGTTGAATTTTATACAATTATGAATAGTAGAAACCAATTTTTTGATCTAATAATTACTTCTAATTATATTTAATTAATTATTCTTATACCACTGATATCATTAATCAATTATAGAAAATATCAACAGTATGTTGGCATGTGTTTTCCTTGATGGAAACCTACTTGATGAAATAATATTGTTGGCAATATGATGCAATGTGTTGTCTTTGATGGAAACCTACTAGATGAAGTTGTCCTTAATGGAAACTGACTTGATGAGTTGTCTTTGGATGGCAACCTACTTGATGAAGTTGTTCTTGATAGAAACCTGCTTGATGAGTTGCCTATGATAAGCAACCTATGTGTTAAATATGTAAGGAAGATGTATCTTGTGTTAAATAAGGAAGGATGATGTATCTACAGATCAGCTCAGAAGTAACATAAGAAAGGAATTCCAGTAAGTGCCAGAGAAATGATAAATATGACATGTCACAAAGCATACGCGGGTTTGTAAAGGCGAAGTAGCGTATGTACGCGGAAAAGTACGTACCAAGTAGTGTATGCCTATTTGCGCTCTAAATTCATAAAACCAAGGGAATTTACCATGGTATTGGCCCATTGTATTGAGCGCTGGAATATCTATTTGATCCCATCCAGGAATACCATTAGTAGTTGTGTGGTTTTGACTCATGGTATTGACAAAGGCTAAATCTATTTAAGGAGAAGAAGATCATAGTGCAAGGGGTGCATAAGTCTAGGTTTTAATGAATAATTCACTTTGAAGTATATGTGCATGGAAGGGTAAAAGTTTATTGATTGATCTGAATTAATAATGCACCTATGAAGAAAATGATGAAGAGGGATCTCTAGATCTGAAATGACTATGTATTTTCTAGATCTGTTTATGGAATGTTTAGATCTGAGATGAGGCGAATATTTTCTGAAGTAAAGGGTAAGATCTGAGCTATTTATATGTTCTGAAGAGTTGTGCAGCCCTACAAAGTTTGAAGATCTATACGCAGGTTCGCTTCATAAAAAGTGCGTGCATACGCAGGTTTTCTTCAGCAAAAGTGTGTATGGAATGTGAGGTTGGTTCTAGAATATGTGCAAAAGTATACGCGGGTTTGTCTCTATGAAAGCGCGTATATACGCAGGTTCAATAAAGTAAAAGCGCGTATGGAATCTAGGTTTTTTCTGAAGTATGTGGAATGAAATGTCTGATCTATTCTGTTGTTTTACTGCTATCTGTCAATGATGTATTCACATAGATTTGGGTTGTTTGAATGTTGATTATGCTGTTGATTATGTTGATTAAAGATCAAGTTGTTGGTTGATTGGTTGATGATTCAATGAATGAATTGATGGGGTTATAAGTTTTAGTTTGATGTATGATGAGCTTAAATGTGTGGAGTGGGTCCAGTATGAAAATTGATGAAACGTGGTCCGCAGTGGTATTGAGGGTCAAAGCCTTCAGTGAGAGGGTTGTAGCTCCCTTCCAGTGGTAGCTAGTAAATGAGAGCAGGGGGTAGTAGCTCCCTTCCAGGAGAGGCTGGTAAACGAGAGCAGGGGGTAGTAGCTCCCTTCCAGGAGAGGCTGGTAAACGAGAGCAGGGGGTTGTAGCTCCCTTCCAGGAGAGGTTGGTAAACGAGAGAAGGTTGTAGCCTTCTGCAGGTGGGTGCCTGCATCCTGATATGAGTCTGCGCCAGTACATGGTTTTAAGACGTTTTCTTTATAATAAATATTGAAGACAGAGACGACGACAGCAGTGGTTTTCTCCTGAATTGGGTTTCCACCTTAAATCCTGGTGTTCATGTGTGTTGCTTATGTGTGATGGTTTATTCTGTTATTACTGCACATGCTTACTGCTAACTAAACATCTGATGAATGAATGATGCAAATATCTAAGTAAAGAATTAAATGCATAATAAGATCTCTGGTCATACGCATGTTTTATTAAGGATATCCACGTGTATATGTGACTTGGGTTCAGTAAAGTAGTGTATGGGTTTTAGAGAAAGAAAAAGTAAAAATTTTCTAGTCTGCACTAAATACTAATTCACCCCCCCCCCCCTCTCAGTGTTTTTCCCAACACAGTAATGCAACAAAAATATTAGAAACAAATAATAAAATAAAGAGACATCCATGTACAATAAAGACAATAAATTTTCATTGGGAAACCCAAATTTGGGACAAAACCCAACAACTCTTCTTCTAGGAGAAATTATTCTTCAACAAGGTTTACAATAAAATGTCTAGAAATATGTGCCAAATAAACCAAGTCCAAACATTAGTCATTTCATCCTCTTTCTACCCCCATCAGTGAATTCTATAAAAGAGATATGATTATTGTGTGTGATACAAATGTAGTGTCGTGTCATATATATATATACAAGTCAAATTGGTGAATTTACCCCAAAGGACACACCCTTTTATGTTGAGGCCATCTTGTCCCTTTTGAGCCTACATGAAACCAAAAAATAAAATTTAATTTAAATTTAATTTCCATAAATTTTCTAGGCTGACTTACGAGGCCTCTTTGCATGTGGGGATACCTCTTGATGCTACACCAAAAATCAACACTGAGAAGAGGACAAGTTTGCAGACTTGCCTCATATCATGTGCTGATAGGGTCAACACACAAGAGGAGTCTTAGGGGGGAGAATTACATAGTAGCCAGGAAGCATATGAATTATGCAAAGGTGGGTCGAAGAAAAAAGACAAGGAAGCGGGCACTGAGAAGGAGAATGCATTAGAGAAATTTTGAGGTAAAAAATGGACCTCAAGAAAAAAATGTACAACCAAAATCATCTTTATAAGAACCAATATAATTCAAGATGATCATGTGAACCATGGGATATGATTCACCATTTTTGCAGTAAAAACGTAAAATGATTAAAAATTATATATATATATATATATATATATATATATATATATATATATATATATATAAACTACTTTTTGAACTTATCTCCCTATGGTTTTACTCAAATTGTGATCGGGATCACTCATTGGATGCACAATTTAATTCCTCCTCAAATAATAACCATGTTGCATACTTCTGATGGACCCTACTACATGAAAAATGAGAAATACATTAAAAACGTGATTGCAATCACATTTTTCATGTATTTTTCATTTTTTTTGTAGAAGGTTCCATCGAAAGTATGCAACATAGGTACTCATTGGATGAGGAATTAATTTATGCATCCATCGAGAGCTCCTACTCGAAATTTCAGTAAAACCATAGGGACATAAGTTGAAAATACGAGTTGAAAAAGTAGTTTTTTCCCTCTAAAATTTGATGATGTAATCTAATATTATTTTATTATTTCCACTATTATTTTATAATATTCCTTAGGAGGCCCATTTAGACCTCAAAATTTCTCTAATGAGAGCCTGGACTTAATAGTGGACATGGAACTGCTTCGAATGTCAATATCACTCTAAGTCGATCTTCTGCACTCATGGGATGGAATCCCTATGTTTTGTTGAGGCTTATGCTTCTTCCTATGTTTTAATCTTTGAGGCTTGAGTTGTTTCTGTGTATTATGTTATCGACGTCGGTGTGTGAGCCTATATGTTGTGTGCTAGATAGATTTTAGTGCAATTGTAACACTTTGGTGTTAGTCAAGTTGATAAACTCATGGGGCTTTCTTGTTGATGATCACTTGAGTAATGGATTTCATCTGGGCTATTAAACCACTCGGGAAACTTTTTGAAGTGAAAAACTAATATTCATATTGAGACACTCATGTACTAGCTAGGACTAATAAACACTAAGTGTAGCCTCAAGGATTCATAACACTGGTGTTAGAAACCGTTGATAAACTATCTAGAGAATTGGACTCTTTACCCCTACAATAGTTAATTCAATTGATAAACCTCCTAACTTATGTATACATCCATCTCCAGAGCTGAACGGGGACTCTTTATGTCTTGTTTGAACCATAATGGGTGTCTTGTGTTGGTTGAGAGCCACTATAGTGTTGCAGCTAGAATTTGTTGGAGATCATCTGAGAAGTTATTTATACCTCATACAATCGGGTTATTGGTTGAGAAATCCTGATAAAAATACCTCCTCGGACTCTAAATCCGGCTTGGTAGTGGTTTACTACAAGAAAGAATACCAATGTAGCCAACTTACAATTGGGTTGAGAGTTGATGTCCCACTCTCAATTGTCAATTTTTACTTCATAAGATAAGTTGTTTGTTTATGTCTCTACACACATTAATGCTAAATGAATGATAAATGTTGTATATTTCACTATAAGGAAAAGACCCTCTAGAATTTTTTTTTGAGGAACCCCTTATAAAAATAGCCCAGATATCCGTTTGTAGTGTAGGTCTCTAGATGAGGTTGGTGGGTGGATGTTTTTTGCAGATGTTTTTTTTGCGGTTTGTTTCTCATCATAAATCGCACCGGTGTGTTTTACTCTAAATGGTGCGTACTAAAAAATGGCACACCGAGACACCGTGCTCTCCATATAAACTCGCCTGGTGCGTCTAAGTACTATAGCGTATAGGTTCTCTACGTATAAACAGGCCCGGTGCATCTATGTAATCCAGCGCACCATAACGACGTGCAGTGCGCCATCGATAATACCGCCCAGTGCATCTCAAAACCCTCTCACTGAAACAGGGTTAAATAAAAAAAATTACCAGCCTTAAAAACTTCATTTTTACTTCTTCAGTGCTCCAGACCTCTTAAGCACCAGTGTGATTTTGTCTTGTGTGAGGCACCTTGCCATCAGTGCTCCCATTTCACACATTTTTGTCATCCATTTCCCACCTTGTGGAGTTCGAATTTTTGAAAACGGTGGGAAAATTTGGTTTCTTCAATTTCTCAAAAAATATGCCTCCTCAATGCACAAATGTGTTGAACCTCAGATTTACCCTCTCTATGACAATTTTTCTCACCTCTTTCCATCACTTTCCCATAATATCATAGACCCCAATCAATGAAAAATGTTATGTTTTGTCTTAAGGATGCATTAAAATGATTGCCATATTATATTTTCATGCTCTTGCTATTTGGATATATTTTTTCAATTTAGCTACAGAATGCAACCTGTTATGTAGCTAACTATGCATTCCGTAGCCACTTTCATGGTTTAGCAGGTTCCAGGTGTCAACTAACGAATTGGGCCACATGGGTGTTTCTATAATGATGCCTACATGGATTCAATCCTACTCACTCGGTCCAGATCGACAGAAAATCAAGCCTAAACTCATGGTCAAAGATAGAGTCAGAGTATGTTATCCAAATGCAGTAGGACTCTTGATTTGAGTCCAACAGTCTTATTGCAAGTCTAAATTCGGATTAGCAAGAGTCCAATAGTCCACTTTCAATTGCAATTCAAGTTATACACCTGTAGCTAATTTAACTCACAATTATTTATGTAATTTCTCTTTAAATAGTGGTTCTACAGAACCGAGAGACAGTTCAGTGAAAGTTCAGTACAGTTCAAATTTGCAAGTGAATACTTTGTTTTCCAGAATTTGTTTTAATGAAAAATTTCAGCTACCAAATGATTTCTTGATTTCACTTTTGACAAGAAAGGATTCAACCAACTTAGTAGTAGAGGGCCCCTGTTGCTAAAGGAGGTTTTTATTGTGTTTTCTAGCTAGATTTCTGTAATTCTATTTAGTAATTTTTGTTTATGCTTCATTTCCAGTTTTTTAAGTTTACTGATAGATTGCAACTATGAGGACTTGTCTTCCAAAACATTTCAAGAAGATAGAAGTTTTGTTTTCCAATTGAGATAAATATTGAAGTGTTGGAAATCATGGTTGTTTAGTTTCCTATTCTACCTTTCCATTTCCATAGAGTAGAATTGACAACTTTTGTAACAAATCAATATTCATAAAATCATTTCCAATACACCAAATCTATATTAATGGTTACATGTCTTCATGTGTGTAGTAGTTGAATTTATTTTCTGTCATTTGCTTGCTAATAAATAGAGGCATATTTGATTTATCCAAAGACACCTCAAGAGGTTAATAGCTTCACATTTGAGTGATACTGATAAGTCAGTTATACATCTAGTTAAATCTTAATTAGTTCTTGCATGTTTTTACTCTCAAGACCCTCAGTTGATTGCAGCAATAATCTTTCCAAAAATCACTCCACAAAGGAACCTATCTGAACATATTGAGAAAGGATGGCTGAATGATTAAATGTAATGCAACTTCTGGGTTATTTACAGAGTTTTCTTAGTGCTTTAAAACGGATGTAATTAGCTTGCTCTGTTATTTCTTCAAAGAAGGTCACCTTTTACAAGTTGGATAATTTAACTAAGTTAGACACATCTTAGATGCTTTTATTTGCATTCTTTGTCTTATGTTTTATAGCCTTGGCATGATAAATTAGATCCATGGATTAGGATTAACTAATCAATTATATAGACACTTTGATTCACAACACTAATTCTTAGCCTTAGGTTTGATTTTATGAAAGTTAGATTAGTTTTAGTATACTTCCTTTTCTTCCTTATAAATTCAAATTAGATTAACCTAAATCTTTTCATAATTCTAGGATTAGTCATCTCAAGAAACTAAAGAACAAAACCCCCTAAAAACAATATAAAAACACAAATACAACGAAGTGAGAAATAGGTTGCTTAGGCACATATGGTGCAACACACTTCATCAGTTTACTAGCCCTGGTTGATAATTAATGTAAGCAATTTAGGAAAACTAAATTGACTAAACAAAATGTACAGGTATTCTATTTTTTCTGAATAACTAAATGTTTTAATAGATTAGATATTGAAAATAATTAAAAATTAACAGTTTAAAAAAAAATTAAAAAAAAAAAAAAAAAAAATATATATATATATATATATATATATATATATATGTGTGTGTGTGTGTGTGTGTGTGTATGCACGGTGCATTCGAGTCATTCATCTCACATCGTTTGCGGTGCTACCTATAAATTTAAAGGCCGCACCGCAAACGGTGTTAACGGAAACCACATCGGGATACGGTGAGGTACCGAAAAAATGTGCACCATAACTAATTTAAAAAATAACATGGTGGTGTGGTTGTTTAAAAGACCACACCATTGACTATTTAATAGTGTCAGGAGGGTGGTGCATTGACCAAACTAACCACCTCGAGGCAGATAGTTAGGTCAAAGTACCGCCCGCCTAACAACATTACATATTCAACAGTGTGGTCGTTTACAAGACTACACCATTGACCATGTATTGTTGTTGGGTGGTATGTTGACCAAACTATCCGACCTGGGGCAGATAGTTAGGTCAACACACCGCCTACCCAACAGTAGTACATGGTTAATGGTGCAGTCATTTACAAGTCTGCACCGTTGACCATGTATTGTTGTTGGGCGGTGTGTTGAGTAAACTATCTGCCCTAGGGCAAATAGTTTCGTCAATGCAACGTAGAAAACTATTCCCATATTTGGCGGTGCATGAACACTTTCATGCACACCGAGCACGGTGCATGATAAAAAAGTACGCACCAGTACAGGTCCGTGAACTTTTTTTGGGGCGCACCGACTGTTTTTTTTTTTTTGATATATCTATATATATATATTCATTTCTCATTTCATAAAATAATGTATTTAATATGTGAATCATTCAACGACATCAATGGAGAGAACAAAGGGAAAAATAAGAACATATGGAAGACCAATATAACTGATCTAAGAGGATATTGGTGGCCGCCCACCTATTCCATTTGGACCCGCAACATCAATTCTTGCAACTTTTCACTTCCAGCAGCTTAATGTTTTTAGCAGGTTTTCGGGTCCTGCACGCTCGAAGCCATTTTGTGGCATTAATGATCTAGGTGGATATTGGTGGCCACCCACATATTCCATTTTAACCCCTGCCATCAGTTCTTTCTATTTTTAAGTTTCAGCATAACTTACTATTTTTAGCAGTTTTTGGGGTTATGAACTTCCGGAGCCGTTTTGAGGCCCTAAATGATGTTTTTTTGGAAAAACGAGAGAAAAATGTATTTTATTTCTTGCACCAAAATTTGTAGTCCTCAGACAGATATTTATAATGAGCTATTGAGCATGTCAAACAGAGATCAGATGCCAAATTTATGTCCCCAAGAAGTTGAAACACCAATTTACCCAAACGGGGCCCACAATTTTGGCGCTTCATCTTCTAGGGTTAGGTTTTGGGACGTTTTAGGTTTTACATTGTTTCTCAACAATAAATAGGCCTTCGAGCCTCATTGTAACATAGTTCAGGGGCTGGTAGCCGTCACATCTCTTCTCAGGGATACGTTGCCAGTACCCTAGCTCATCTATTTCCATTATGTCTATAATAGGCCTTCAAGCCTCAATGTAACACAGTTCAGAGGCCTACGTATGCCACATATCTTCTCAGAGATATGCTACTAGCACCCTATATTTTTTCCATTATGTTTGTAATCTTATTTTAGTCATTCTTTTATTAATAAAATGAAGAATTATTTCCGTTGCATCTTTATGTTTATGGTTATATTTGTACTTTGTTACATTCCTGCATAAATACGGATCAGTGGAATCAGAGCGGGTCTTCTCTTTATCTGATTTTCTTTGCATGTCCCTAATGAGGTAAGGGTACAAGGATTTCGAGCTCAATCCAGTTACACCCTTCCAAGATCAACCTCACAAACCCCGATGACCCCCCATGGCGAAAGGAAAGAAAGATGAGGGAGCAGAAGATCCTATCAAAATCTTGTTCGAGGAGGCCCTCGAGAAACAGAGGAACGCAATGACGAATAATTTTTCCCAAATCCTTCAACGACTGCCAACCAGCAGCACATATACATCTAGCACGTCCGCCAACAGGTCTGTGACATCTTGGACAAATCCAACACCAAGTTGAACAAAATTCCCCCCCCCCCCCCCCATGGAGGAACTTAATGGAATGGAGGCCATTTATTCCTAAGGAGGGAGGAATGAACCAGGTGGATATCGGTGGTCGGCCACCTATTCCATTTGGACCCATAATTTCAATTCTTGCAGATTTTCACTTCCAACAACTTACTGTTTTTAGCAGGTTTTCGAGTCCTACACGCCCGAAGCCATTTTGGGGCATTAATGATCCAGGTGGATATTGGTGGCCACCCACCTATTCCATTTGAACCCCCACCATCAGTTCTTTCCATTTTTAAGTTTCAGGACAACTTACTATTTTTAACAGTTTTTCGGGTCATGAACTTTTGGAGCCGTTTTGAGGCCCTAAACAACGTTTTTTTGGAAAACCGAGAGCAACATGTACTATATTTCTTGCACCAAAAGTTTTATTCCTCGAATAGATCTTTCTAACGAGATATTGAGTGTGTCAAACAGAGATCAGATGCCAAAGTTAAGTCCTCGAGAAGTTGAAACACCAGTTCACCCAAACGGGGCCCACAGTTTTGGTGCTTCATCTCCTAGGGTCAGGTTTTGGGATGTTTCAGGTTTTACCTTGTTTCTCAACATTAAATAGGCCTTCGAGCCTCATTGTAACATAGTTCAGGGGCTAGTAGTCGTCACATATCTTCTCAAGAATACGCTACCAGTACCCTAGCTCATCTATTTCCATTATGTCTATAATAGGCCTTCAAGCCTCAATGTAACAAAGTTCAGAGCCCTGTGTATGCCACATCTCTTCTCAGAGATACACTACCAACACCCTAGCTTGTTTCCATTGTGTTTGTAAGCTTATTTCAATCATTCTCTTATTAATAAAATGAAGCATTATTTCCACTGCATCTCTGTGTTTATGGTTATATCTGTATTCTATTGTGTTCCTGCATAAATCCAGATCAATGGAATCAGATCGGGCCTAATATTTCTCTATTTTTCTTTGCATGTCCCCAATGCAGTCAGGGTATAAGGAGTTCAAGCTCGATCCAGTTGCACCCTTCCAATATCAGTCTCGCAAACCCCAATGACCCCCCATGGCATAAGGAAAGAAATACGAGGGAGCAAAAGATCCTATCCAAATCCTGTTAAGGGAGGCCCTCGAGAAATAGAGGAACATGATGACAGATAAATTTTCCCAGATCCTTCAACGACTTCCCACTAGCGGCACATCTACATCCAGCACGTCCGCCAACAAGTCCACGACATCCTGGACAAATCCAACACCAAGTTCGCATAATCTCTACATACTCGCCATGGAGGAACTTAACGCAATGGATACCATTACTTCCTAAGGATGGAGGAATGATCCAGGTGGATTTCGGTGACCGCCCACCTATTCCATTTGGACTCGCAAATTCAATTCTTGCAGCTTTTCACTTCCATCAGCTTATTCTTTTTAGCAGTTTTTCAAGTCCCACACGCCCGAAGCCATTTTGGGGCATTAATGATCTAGGTGGATATTGGTGGCCACCCACCTATTCCATTTGAACCCCCACCATCAGTTCTTTCATTTTTTAAGTTTCAACACAACTTACTATTTTTAGCAGTTTTTCGAGTCCTAAACTTCCGGAGCCGTTTTGAGGCCCTAAACGACGTTTTTTGGGAAAACCGAGAGAGAGAGACATGGTTTATATTTCTTGCACCAAAAGTTGTATTCCTTGGACAGATCTTTCTAACAAGCTATTGAGCACATCAAATGGAGATCATATGCCAAAGTTACGTCCCCAAGAAGTTGAAATACCAATTTACCCAAACGGGGCCCACAGTTTTGGCTCTTCATCTCCTAGGGTTAGGTTTTGGGACATTTTAGGTTTTAAATTATTTCTTAACAATAAATAGGCCTTCGAGCCTCATTATAACATAGTTCAGGGGCTGGTAGCTGTCACATATCTTCTTAGGGATATGCTGTATAAATTTGTTGAATAATGAAGATTTATCCACTGAGATTATCCTGGTCACACATTAATTCGAATTCATGCATAACACATAACCTCTTCTACAATTGATCATCAATATGCGGAAATAGAAACAGTCGCATGCGCACATAAACACAATATGTAATGGGGAAATCTTATAGCTGAAAACCCCTAACTATTTTGTATATTATAATAGAAGAGAACATGTAACAATCTTAGTACAATACTCCTCACAAGTACTCAGTACTGTCTCCAAAAGTTACACAGAAACTAGCTCAGTTTTGAACAAGTCACAGGTTCAAAACTCATCCACTAATTGCCTGCCTCTATTGCGCAATCCAAGTTGGTTGAATGAGAGATTCAAGTTCGAATCTCCTTGGCTTCAACTGCGCAATCCTCATGGGCAATATCCTCCAATTCTTGTGCAAATCTCATGCACAACTCATGTCGCAACTAATAGCAAACTCACCCTTTCATCTACCTCTTCCACTGGTCTTCACTGAACTGTCCATGCACTGTAGTAAATTGATGTGTTCTTGAGTTGAATAATGAGTTAATAATTAGTGAATTAAATAATATTTAATTCACTCCACTCATCACTAGTGTATTATCCAGTTAAACTAAACACAACTAGTTCAACTAAGTTAAACCGAACACAACTCCACCAAGCGTCTCATCAACTCCACCAAACTCCGCCACTTGAGTTCTAACTGAAGTCAACCATGCATGAGCTCACCAAACCCCTAGGAATAGCGTAATTCCTTCTTTTAGGTGCATGGGCCACATCCGTAGCTCCAACTGAAGTGCTGTAAGAGAATAAACTGAAGTTTAGAGTCCAAATATTATTAAGGGCTAATAATATTTGACTGACCTATTTTTAGACAGGCAGTCTAAAAATAGACTTCGACCTGTATGTCTAAAAATAGAGGTCCATCTATTTTTACCAACTCGGCCAATCATCCAAGAATAGCATACTGCAACTCCTAGACCATGCTCCATATGTCTAAAAATAGACTTTGCGCCAAAAATAGCCTGCGGGCCCACTTAGTGAAGGCGACTTCATTTCACTAAGCTCCATCATCTTGTTGCATTTTCAACATATGCTGCCACTACCCTAGCTCATATATTTCCATTATTTCTATAATAGGCCTTCGAGCCTCAATGTAACATAGTTCATAGGTCTGCGTACGCCACATCTCTTCTCAGAGATATGCTACCAGTGCCCTATCTTGTTTCCATTATGTTTGTAATCTTATTTCAGTCATTATTTTATTAATAAAATGAAGCATTATTTCTGCTGCATCTTTGTGTTTATGGTTATATCTGTATTCTGTTGCATTCCTACATAAATCCGGATCAGTGGAATCAGAGCGGGTATGCTCTTTCTCTATTTTTATTTTCATGTCCCCAATGTGGTCAGGGTATAAGGAGTTCGAACTCGATCTAGTTGCACCCTTCCAAGATCAGCCTCACAAACCTTGACGACTCCCCATGGAAAAAGGAAAGAAAGACAAGGGAGCAGAATATCCTATCAAAATATTGTTCGAGGAGGCCCTCGAGAAACAGAGGAACATGATGACAAATAAATTTTCCCAAATCCTTCAACGGCTGCCCACCGGTGGCACATCTACATCCAACACGTCTGCCAACAGGTCTGCGACATCTTGGACAAATCCAATGGGATTCCGGCAATTCCCCCCCCCCCCCCTCCCCCTCCCATGGAGGAACTTAATGCAATGGAGACCATTGCTTCCTAAGGAGGGAGGAATGATCCAGGTGGATATCGGTGGCCATCCACCTATTCCATTTGGACCCGCAACATCAATTCTTGCAGCTTTTCACTTCCAACAGCTTACTTTTTTAGCAGGTTTTCAGGTCTTGCATGCCCAAAGCCATTTTGGGGCATTAATGATCCAGGTGGATATTAGTGGCCACCCGCCTATTCCATTTGAACCCCCGCCATCAGTTCTTTCCATTTTTAAGTTTCAACACAACTTACTATTTTTAGCAGTTTTTCGGATCTTGAACTTTCGGAGCCGTTTTGAGGCCCTAAACAACCTTTTTTTGGAAAATTGAGAGTGACATGAATAATATTTCTCACACCAAAAGTTGTATTCCTCAGATATATCTTTCTAACGAGCTATTGAGTGTGTCATACGGAGATCGAGTGCCAACGTTACGTCCCTAAGAAGTTGAAACACTAATTTACCCAAACAAGGCCCACAATTTTGGTGCTTCATTTCCTAGGGTTAGGTTTTGGGACGTTTCGGGTTTTACATTGCTTCTCAACAATAAATAGGCCTTCGAGCCTCATTGTAACACAGTTAAGGGGATGGTAGCCATCACATATCTTCTCAAGGATACGCTACCAGTACCCTAGCTCATCTATTTCCATTATGTCTGTAATAGGCCTACGAGCCTCAATGTAACACAGTTCATAGGCCTGTGTATGCCACATCTCTTCTCAAAGATATGCTACCAGTGCCCTAGCTTGTTTCCATTATGTTTGTAAGCTTATTTTAGTCATTCTTTTATTAATAAAATGAAGCATTATTTCTGATGCATCTCTGTATTTATGGTTATATTTGTATTCTAGTGTCCACCGATATCCACCTAGATCAATAACGTGATTCAGTTGTGGGAGGCATAAGAGAGGGAGATAATTTTGTACCCTGACCCTATTATGACAGCCACCCAGCTGCTCCTAAGGGAGGTAGGCCTCCTCAAGTTCTACAAGGAGGCTACATCCCTGAAGGCCCATAGTGGGTTATTGGGACAATTGATCTTCAGGTGGGATGCCCACCAAAAGGCTTTCCAGGTCAGTCCTGGCCAGTGGTTCGCACCCAATGAGGAGGAAATATATTTTATTACTGCCCTATCTAGGAGAGGACAATATTTTCCCCAGCTCCCGAATTTCCCTATTGGCTATGCAACAAGGAGTCAGATGGCATACTCCTAGAGATACATTAGGGACGATATAGTTTCTCCTACATATTTTCAGGTGTTTGGTGGTCAGTTACGTATTGCTTCGTTTGGTGCAGAGGAGGAGGTGTCTCTCACTACTACTAATGACCATTTCACAGTATATTTTATAGGTAAATTTTGGCATCATCCCCCATGACCTGGTCAAACTGGACATCATCCCCACAACCAATGAAATAGTGTCAAGCATCCCCTTATATTTCAATTTCTACATGCCTTAATTGAAGACATTTCATTTATGGCTTCTATTGTGAGATCTCCAAGGTTTTAAGTATACGTTATATCACTTATTGACTCACCAACGTAGCCTATAAAGGGACTAACTACGTTGCAGTGCCAAATCCTCCATTCAAGGGTGCACTTCCCGACACTCAAGGGTGCGTTGGTCACCTGGGAGCGGAATTATCATTGTTCCAGGAATCTCCACATGGCCAGTGCCTTCTAGAAGAGTAAATATGTGTCAAAATTCAAATCCAAGTGTCCATCTAACACCTATGAACTTGGAAACATGTCTTTCCTATTATTAGAAAGTCATTCATTGACAAACTAACATCAGTTTCCCTATAAATTGAGCACTCATTCTAGTGCTAGGGAAGGAAGAATTTGGTAAAGTTATGATGTTGGATTCTCATTTGAGAGAGTGAAAGTACTCATATGTTGCTGGGATGGTGTTGGATGTGATGAGGCTGGAATGAAGCTGGAGTTGGTTGGCAACAAATTGATCAATGGTTGTAACCTCCCCCTTCTACTCTTCAATAAAGATTGTTGTTCATTTTCCCATATATATGTCTTTATTTCTTGTGCAATGGATTCTTGAATGATATATCTATTTCATATCTAATCAATTTTATTGAGTAAGATAAGTAGATATATGTATATTGCATGTTGTTTGATGTTCTCTGTTTTTGTTTGCGGGAATCAATCTGGCGATTTGAGTTGGATTGACAGCGATGGAAACAATGACAAAAGGATAAGGAGAAGTGATTGAACCACAAGTAAGCTCTTTCACCATTCTACATATCTGCTTATTTTAGAAAAAGTGATAGTAATTATTTCCTCTGTTGTTCTAAGTGACTAGCACCATACTTAAGGAATTTGTTTTATCAGTAGATCACAATTACGCATAACAAATTGGCGACTCCACTAGGGATTATCCTTTCATTCCTAGTGTTTGTTCCTCTGCTTGTCCTCATCAGTATCATCTACTTTCATTTATTAGAAATTTGAATGAAAAATTTGCATTAGAAGTGTGTTCTGTTGCTTTGTTTTTCAATCCCTTCTGCGCCCAACCCATTGTAGGTCAAGGCACAGTGCACTGCAGTGCATTGTCTCCCACTCAGGGGTGCACTGCAATGCACTATCTCCCCTTAGAGACTATGTTTCCCCCTTAGCCAACCAAATTCCATCTAAATTTTTCATTGCTATCATTCTCAGCCACTTTTTTATATTATTCTCAATTGCATGACACCTCTTAGAGACCAGTAAACTTTCCTGATTCTTCCTCCTTTGAAAAGTAAATTTGTTTAATGTCTCTTTAGTGTTTTTCTTTATCATTGGAAAATCAAATTAAAAGTATTTTATTTCTACATTAGATCAGTTTTTTTTCCTAAAGGAATTTTTTTTTTCATTCCTCGTTTCCTGTAGGAAAAATTGCAGTTCCATTCTTCATTTTTCCTAAAAGAGAATTGTTGTTTCATTCCTCATTTCTCAAAGAAGAAAACTCTTGTTTTATTGATTGATGCATATAGTTTCCTTTCTTGCATTCACATTAATAGAGCTGAAAAGAAAAACATGCATGTGCATATAGTGAATTGTGTGTGTTTTATAGAAACAAGTTAGGAAAGTTGCATTTTAGTTTGTGCTCTTTGTTGTTTGCTCAAAAACTAATTACTCTTTCCCTTAGTAGCTAGAATTTTCATTGAAAAAGATAAATTGAAAATTTTTCTTATCATTTAGTCTGCATTTTTAGTAATTTCCATCACATCATGCGGTGAACCTCAAAGACAAACTTTTAAATAAGATCAACATAAAATTTACATCAATTTAACTAAGAAAGCATTGGAACATTAACGATAACATTTAGAAGATCTAGGCTAGAGACGTGTTTCGGTGTTGTTAAACATAGTAGTTGTCGCTAACTTGTCTGCAATACATTCCGAGTGTGATACCTCGCTCCACGTACGTAAGTATATTAGAGCTCGTCCACGTACCTTTGGGTATATAGGGCGATGCTCTAGTACGAAAAATATAAGGGGGTGCTCTCACTGTGTGGTTTCGCATTAGACAACGATAATACAGACTTTGGCCTCCACGCACCTTTGGGTATATTTGGGAGGACAACTTTAGGTTTCTATCCATCCATAGGTAACTGAGTCGGTTGCCTTGTACCTTGTGATACACTAAACACAATATTCAGGGAGATTTCCTACCCGTACTTTTTGGTTTTCCAGGAGGTATTTTGTAGTTTACAATTACTTGGTAAACCTTTTGCCTAGAATTACCTTTTTATTTTATTTATTTGTTTTTGGTCATAAAATAAATTAGTGATCATGGAAGAAGAACATCCCTTTCCCCGTCGTTCATGTATAATAGCACTGAAACCACCTTTACCACTGGAATCCATTTGTAGTCGGCGAAGGAAACATCATTCTATCGAAACTAGTACTATCAGTACCTCTTGTGCGACATCATCCTCACATACACCAGAGTCGTCTTGAGTTGTTTCTGAAAATCCTGGTTCATCTGTTGTTGTCGAGATGGAGTCCTCATAGCTACTTGTGGTCATGATCCATCCAATCAGTGAGACCATACCTCCCAAACCCGACATTGTTCAACTGGAAGTTTATCTGGATCCTGTCGTTCTTTTACGAGAACATCTTAATCCTTAATTCGAACAACTGAAATTTGTTCCTGTATCGGTCGCCCCACAATCTATTGTAGCCATTGAATCTCCCATATCA
The DNA here is from genome assembly GCA_034641835.2 of Pinus albicaulis. Taxonomy (NCBI): domain Eukaryota; kingdom Viridiplantae; phylum Streptophyta; class Pinopsida; order Pinales; family Pinaceae; genus Pinus; species Pinus albicaulis. The sequence continues at coordinate 1,283,235,608 of CM076575.1, read as the reverse complement.
TGCATTCAACCTCCTGAAATATACTTCGAGCCTAACAGTGAAATCCTTCCACTTGGTTTGATTTCGATTGAAGAAATACCACAAGACGAAACACCTTCGACTCCAACCCATTTTGGATCAGAGCTTTATCTTTACGAGATTTTTCCTCAATCACCTCACACTACTTTCTTTGATCTTGTGTATATTCGAGTTATCGTAGATCCTGTAGGGTATAAATTGGGTTGTATAACCATGCCTAAGCCAACATATTCAATTGTACCATCTCTTCCAGATTTGACAACACCGGCTCTTGCTACCTCGTCGATGTTCACAACATCACCAGAGTCACATTTATGTGGTGGCCCTTACGTCCCACCTGGTTACCAATATTTATTTGGAACCTTCTCCGGTGCATCCTCAAACCCATGGACTTCACCAATGTCATCATCTGATATTCTATCAGGTACATCTCTAATGAGTACTAAAAAACTTGATCCTTTATTTACATCATTAGGAAAATATCAAGGTGGTCCATTTGGGTATATTCCATCTAGTACACTTTCAACTGGACTCTCGAAATTTGGAGAACAATATTTTCCATATTATTATACTCCTCATGCTGGGGAGAAAACTATGGTCACCCATTTTGATAGTACACCATCGTAATTTGGTCATCCTAATGTCGGAATGACTGTTTGTTAGTGGCATCCCACTCTAACCATCCAACCACAAACGGTTGTACAATCATTTCAACTAGTTCAACCTGTTGCACCAAAATCTACTCCACTTGTTAATACATATTTACCCCTGTTACAGGCTCAAAATGTTGTAATTTAACTGTCTCAGGTGGGTCCTTCCACCCAATACCCTCAATTATTCGGCCCTTAGACTCCAACTCCTTTGACTGGTTTACAACAACCACCTGTATCTAGAATTATTTATTCACAAGATCGATTACCATATTATGGGATGTCGCAGCCACAACCGGGTTATACCTATTCACAACCAAATCAAATCTATTCTAGTTTGTTTTATAATCTTGGTGGACAAACCCCTTGGCAGCCACAAGCAAAAATGAAACAACCCTCATTTCAACAAGTAGCGTACCCAGGTTTTGGTCAACATAACCCTCAAGCGTTTACTTATCAAAACAACCCCTATATGGTTTACCAGCAATATATTCCTTACGTTGGTGCTCAAAGGCCTATTTCCCAAGCAATTCCATCATATCCTGGCTATTCTCAACCCTACTTAAATCGATAGTTGCCCTTTGTTGCAACTTTAGAGTTACCGGATTTAAACCGGCTTACCAGTGATCCAATCAACTATGCTCCTTGGTGGCCGGTGATACCTCATAAATTACCCTCGGATATTCCTGGGGAAGACCAGTCAACACATTTTATGACTTATCATTTGTGGTGTTCATCTAACTCCTTAAATGATGACTCTGTTCGATTACATCTTTTCCAGCATACGCTCACTGGTCTGGCCGCAAAATGGTACATTGAGTTACCAAGTGCTTCATTTGATAATTTCACCACCCTAGATACTATCTTTATAACCCACTTCCAGTTACCCATACGACATGAAACTAGAATGGAACTTTGACTAATTTTCAACAGACTAATTCTACTCACATTTCTGATCATATTCATGAGTGGCGTTGTCATCGTAGAATGGTTAAGTCATTTGTTCCTGATCAGCTCCTTGTTGATTGGTTCATTAAGTCCCTCTAACCATATATAACTGAGGATGTGGCTAAGGGTGGCTTTTTCACTGAATATCATTTCATTTCTCATGCCGAGTACTTATATTTTATTTATACTCATTCTGGCACTCTCTACGAGAAAATTCCCAACGCGTCGCGATCTAATTTTAATGTTCCTCCTCCATCTAAGGACTCTCATGCCGACAACGGTATGATCGGTACTGCAAGCACATGTCACTCTACTACATTTGATCCTGCACCTTATTCTGAAATCCATGCCATTTCATTTGACAAAGGAAATAATGACAAGCAACCTGGATGTAAGAAAGAGGGGAAATCAAAGAAAAAGCAAACTTCTACCTCCCAGGAAACATCTTCTAATCAACAAACTGGATATCAGAAACCTCGTTACCCTTGCATAATTTGTAATGAGGATAAATTTTTTCGAGACTATCCTCACTAAGTCGAAGTCTCAAAATTGATTAAGACCTCGCATGCATCCACTATGTTGACAGATCCATTTCTGAATCCAGACACAAATTTGGTTGTTGCAGATCCATCTTCTAGTTCCCAAGTGCTTATGATTTCTGTCACGAAGCCATCAACTGATGTTTTGGTGTCAACGCATAATAAAGATTATAGTATTCAATATACTGATCAACCTACTACCTCGACCACGAATTCGTTTGTGGAATAGATGCCGCCAACTGCTATTCCTGAATTGACAATAAAGCCACTAAAGGGAGTCGTTCATAAATTGACATTTAATCCTCAAGCCCGAGCTATTCAAAATTATAATATAGTTGAATATTTGGCTCAATCCCCTTCATCTATGTCGATGCTTAAGGTGCTTCAAAATTTTCCCTCCCAGAAACAGAATTTGTTATCGAAAATTGGTGGAATCGATCTGACATATTCCAATCTTGTAGTCTTTAATCATATGAGCTATGTATGGCAATTACCAGCATAATTGGAATTCTCCATCCAAGTAAATTTTCTCAATCACCTCATTCATCATACTCTTATTGATGAGGGAGCATCTACGTGCATTATGTCTCTAAACTATTGGAAGTCACTTGGCTCGCCACGCCTATCTCAATCGCCTACGATGTTGAAATCTTTCGACGGACGTACATATAAGCCTTGCGGTATCATCAATAACCTGCATGTTGAACTAGGGGGGGAAACAGTAAATATTGAAGTTGAGGTTGTTGACAGGCCCCTTGATTAAGAAATTTTACTCAGAAGGCCATGGGTATATGCTATGACTACGATCGTTTCTACATACTTTAGAATGATCGCATTTCCACATAAAGTTGTTATCATAGTCATCAATCAACTATCCTTCTTTTCCTCCAGTTCCCAAGTAACTGGAAGCGTTCCATTAGTTCTCACACCCCAACTAGCACTTTAGAACATTGATTTAGAACTCTTAATGGATTCTTCCCTCATGGGAACCTTTGCATTACCGCCACCTGCGATGTCGACAGAAATTGCAAACATAGAGACCTACTACATGATATCTTCCAATCCATCTAGCTTAAGGAAGATTACGAGTGACCATGAAGTTTTTATATTGGATTAATTTTTATTTCCCAGCCCAATTGAGTTGGCATAACAATCAATCTACATGGTTTGGGTGGCGAATTTGAAATCATCGTCGTCGGTCATTTGGGTTGATCGTTCATTAGATTTTGGTACTCCATTTGATCCTTTTTCATCCACTTTCTTGATAGATGAGAATATTGTGGAATTAATGATGCCAAAAGGAGAACCATGGGAAGAAAATCATCATTGCTCCCATCTTCAGGATTATGAAGAAGATAATATTATTGAACTATATCACCCATCGATCAAAACATTATTTTCGAATTATTTTCCTATTAATGCAATCGAATTCGAGAAAAAATTATCAAATATTTAAGAAACCATTTCTATCGATATTTTGACCCAACCCGATGTTGTAGAAAACATTCATATCAACATGTTTTTCTCTCCATCAGAACTCAAAACATATCGCTCTCTCTTTCGTGAATTTTGTGATGTATTTTCTTGGTCTTACGAGGAAATTCCAGGCATAGATACTAGTATCGTTGAACACACCATCGACATGTACCCTGATGTCAAACCGGTACGTCAACACCTTTGTCTTTTTCATCCAAAGAAGGCCACTGCCATTAAAGCAGAAGTTGAAAAAAAATTTCGTGTTTGTTTCATTTACCCTATTCCACTTACTGATTGGGTTTCCAACATTGTTCCTATCATGAAGAAACAAGGGACAATCAACGTGTGTTTTATTTATCGGATGTCAACCTTTCTTGTCCAAAAGACAACTATCCTACTCCCTTTATCGACCAAATTATTGATGATTGTGCTAGATGCGAAATATTTTCATTCATGGATGGATTTTTTGGCTACAATCAAATCAATATCTGCCCAAAGGACCAATATAAGACATCATTCATCTGTCCCTAGGGCACATTCTCTTATCGAAAATTACCATTTGGTTTAAATAATGTTGGGGAAACCTTTCAGAGAGAAATGGATTATGCTTTCAATGACATCAAGCACATTGTTCAACCTTATCTAGATGATTTACCCATGCATTCACGAAAATGGTCTGATCACCCGATGCATCTGAGAGCTATCTTTCTATGCCTCTGACACTACAAAATACACCTCAATCCATATAAATGTGTGTTTTGTGTTGGTTCTAGTTGTTTTCTAGGATTTTTCATCTCAAAAGAAAGAATCTGAATCAACCCACTAAAGGTCCAAGCCAATCTTGATTTTCCCACACCATCAAATTTTCTTCAGTTATAGAATATTCAAGGGAAGGCTAAATTTTTAAGGAGGTTCATACCCAACTACGCCGAAATGGCTAAAGGATTTACTCGACCCTTGAAAAAGGGGATTCCCTTCCATTGGGATAAGGTTACGCAAGATTCTTTTGATGTTGTCAAGGATACACTTATCTGGGCGTCATTAATGTATCCCCCCAATTATTAGAGTTATTATTTCTTATATATCGTCACGAATGATACGACCATTGCTATGGTATTGGTCCAAGAAGAAGATGGGACATAACATCTGATATATTGTTTGAGTCATAATCTCAATTATACGAAAGTGAAGTATTCATACATCGAAAATCTCGCCTTGGCGGCTGTTCAAGTTGTCCAAATATTTTGCCACTATATCCTGCTCAGGAAGACCATTGTCATGTCAGATTGCAACCCCATGAATTACATTATGTCACGTCAATTTCTGGGGGGAAATTATTCAAAATGGATTGTCATTTTGCAAGATTTTTTATTTGGAATTCATCAAATCCAAGTCAAAGAAGTCTTTAGTTTTTGTTGAGCTTCTCTGCGACCTTCCCTCTGATAGTACTGCTACTACATCAAAACCATTAATTCTTGATGAGTTTTTGTTTCTGATCAGATCATTTGATCCTTGGTATGCGGATTTCAATGTTATATTGAAGTTCAGCATGAATATTTACTTTCTGTAAAATTGAAAAAATCATAAGTCGCTTGCTCTTTATCAAGTGCCTTTTTCCATTTGTTTGGAGAAACTCCCCTTGTCTTTTGTCTTCATCCCTTTCATCATCCCAAATCACTACACCTAGTCTGTTGTCGATCTGCTTGATGTACTCTTTGGCATAATAAAAAGACTCATACGATATGTACCCCTCTTCCATAGACCCCTTGGGTTTTTCCCTTTTTCAAACAAAACCTTTCAATTTCTTCATGTACCTCTCTAAGAAGAACATCCAACGACAAGAAACCACCCTAAATAATTCAACCTCGTGTACTAGGTGGATCAGAAGATGAACATGCAAGTCCATGAAACTCGTTGGCAGTTCCTTCTCAAACATACAAACAATCTCAACTATCTCTTGATGCCACCGTGGAATTTTAGCCACACGAATCTCCTTTGACGTGATCCAACATACAAATGCAGATAATTTAGATATGGCACGTCGTAGGTCTTGGGGGAAGTCATGTTTCACACACCCACACACAAACAAAGGATAATGACATTGTAAAGTTATAAACACATGTAATAATACACAAAATTAGTTATGTTTTATGATCTCTTCATGGGATAAAATGCATTAATATAAAAAATAATAAAATCATGTTTTTGACATTATACGTACTCTTAGAATATTTAAATGGTCATGCTATTTCAACCCCAACAAATGGTCATCCACTATGAAGCAGCGTTGTAGTGAAGACCCATATGAATATTGCACCCTCACACCCATTATAACTTCCTTGGAAAAAGAAATATCATCTTTTTTTTAAATCCATGGGACATCACCTTCTTTGAAATACCAATTAGAGGGACCAGTTGCCTATGATCCTGTACTTTCTAATCGTATTGACCAATGTTTCTTTTTAGTTTTTGATGTAATAAGATCTTTCCTAACAGCCAATGTGTCACTTTGTTTTGATGATATGTGCTTCCATAAAGAAGATGAAACATTTTTAAATATATGCATGGGATCTAATAAATGGGTAATCTTAAGATGCTCCCAATATGGGAGGTTATAAAAGATAAATATCCTTTTCATTCCAATGGGAAATTTCTCAACATAGGTGTTGAAGAATTCTGGATCATTGAACATAGGCTCCCCATTTGAATTGAACATTTCTATGAAATTCTTCTCCTTCTCTCTCTCATATGCTCTAAGCCATTCAATTGGTGCCATTATTGGAGTCCTTTGGGTTCTCTCTCATTTACCATTGAAAGTGGATGTTGCTCTTCTGTAAGGGTGTTTTTCTAGGAGGAATACCCTGGAGCAATCATACACTGGATTTTGTAGGTTTTTGGACCATCTATCTTTCATATAAGGTCCACAACATTTACATACATAATACCCTTTTGTTACAAGACCTGCGAAATTATTGTATACAATATGCATGGCACGTTAAAGAATATCATGAAGATCAAAACAATTACAACAAATTAAATAACTAATATGCGAAAGAATATTGTTACGTATATAAAAAAATCAATAAACATGTAATTTACCAAAGTAAACTCCTAAGCTTGGATAATCATGTGTCGTGTAAGCACATATGCCATACAACGTAAAAATCCTCTTTGCTGCAATGGGTCTTGATACATCATATACATTTATCCCATCCCATAATTACTTCAATTCATCTACAAGTGGTTGTAAGTATACATCTATATTATTCATTTTTCTTCTACCAGGGACCATGAGAGCCAACATAAGATGTTCATTATTCACGGACAACCATGGGGGGATATTTTTATTGATCACAACTACAGGACAAATTTTGGGGAAAAAGGAGGTCTTTGGGCAAGACCCAAGTTCAGGCTTAGATCCAAAAACGTTCCACTATAGTCTAGGACAACACCGACATTTCACCCTGCTCAAGAGAGCAAGGAGTCTCACCCATGGCGTGGTGTGACCTTACTAGGATTAGAAACTAGACCATTAACGCCGAAGAGAGAGATTACTAACAACAAGTCATTCATCACTTCATACAAAGCACATTCATCATATATCAACTAAGAGAAAAGTTATCGTTCATCCATGCACATTCTGAGAATTGAATTAAAATTTTCAAATAGCCACACATACAATAATCAACAACTATCAACTATTCCATAGTACACAATATAACATTGGTCTGGTTCTATTAACTTAGCTCAAAACATTACAAACATACTCCACAGAGTTAAATACATCTCAATCCAGTACATACAGCTCCGCAGAGCTCTCCATGGACTCTAGCCCTCTATCCACCTTTTTTCACCCTCGAAGTCGTTCCTCCCTTTCTTATCTCAATTGACACTGTCACACTTTTCCCCTTTTCTTCTCAGTTGTTTCCTTGCGCTCCACTGCCTTCCGTCTCTTTTCCTCCATTGGCTCTATTTCTAGGAGTTATGTTGCTTGTTCATTGTCTCCTATTCCTTCCATATGTTTCATCGCCTTCCTGTGCCCCACCACCTGTATTCAGGTTTTCTGCAGCCGCAACGGCTCCTTGCCAATCTTGATTGCGCTCCGCCACCTATTCCTTTCGCTCCCATCCTTCCACAACTCAAAATTGTCTTGTCCAAAATAAAGGCCCCAACAGGCCCTGACCACATGCTATTGACTCATCCTGAGTCAATATTTTCCTTGTATAACAGTCCCTGGTTGTCCATTGGCTTTTGGTGCTGGCATGGTTCCCTCTGCTATCTCCATTTTTGTCTTCTCCTATTCTGGTTGGCCCTCCTTTAACAAAGGCCCCAACTCTATAAAATTTCTCATCGCCTCGATCATAAGCTGTGTGAACTCAGTGATTTCCTGTTGCCATAATTTTATTACGAGCTCTGTCTCGGTGACCACTTTGTCAGCATGAGTTACATCCATCACTTGTGGAAGGTTTTTGAACATCTCCTTAAGCTTGGGTTCGGCCTTGGACGCTAGTCGCTGAATTTTTTTTTCCTTCTGCTTCACGAGTTGCCGTAGGTCCCTAAGAGTTTTTTTTTCGTCGCTGAGCTCTCTTTGATTATCTGAATCTATGTCTCAAGTGCATTGGCTTGGTCATAGAGCTGAGTGCTACTGACTGAATCTGTTGTTCCATTTATCTCGAGAAATATATTCTGTATTTTCTCAAAAACGAGTTGAGCCTTCGTTGTAAGTGATTTGGAGCACTCATGGAGTTGCTCCAGCAGATTATGTGCCAGTCTGACCATCGTTCCCAGTGTCTCCTTCATATCTTGCATCTGTTTCTGCCTCTCTGCTACCTTTTTTTTATACACTGTAGAAGGGTCCGGTAGTGTTGGTTTCACTGCAAGTGCTTCTTTCAGTTCCTAATTTTCTCGGCCTAGGGTGGCACATGCCATTCTTACCCGAGGTGATCACTCAACCACCGAGCATGATGAAATTTTTATTGGCACGCTATTTTCTATACTAGTGATTGTTGGCCATAGTTCTTTGAAGTTCTCTGTGACCTAATAAAGCTGCTACTGAAGGCCATCTCTCTCGTGCTGGAGTTGATTGCACTCATCAGTAAGCGAAATAACTTGTTGTTGTTGTTGCTCGTATCTTTGTAGGTGGTCATTGTGTAGATTCTCTAGTTTCCGTGCTAATGTCTGTATGAAACTGAAGAGTCGCCTAGGTCCCCAATTATTCATGTCACCACTACTCATCATTTATGGGCTCATATTTCATTCCATGAGTGGTTTCCCACTGGAAATCAATTGTTCTGAGTGTCCCTAGGGAGATGTGCATTGACTTGGCAGGTTTGTTTAAGACTCGAGAATGTTGGGACTGCATCAATGGAATCTGCTTTAAGGTGAAAGAAATCAGGATCGAACCATAGCTGAAATTATTTTTCCTTCCTCCCTTTCCCTTGGTCAGTTGTTCTTTCATCTGAAAGAGGACAACTTCAACCCAGTTAGAAATTCTTGGTTCCAAGAATTTTAGTGCATACTACATGTAAGATCTATTTTCTATGTGTAGTGTAGTGGTACCAGCAAACTTTTCCATAGTGAATAGGATGGTCCTCAATGGCAAGTGACGAACATCACGAAATTTTATTTTCCCATCCTTACTAGGTTTAGTCCCTGGATTGCAATACTACAATATATAATCTCTCATTGTCTCTCCTCTGAGAGCAGACCATAAAAAAGAAATGGGCAGACCTCTCCTCGATAATCCTGTAAGAAAATAAGTATCCTCCACTAATATTGGGACCAGTTTGTCCCCAATGTGAAATTCCTCTATTTTTGGATCCCATGAACGAACAAGGAACTCCAATAGTTCCATTTTTGCCTCATACCTGACAGTCTGAAGTACTTTAGTAACCCATAGTCTTTGAGGGCTCTTATATTACCCGGATCGTTTAGGGAAATCATGTTTTGTTCCTCATGTTCTCTTTCCCTTCATGTAATCATCATTTTGGTTCGATGAATACCTGAAACACAATCATAAGACTCATAAGGATCCATTTCATGCAAAAAACTAGGCAAAATTTGGGCACATTGGAAGAATCAAAAATGTGAATTATGCCCAATTCACCCCAAGTCAAGGGAAAATGTATTGCAAGTGCACATGGCCTTCAATTCCAGTGCACTACAATGCAAATTTCGACATTCAAAGGTGTGTTTCGTTCTTAGAAAAACAAATTTTCCCTAAGGGACTCAAAACCCTAAAAAATTGCAATGAAATGAAACATAAATGCTACTGAACGAAAGAGAAGGTTCATAGCTCTAACCTGGATCAAACAGTGAGGAAAATCATCCACAGAATCTGTCACAATAAACAGCTGAAGTTTGGGGGAAAAAACTGGTTCAGAGTTCCAATTTTCAAATGGTAACTTTCAAATGGTAAAAATGAACGGTAAAAACTCTTTTAATTAGTCATTTGATTATTTCAAAATCATATTTAATGTTGTGACTATTGTTTTTATTCTTTTTTCTATGAAACAAGTATTTTTAATCCATTTGATGTTGTTCTGAACAGGTTTTACAACTGATATAGCATAATAGTCGTGCACACTTATTCAAGAATGATTTGACCAAAAAGCATACTTTTATCCTTATTTTTCAAGCTCTGAAAAAAAATGAAAAAGGACTTGAAGTGCACTTTTATCTCTTTTTCAAGCTTCAATAACGGCGAAAAAGGAACCCTTGGAGTCTTCTTTTAGTTCTTTTCATACTCCGATAATGTGAAAATATTGTCGAGCACTTATCTTTTCGAGCTCATAAAAGTAAATGAAACGAAATCTACTCAGTATAAGTTTAACCCTTTTCCAGACTGAGATGGGTTATTTACGAAAAATGAAAACCTTACTTGAACATGGCTAGGAGGTTCTCTCAGGTATCATTTTACACTTTTTCTGACCTGAGTGACAAATTTGCGAAAAAGGACTCATGGAGTTTTCTTTTGTCTTCTTTTTCAAGCTCTCTAAATATGAAAAAGGACTAGGATGTCACTATCGTTAGGCTCTCTAAAACATAAAATATGATGGGCTTGTCGATCATAGCAAGAATCAAGTTTCATTTATCACTAGACTCATTAAATTATTAAATAGAAATGCATTCTACTGAAGGGTTGAATTATAGATCAAGCATATGTTATCCTCCTCGAGCTTGTTAAAAAATAAAGAGGTACTAGTCGACAAATGACTGGGGAAAATTTGGGAAATCGAACATAACTCTTTATGGTAGCAGGTTTCTCTTGAACATGACACTTTTCCATAATCGTGACTTTTGGGTTGCGTAATATTCTTGACAGTTCATTCATTGTTGGAAATATTGTCATTGATGGCAAAGGAGGCAGCACTCAGGCAAAAGAGGCAGCGCTGAAGCAGAGGAAGGCAAAAGAGGCACAGCGAAAGCAATAGAGGCAGCAAGAAGAAAGTCAAAATGTAACAGTCATAGAAGCACAGTGAAGAACCATTATCGAAAGGTAGAGACAGAGGCAGAGCGACAGAAGCAGCAGAGGCAGAGGCAGAGACTAAGTGACAGAGGCAGAGAGCCATTACAAAATTCCGGGAATCACACACTCCAACCGGCGTTATACATATAATACATAATCCTTATTCCGGGAATCGCTTAACTCCAGCGGCAATGCAATGCATATAATACAGAACCATATTCCGGGAATCGCACACTCCAATCGGCGTTATACAACACAAATATTATTCCGGGAATCGCCTACCCCGATGGAGTGGAGGATACATATATATATATCCATCATCTTACATATAAATGTCGCGCATTACGTATGCTGCAAAGGACCAAGGCATATATATTATGTTATATAAGTGGAGCGCATAAAACAAAGTTTATAAGGTGGGACCCCTCTCCAATCGCAATCGGAGATCGCAAGGGCAGCAGAACATGTAACCAACAGGAAGTTGCGATTGCGATTGAAGTTCAGACTCGACGGGTCTATAAATCATGGTTAACATATATTTGAGTTCCAGGTCTAATCGCATCGGCACTGGTCAATCGCATTGGAGAATATATGAGTTGCGATTGCGATTGGAAGTCCGGACCCGATGGAGGTATGAATTATAATTCAAACGTGTTTGAAGTCCTTTCCCAATCGCATCGGCAAAATACAATGAACAGTGGCCAATCGCAACACATATTAAAAGATTTGCGATTGCGATTGAAAGGCCGGACCCGATGGGTTTATAAGCCAAGACTGATATATGTTTGAAGTTTCGCCATAACAGTGAATAATCGCAATCGGAAGAGGCTGAGGAGTGATACATCACATCAGAAAGATCGGCGAGTGAGCCCGAAAGGAGTTCTTATTTGTTTAAAGAGTTTTTATTATATAATGCCGAGAATTGATTTAAGTCTTTTTAAAAGGAAGGTTGTATGTATGCCGAGTGTTGAATTTACTTATATATATATGAAAGGGCGCTATTATATATATATATATATAACGCTGTTGCGATAAGCCGTGTGGTCTGTAGATCCACGGGCCTCAGCTTAACGGGAGGGCGATTCTTAATATACAATGACTGTGATATATGTCCGTTCCGCTTGCGGAAAGTTCCACATCAACAAGACACTTGCTACAAGTCAGCAGTCACGTATTTTTCTAAGAGGCACTGATATAAAAGCACTGTTACACGTATGCAGCAAATACACCACAGCAGAGGACAGAAAAGCATACAGAGTAGAAAAGAGTCAAAACACAGTCACAGAAAAGACAAATGCGCAGCAAACCAAGAGACAAAATAAGTGAGCTGGAATTCACATTGTAATTCGAATGTAAAAGGTTTAATTGTTTTTATTGTTTGTGATGCATTGGCAAGTCTCCGAGAGAAAACAAACTCCCACTGTAATGTTAAAATTGACACCTACGGTTATAATTTATGAGTAAGCTTATAAAAGGAGTGAGAAGGCAGAAGGCAAAGAGACATGACTTTCCACTTCGAATTCCAAGCAGAATACAAACAGTCATGTGAGGAAATCTATAAATAATATCATCTTGATATTCAAAAAAAAAGGAGAGAGTAAATCAAGAGAAGGCAGAATATAGAAGAGTGAGGCAGAGAAGATTGAGAAACGAACAGGGCTGATATCTGAGGTAAATCAGCAAACTTTTAGTTTGATAAATTGAGGAAGTTGGAGCTTCCCTATCAAGTTGCAGCTTGATAGTCGTCAGTTGTAGCTGACTGAGGTTGGAGCCTCCTGTAGGTTGGTGCCTGCAGAAAATCGAAGGGAGTTGGTGCTTCCTTGCAAGTTGTAGCTTGCAGAATTGAGGTAGGAGCCTCCTGTAGGTTGGTGCCTGCAGAAAAACAGTGGTGAGAGGGAGTTGGAGCTTGCCTTTGCATCACAACAATAATAAGGTGTGGTTTTCTCCCTTTATGGGTTTCCACTTATATCTGGTGTCTCTGTGCATGATATTTATGTATTGATCTGATATGTATCATTTGCTTAATACCTGCTGCTCTCATATTAAGTCTATTGCTCTATTAAACTAATACTTTCTGATTACATTCTAAAATTACTCTCACATCAAATTGAGTTTGAAATGAAGGTGTAAATAAGTTTAATGAAAAGTTTTAAAAGATCGGGAATGTATTAAACTGATTCACCCCCCCCTCTCAGTTTAATTAGAGGTTCAACAATTGGTATCGGAGCAGGTTCCTTGTATATTAGTCTAACAACTGAAAGGAGATCCTAGGCTCTCAAGATGGCAAGTCAAGAAGGAAGCTCAACCAATAAAGCCCCTTTCTTTACAGGTGCAAATTATGCCTTTTGGAAAATAAGAATGAAAGCTTATATAATGTCCTTAGGATTAGAAGCTTGGGATGCTGTGGAAATTGGATATGTCACAAAGTCAACTGATACAGAGAAAGAAGCTAAAGAAAGCTTTGTAGCTAATGCAAAAGCAATGAATGAAATCTTAAATGGACTATGTGAAGCTGAGTTTATCAAAATAATGCACAGTAAGACTGCCAAAGATATGTGGGACACTCTAGAGAATATCCATGAGGGAAATAAAAAGGTTAAGACTGCAAAACTTCAAGTATATAGAGCCCAGTTTGAAAATTTAAAAATGAATGATGATGAAGATGTTGGGAGCTTCTTCTTAAAAGTTGTAGAAATTGTTAACAGTATGAAATCTCTTGGAGAAACAATACCAGAAGGTATAATTGTACAAAAGATTCTAAGATCTCTTCCATCCAGATTCAATCCCAAGGTGTCTGCAATAGAAGAAACAGCTGATTGGGAGACCTTGACCATGAACCAACTACTAGGAAATCTTACAGCATATGAGATGAGGCTCCCACAAAAGAAGCCAAGTACAAGGGAAGCAGCATTCAAAACAGAAAAGAAGAAAGAAGAAAAGGAAGACATATGCTCCTGCTCTGATGAAGAAGAGGCTAAATTTGTCAAGAAATTGGATAGAGGATCAGGTAGATACAAAGGAAAACTTCCTTTTAAATGCTTTAATTGTGGAAGAGTTGGACATTATGCTGCTAGATGTCCTCACAAGAAAGTAAGAAATCAAGCTCAAGAATCAGAGAAAGACACATCAAAGAATTGGCAGAAAGGAAAGAAATTCAGCAGAACATCCTTCTATGCTCAGCAAGATAGCAGTGCATCTAAAGACTCAGATGAACTCTCAGGAGAAGAGGGAACCTCTGAATTTTTATTAATGGCCATAGAATATCTTGAAGGACTCCCGCTAGAAGAAGAAGAAGAAGGGGAAGTCAATCTTGAGGGGGAGCTAAGAAGTGCTCTGGAGAAGATTGACAGACTCAAACTAAAATGCAGAAAACAAAAAGAGATTCTCCTCAAATGTGTGAAAGAAGAACAAAATTTAGAAGTCCTCATGCAGCTGAAGGTAAAGCTTGAAGAAGCCAAAAAGATAGAAGATATATTACTTCAGCAAATCAAAGATAAAACTCGAGAACAAGAGAAGCTGGAAGAAGAAATTTTGTGTCTGAGAAGGAAATTAGAAAGTGCTCAACATAAAGTTTCTATATACCCTTCTCAAATGACAAGTTCTAGTAGGTTGAATGAAATCTTGGATGCTCAAAGATCTCCTCTAATAAAAACTGGGATAGGCTATGAAGGAGAATCAAGTAAAGGCAAAGAAAAGGAAAACAAAAATATATTTTTTGTGAAAGCAAACAAGGTTGATGAAGCAACCCAAATAATTCCTACAAAGGAAGAAACATGTAATGAGAAAGACAGAGACCAGAAGAAACCTCTAATAACAAAGATTGTAACAAATACTAAGACAACAGAAAAAAGATCATATATTCCTGATTATATCAAATTTGGAAGCCATCAAAGGAGATTCTTGCCTCCTATGAAAAATGCCACCTGTTATGTCTGCCACAAGCAGGGACACATTGCTGCATATTGTCATGCAAGGAGGAATGATTCAAACAAGCAAAAGAGGCAAGCATGGAAGAGACAACCTTACATCAGGTATGCAAGTAATTTCTATGGTTATTGTTTTTATTGTAAGGATTTTGGCCATAGAATTATTGAATGTAGAAAGTATGGACAAAGACTGATGTTCAATACCTCAAGGAGGTTTATGAGTCAAAGCAATTTTGTTCATGCTCACAATTCTGCAAAAACTATAATCAAATGTTGTATATGCAATCAAATTGGGCATATATCTTTCAAGTGTTCTCTAAAGGGATATAATTCATCACCTCACAAAAGATACCAAACAAAAGGGGGCCTCCAGTGGATAAAAAAGGTGAATAAATGTGACTTGGCTTTAACTGCTCAAGATTTGAAGAGTCAATGGTATTTGGACAGTGGCTGCTCTAAACACATGACAGGAGATAAAAACAAGTTTATTACTCTTGATGAAAAGAAATCTGGCAATGTTACTTTTGGCAATGATAAATCAGGTAAGATCAAGGGAAAAGGCTCAGTCAGCATAGATAATGGAAGAGGAAAGGCCCAAGATGTACTATTTGTAGATGGGCTGAAAGCAAATTTACTGAGTGTCAGTCAGATGTGTGACAAAGGTTGTGAAGTTCTCTTTAGAGCACAAGACTGTGAAGTCAGATCAAGCACAACAGGAAAGACTCTGCTCAAAGGTGTCCGAACAGAGAGTAATGTGTACATAGTAAAAGAGGAGGATGAAGCCTGCCATCTGAGCAAACTTGAGGAGTCATGGTTATGGCATAGGAGATTAGGACATCTCAGCTTCGACCAGATCATCAGACTGAGTAAGAAGAAAGCTGTCAGAGATATGCCTGAAATAAAGAGGCCTTCAAATACCATATGCAAATCTTGTCAATTTTGGAAACAAACTCGCACATCCTTTAAATCTAAAGATGAGCTATCAACTAGAAGACCACTCCAGCTTGTGCACATGGATCTGTGTGGACCTGCAAGAACTAAAACACCAAGTGGAGAATCCTACTTCATGTTGATAATAGATGATTTCTCCAGAATGACATGGGTTGCTTTTCTCAGGAACAAATCAGAAGCATTGGAAAAGTTTAAGATATTCAAAGCATTAGCAGAAAATCAAACTGGATGCAAGCTGAAATGTATCAGATCAGACAGAGGAGGAGAATTCACAGATTATGACTTTGTAGACCTATGTAATGAACATTGAATAAAGCAACAATTTACTATTGCAGGGACACCTCAGCAGAATGGAGTAGCAGAGAGACAAAACAGGTCTGTACAACAAATAGAAAGAGCTATGATGCAAGAGAATAATATTGCTCAAACCTTTTGGGCAGAAGCAGTGCACACAGCAGTACATATCCTTAATAAAGCTCACTTAAGGCCAAGCAGTGACAAGACTCCCTATGAACTATGGCATGGAAAGCCAGCCTCAATCAAACATTTCAGAATCTTTGGAAGCAAGTGTTACATATAAAGAATAATGATGAAAATCTTGGCAAATTTGATGCAAGAGTAGATGAAGGGATATTTCTAGGATATGCCTCCAAAAGCAAAGGGTACAGGTGCTACAACAAGACCCTTCGGAAGATAGTTGAAAGTATTGATGTGAGATTTGATGAAGAACTTCCAAACAATACTAGAGATACAGACTGCTGCAGTACATCAGACAACAATGAAGAAGAAGATGAGAATGATGATGAAACCAGCAAGACAACAGAAGATGCAGAGCTGAGCTCAAAAACCCCCTCAAGATACACTCAAAAGAATCATCCTGAAGATCAGATCATAGGAGACAAGAAAGCAGGAGTCCAGACAAGAAGGCAGCTAACAGAACAAACAGAAGAAGTATACATAGCCATGTTATCACAAATAGAGCCAAAGAAATTTGAAGAAGCCAACAAGGACAAGTATTGGATAAAAGCAATGAATGAAGAATTGGACCAAATTGAGAAGAACAATACCTGGGAACTAGTTCCTAGACCTATTGAGAAAAATATCATTGGTTCAAAATGGGTATTCAAAAACAAAATGAATGAGCAAGGACAATAATCAGGAATAAAGCTAGGCTGGTCTGCAAAGGATACTCACAAATAGAAGGAATTGATTATGATGAAACATTTGCCCCTGTAGCCAGAATGGAAGCTATCAGAATGTTCCTGACATTTGCATGCTATCAAGATTTCAAGGTATATCAAATGGATGTAAAATCTTCTTTTCTTAATGGTGATCTAGAAGAAGAAGTGTACATGGAACAACCAGAAGGTTTCTCATTGACAGATAAAGAAGACTATGTATGTAAACTGAAAAAGGCCCTATATGGACTGAAACGGGCTCCTCGTGCTTGGTACTCAAGACTGGATAAATATTTGCAAAAACAGGGTTTTAAGGAGGTGGATTAGACAGCAACCTATACATAAAAGCCCATGAAAATTAACTTTTGATTGTTGTAGTGTATGTTGATGACATTATGTTTGGAAGCAACAAAGATGATCTAGAAAAAGGGTTTGCTGATGAAATGAAAACAGAGTTTGAAATGTCTATGATCAGAGAGCTCAGTTTCTACTTGGGACTACAAATTCAACAAAAGAACACAGGTACATTTATTTCACAAGAAAAATACATAAAAGAAATGTTGAAAAAGTTCAAAATGGAGGACTGCAAACCTGTGTCAACTCCCATGACCACAGGTTGCAAGCTGTGTGCTAATGATGGGTCTGCTGACATAGATCAAAGACTTTACAAATCCATGATTGGAAGTCTATTGTATCTTAATGCATCTAGACCAGACATCATGCTAGCAGTAGGATTAGTGGCTAGATATCAAGCAGCACCTAAACAAAACCATCTTTTGGCGGTCAAAAGAATATTTAGGTATCTGCAAGGAACAATACAGTATGGACTTTGGTATCCTAAAAGCAAAAACTTCACTTTATCAGCATACACAGATGCAGATTGGGCCAGCTGTGTGGATGATAGGAAGAGTACAAGTGGAGGTGCATTCTATCTAGGAGAAAGTCTGGTGGCATCGCTAAGCAAGAAACAAACATCCATCTCTTTGTCTACAGCTGAAGCAGAATATATAGCAGCAGCAGCATGTTGTACACAAGTCATGTGGATGAAGCAAATTCTTCAAGACATGAAGGTAAGAATTGATGAGCCTATTTCAATCAAATGTGATAATACAAGTGCTATAAGTATATCTAAAAATTCCTGTACTTCACTCAAAAACTAAACATATTCCAATTAAGTATCATTTCCTCCGAGAACAAGTGGCTCAGAAGATAGTAAAGCTGGAATATGTACCAACGAAAGAACAAACAGCTGATATATTTACCAAACCTCTTGCTAGAGAACCATTTCAATACTTGAGAGATAAACTAGGGGTAGTATCTGCAGATGCTACTCTCTGATATAAAGAGAAAGCACAGTCTCAGGGGGAGAACAAAATGAAGATATCATTCCAGGGGGAGAACAGCCAGCAAGATAAGCATAAAACAAGTCCACAGGATCAGCATTATCAGTATTATCAACATTATCAATAGTATCAGCATTCCGAAGCAACAAGAACCGTTCAATCGTAAAATGCATATTACAGGCACTACAAATGAAACACAACTATAAAACATATATTGGCTCACTATACCAAAGTGTTCTCTCAACAAGTTTCATACATCACTCTGGAGCAGGATAGTCCAATTTCAGCAGAAGAGGACCTAACCGTAACTCAGAGAAAGGAAATGCAACGACAGAACCCATACAGAGAGATGAGGCGTCGTCCTTTGCCATTGATGTCAAAGGGGGAGGAAGAACAAACAACAGGAGGAAGAGCAGGCAAACAGGAAGAGCAAGCAACAAGAGAAATTGGATTGCCATCAATGCCAAAGGGGGAGACTGTTAGAAATATTGTCATTGATGGCAAAGGAGGCAGCACTCAGGCAAAAGAGGCAGCGCTGAAGCAAAGGAAGGCAAAAGAGGCACAGTGAAAGCAATAGAGGCAGCAAGAAGAAAGTCAAAATGTAACAGTCATAGAAGCACAGTGAAGAACCGTTATCGAAAGGTAGAGACAGAGGCAGAGCGACAGAAGTAGCAGAGGCAGAGGCAGAGACTAAGTGACAGAGGCAGAGAGCCGTTACAAAATTTCGGGAATCACACACTCCAACCGGCGTTATACATATAATACATAATCCTTATTCCGGGAATCGCTTAACTCCAGCGGCAATGCAATGCATATAATACAGAACCATATTCCGGGAATCGCACACTCCAACCGGCGTTATACAACACAAATATTATTCCGGGAATCGCCTACCCCAATGGAGGATACATATATATATATCCATCAGCTTACATATAAATGTCGCGCATTACGTATGCTGCAAAGGACCAAGGCATATATATTATGTTATATAAGTGGAGCGCATAAAACAAAGTTTATAAGGTGGGACCCCTCCCCAATCGCAATCGGAGATCGCAAGGGCAGCAGAACATGTAACCAACAGGAAGTTTCGATTGCGATTGAAGTTCGGACCCGACGGGTCTATAAATCATGGTTAACATATATTTGAGTTCTAGGTCTAATCGCATCGACACTGGTCAATCGCATCGGAGAATATATGAGTTGCGATTGCGATTGGAAGTCCGGACCCGATGGAGGTATGAATTATAATTCAAACTTGTTTGAAGTCCTTTCCTAATCGCATCGGAAAAATACAATGAACAGTGGCCAATCGCAACACATATTAAAAGACTTGCGATTGCGATTAAGAGTTCGGACCCGATGGGTTTATAAGCCAAGACTGATATATGTTTGAAGTTTCGCCATAACAGTGAATAATCGCAATCGGAAGAGGCTGAGGAGTGATACATCGCATCGGAAAGATCGGCGAGTGAGCCCGAAAGGAGTTCTTATTTGTTTAAAGAGTTTTTATTATATAATGCCGAGAATTGATTTAAGTCTTTTTAAAAGGAAGGTTGTATGTATGCCGAGTGTTGAAATTACTTATATATATATGAAAGGGCGCTGTTATATATATATATATATATAACGCTGTTGCGATAAGCCGTGTGGTCTGTAGACCCATGGGCCTCAGCTTAACGGGAGGGCGATTCTTAATATACAATGACTGTGATATATGTCCGTTCCGCTTGCGGAAAGTTCCACATCAACAAGACACTTGCTGCAAGTTAGCAGTCACGTATTTTTCTAAGAGGCACTGATATAAAAGCACTGTTACACGTATGCAACAAATACACCACAGCAGAGGACAGAAAAGCATACAGAGCAGAAAAGAGTCAAAACACAGTCACAGAAAAGACAAATGCGCAGCAAACCAAGAGACAAAATAAGTGAGTTGGAATTCATATTGTAATTCGAATGTAAATGGTTTAATTGTTTTTATTGTTTGTGATGCATTGGCAAGTCTCCGAGAGAAAACAAACTCCCACTGTAATGTTAAAATTGACACCTACAGTTATAATTTTTGAGTAAGCTGATAAAAGGAGTGAGAAGGTAGAAGGAAAAGAGACATGACTTTCCATTTCAAATTCCAAGCAGAATACAAACAGTCAAGTGAGGAAATCTATAAATAATATCATCTTGATATTCAAAAAATGTGATGCATTGGCAAGTCTCCGAGAGAAAACAAACTCCCACTGTAATGTTAAAATTGACACCTACAGTTATAATTTCTGAGTAAGCTGATAAAAGGAGTGAGAAGGCAAAAGGCAAAGAGACATGACTTTCCATTTCGAATTCCAAGCAGAATACAAACAGTCATGTGAGGAAATCTATAAATAATATCATCTTGATATTCAAAAAAAAAAAAGAGTAAATCAGGAGAAGGCAGAATATAGAAGAGTGAGGCAGAGAAGATTAAGAAAACCAGAACAGAAGGAGAAGCTACATAACAGGGCTGATATCTGAGGTAAATCAGCAAACTTTCAGTTTGATAAATTGAGGAAGTTGGAGCTTCCCTATCAAGTTGCAGCTTGATAGTCGCTACTGTAGCCGACCGAGGTTGAGCCTCTCGTAGGTTGGTGCCTCGCAGAAAACCTGGCGAGTTATAAGCTCTGCAAGTTGTAGCCAGAATTATGCAGGGAGCCCCCGTAGGGTTGGTGCCTGCAGAAAAACAGTGGTGAGAGGGAGTTGGAGCTTGCCTTTGCATCACAACAATAATAAGATGTGGTTTTCTCCCTTTATGGGTTTCCACTTATATCTGGTGTCTCCGTGCATGATATTTATGTATTGATCTGATATGTATCATTTGCTTAATACCTGCTGCTCTCATATTAAGTCTACTGCTCTATTAAACTAATACTTTTTTATTACATTCTAAAATTACTCTCACATCAAATTGAGTTTGAAATGAAGGTGTAAATAAGTTTAATGAAAAGTTTTAAAAGATCAGGAATGTATTAAACTGATTCACCCCCCCCTCTCAGTTTAATTATAGGTTCAACATTCATACCCATGGTTTATCATACCTCCACTTTGGTTTTGGGTCAATGCTACCAACTCATATCAGTTTCACCGATATGTTCAAGAGAAGTCATCCAGTGAATACTCATCCTTCTACAATACTCATAAACCTTCATTTTCATGACATTCATCCCTGAACATTGCTATATCAAGTCACATTTTGTCTCTGAAATCAGTAACTCTCATTTCACGATAAAGTTTCTTCCTGTCTACATTAGCTCATCATCCAGGAATTTTACTTAGAAACATTTTCCAGTACCCTGAGGCTTGTTACCTCATCGAATCAAATCAAATCATCTATTCACACCTTACAAATTTTATTGTAGTACCTTGAGAGCCATTAAAATCAATGGTGGTTCTCTCGTGTTTGTTAACAACTCACATCATTGGCTGGTAATCAAACGATGCCCTCCCATGTACAAATCATATATTCGCATGGCTAGACTTGTACCTGAATGATTGACTAAATGAGATAAGAAGACTCCGGATATAGTTTCATCCATCCAGACGCTTATTTTAGATTGTTGTACACATCATCTATATGATGACTTTACATACAAATCCTATCTGAACATGGGCCTAAATATATAGGAATATATGTATTGGGAAACGTTCCAATGTAGACAACTTTCTGAACTATGTACATGTTATTAGATATTTTATGTGTTGAGCATGGGAATTCCTCCCTCAACAATTCATGATCAAGATTAAAATATCATGATGTAATGTATTGTAAGATTGATGCAGGTCATCGTCCACTTCAATTCCGACTCATCACATCGTAAAGCATCTCATCCAAATACTGTTATTATTTTTACTTCATGCTTTAGGAGGGAGTTTTTATAGGTCAATTTGGGCATCATCCCCCATGACCTGGTCAAACTGGACATCATCCCCAGGACCAATGTAATAGGGTCTATCATCCCCTTATATTTTAGTTGCTACATGCCATAAGTGAATACATTTCATTCATGGATTCTATTGTGATATTTCCAAGGTTTTAAGTATATGTTATATCACTTATTGACTCACCAGCGTAGCCTCTAAAGGGACTAACTGTGTTGCAATGCCAAATCCTCCATTCAAGGGTGCACTTCCCGACACTCAAGGGTGCGTTGGTCACCTAGGAGCGGAATTCTCACTGTTCTGGGAATCTCCACATGGCCAATGCCTTCTAGAAGAGTCCATATGTGCCAAAATTCGAATCCAAGTGTCCATATAACACCTCTAAACTTGGAAACATGTCTTGCCTATTATTAGAAAGTCATTCATTGAGAAACTACCATCAATTTCCTTATAAATTGAGCACTCATCCTAGTGCTAGGGAAGGAAGAAATTTGGTAAAGTTATGCTATTGGATTCTCATTTGAGAGAGTGAAAGTATTGATATGCTGCTGGAATGATGTTGGATGTGATGAGGCTGGAATTAAGTTGGAGCTAGTTGTCAACAAATCGATCATTGGTTGTAACCTCCCCCTTCTACTCTTTAATAAATCTTGATGTTCATTTTCCCATATATATGTCTCTATTTCTTGTGCAATGTATTATTGAATTATATATGTATTTCATTTCTAATCCATTTGATTAAGATAAGTAGATATATGTATATTTCATGTTGTTTGATGTTCTCTATTTGTGTTTGCGGGAATCAATCTAGTGATTTGAGTTGGATTGAGAGCGAGGGAAACATGGATAGAAGGAGAAGGAGAAGCGATTGAATCATAAGTAGGCTCTTTCACCATTATGTATATCTGCTTATTTTAGAGAAAGTGATAGTAATTCTTTCCTATGTTCCTCTAAGTGACTAGCACCACACTTATGGAATTTGGTTTATGCATAGATCACAATTTCACATAACACTCTACTAGTCACGGGAAACACATTAGTTGCCTACTTTTATTTTATGCCAGACGCCACGACTTGTGAGACGGTCTATGAATTTTTTTCAACATTTTTGTGCAGCATTAGATAGAAGTCATTCTCAAGAACATGGGAGGTTGACCTTCCCTTTTTCTTCAGATTTATTTTGTTTATTTTTTGAGAGGTTTCCAAAGATGAGGCCTAATTTTGTTCTGCAACCTCATAGGCTGACATTGCATGTACGTATGCAGATGTGGGGCCAGATGATGCCCAAGAGGGGACAGTCTGAATTTCTTGTGAGGATATCTTCTGATACACTATATTTGCTAGCCAATGCTGGTGATCACTCGTTCATTATGGTGCCATGTTTTTACATCGGTTTGGATTGGCGAGGGTGTAAAAACATCCTCTTCACACAGGATGAGTCGCTAGATGTGAGAAGTAATATTAGTGTTTTCTTTAAATTAATATAGTTTCATTTTATTGTCTTAATTAATTAATTATAATTATCAGATTTATTCTAACATGTTCTTTAAGTTGTTTTATTAAATTGTTTAATGAAAATTTCTAATTATTGTTGTGTACTATATATTTTGTAGATATTGGGACATTCGTTGGGGACATGATTCCACCCCCAACGAATGATCCAATTTTAGATGTTGACGAGGAGATAGCAGAGGCTGAGGATTAGGGTGACATACCTGATCCTAATCAGGTACAGATACCCGCGAGGGTGAGGCATAAGTCGGACACCCAATTTAGGATGGAGTTGGGTGACCAACTCTGTCGACTCCTATTTGATGAGGGAGTCTGCCCTACTACGATCAGAGAGATCCACGCTGATTGTAGGCTCAAATAGCTCTATAGAGACATTCCTCGTGATATGATGAATCTCATGCGTCATATCATTGGAGCTTCCAGTGCACTAGCGCGGGCTAGGAGGGGTAGGCATCGTGGAGATGCATGAGAGAGCAGCGCCTCATATTATGATCATGATCTCGAACCATTAGAGAATTTCTTATATAATTTTAAATGTTCTCGAACCATTAGAGAACATGAGAGGAAGGTGATTAGTTAGGAATGTGAAGAGTAAATTCAGTGAATTTAGGGAGTTAGGATAAATTTAGGATTTGAGGATTCCAAGAGTTTTGTTGAGTCATTGAAGGAGCTGAATAGATTGGTTATCAATTTGTATAAATGTAAGCCTCAATGTCATTCAGGAGAGAGAGTTGGAGATCTAGAGATACAGAGTAGTGAGGTAGAAGGGCCATCGAATTGAAGATCTGGCCAACTAGAATTTTTGTAAGCAAATTCATGTATATATTATGAAAGAATTTGTTCCAGTATTACAAGATTTTTATCTGATTTAAATTTTGTGTGAATGGGCCTTGAATTTTGATAAATAATTGTATGAATAATGTGGGATATAACCTCTAAAATTTTGGTTTTGAATGCAATAAGAATTTTCATAAACAGTTGAGAAGATTTGATAAATTTATAATTGGGTCATCGATATTTGAATAGATCGATGACACAGTGACATTTAAATCAATACTGTGACTCATTGTGTGAGTGATATATATGATCTAGGATCATTTTGGGGTTAAGGCATAAGGTGAAATTCCAAGTAAGTAATTTGGGTTTGAAGGAAATTACAATGCATTTGAATTAATAGACAAAATTCCAATTGAACCGTGTGTTCGAATCAATACTAAAATAGTGGCAATTAGAATTGTTATTCAACTGTAATAGAGGGTATTTTCTATCCATTGAAATGGAATCAGAATATTGATTCATATCAGTAAAGAGCAAGGCGCAGACTTTGGTCGAGAAGTGACAATGAATGACTCTGAGCGAGTGAAGCGGCGTTATGCACGCCTTTGACAGATTGATGAAAATACTAAGGGTAATTTATGAGTGAGGTTCATACATAGAGGCTACATGAAGCCCATGAATGTATACTCAGTAGGGAACACACAAATTCAATTAAAGGAATATGATAGAGTCGAAGAATCTAAGTGGATTGGAAGCACACAACCTTTAATTAAAGGGCAGATTTGAATTAGTTGAAGGTGCTAGTTAAATGAACTCATGAAATCGAATTGAATTCCGAAGAGGAAAGTGACTTCGTAAGCGCAGGAACGGACTTTGATTAACGGATTGTGGAACCAAGTGAAGGCGCAATGGAACCATGAACGAGAACCCGCAAGGGCAGTTTTGATATTTCATACTGGTGGTATTCGCGTAGCTCCAAGACCGGTAAGTGGAATTCCTAAAAAAATGCGATAAGGGTCTCTGCGTGACATGTGGCAGAAGGCAGTATTTTAAAACTGCCCATTTCGCATTTTTTTGTAGCGTTAAGTTCTGAGGTTAAAAAAATGTGATTCTCATTGGATGCATCGAACAAAGGATCAAACGGTGGTCACATCTTTAAGTTGCGAAGGGGTTAACGCAAAGGTGAGGTATGTATTGATGTTGTGGGGCCCGAACATATTGTGTTAGTAGTTGAATTTTAATCCAAAGTCCAAGGTTTATTAATGTTTCTTAACACTTGATTTGGGGAGTCTATATATATGTTGATATATATATTATGTTTGGTATGAGATGGTGAAACCATATGCATGAAAGGATATGAAGTTTAGTTGATAGTGCTATGATTGCATATATATATGCGCATGTAGTGATTTAGCATATAAGAAAGGTTTCATGTGCTAACCGAAGTTTGCATTTTTGGCTTATCATATAATAGGCGGAAGGTAATTTGATATTGAGTTTTTATAAAGCCCAATATTGGTTTGAAGGGAAGCTTATATTTAGGTTATTTGAAATTCAAATAGTTGACTTAAAAATCATAAGATGGGATATTTCAATGGTTTTATAATCATTGTTTAAACAAAAAAAGTAAAGCTTCCGCAAAAGATATTTGAATCTGGGTTGATTGTTTGGTTTTTAATAACCATTAGAAAGATAATAGCTTCCGCATTTAATTGTTAGAGTTTGCCTATATTTAAAATTATTTGGGGAAAAACTTGGAAGTGCAGTTTTATATACGCATAGAGAGTGTGATAGTGGATTGAGAGGTTATCCTAGGCATCATGTGGTATCAGAGTTGGAATAGCTATGTTTGAAAGTTCAATTTTTTTGAATTAATTGCATGTATGATGAAAAGAAATCAAATTTTTGAAAACTGATAAAGATTGTAGCATGTAGAGATGCAGTGCAGGTGAAAGAAGAAGCAAGATTATACAGAATATTGAAGGTGAGTTGATGAGCAGTGTTTAACTCTGGTTTGAAGAATTGTTTGCAAAATTCGGATTGCAGGAAATTGAAGAAATCTCAGCAAAAGCAGATCACAGCTTTGAGAGCAGTAATGAAAGAGTCCAACAGAGGATTCTAAAGTGAAGAATAACGTGTGGCAGAACCTGGAGAATTCCCAACAGAGGTTGGATGAAAGAAGAACATATTTGTTCTTGAAAAGTTGCAGAGTGAAGCCTAGAGAGAGCAGAAGAGAGTGCTCAGAAGGTTCCAGCAGATAGGGGACCAGATCTGGAGGAAAGGATTGGTGAGGTAGGTGGAAGTAGGAGAGCTTGCTATTGCAGAGGCTTGGTGCAGTTGATGAGTGAGGAACTCATGATGGAGAATAATATTACTTCCAAAAGTCATAGAAGATATAGCAGGGGTTCTGAGAGAGGCCACAACAGAAAAGAGGAATAATATGCCAGGACAAATGGCATGAGGAAGAAATTGACTGATGCAGAATATTGGAAAGAGGTAGCTGAGATCAGGGAACTATTCAACAGATTGCAGATGATGATAGAGGAGAGCCAGAGAGTTGGTTGGCTCATGAAGAAGAAAGTAAAGTGGCATAGGCTACAGATGAAGAAAGAGAAAATGATACATGCTCAACAGAAAGAGAGATTACTCAAGATGATTGAGTATTTGGAGAAGGACTTGAAGACTGAAACTTCAAGTGAGACCAAGAGGTCAAATTACTTTACATCTGATGATTTTTGTATGTTTTCAGAAAAGCTGAGAAAGCTTGAACAGAGGATAGATGTACAGTTGGAATGTGCAGAACTCAGAGCAGCTGAGTTGAGAAGAGAAGTTTATGTTTTTGAAGCAGAACATAGTACAGATGAAGAATGGAGATCTGCAAAATATCTAAGAACCATGGTGGAGGTTTAAGACAGCAAGAAGTTTGTCTTGCTAAAGAGGAAATCATTGATGATTTCCTGAATTATTGGACAAGTCCAGATCGGCTGGATGATGTAGAGCCTTGTATTTTTGAATCTGACAATTGTGAGGTGATCACAGGTTTTACAGAGGAGGATGAGCAATCTTGTAAAGTTGTCACAAGTATGAAGAAGTATCTCTTAGAAGATGAATACTCTGCAGAAAAATGCAATGTTGGAGAATGTCTCTTGACTAAAGGAAGCAGTGATGCATTTATGATTGAAGTTGTTGCAGCACAAGAAGAAATTCTTGTGGATGAAGAAGGAGAGGATCAATTTGAAGAACTGATATGTGAAGCACCAGTTGAGGCTGTTGAAGCTTTTGGTTTACAAACCAAAGGTTTGGGTATGAATGCAGGGATAGTAAATGATGATGAAATGCCTCAGCAATGCCACAAATAAATTGCACTGCTGGAATATTTGTTGGAGAATTCAGAGTATGAAAGGGAGATTGCAGAAGGTAGAGTTCAACACAGTGAATAGGAAACCATCATGGAGACAGATGGTGTGATTAAAAGACTTGTTGATAGTCTTGGGAATTCTTCAGAGAATTCTTTGGAAAAATTGAATCAGCATACTGATGTGCAAATAGAGAAGGAAGGAAATTCAGGACAGCATACTGAAATGTTGGTAGAAGAAATAAATTCATTGAGGCCTTATGATTTTTGTTTTAAAAAAAAATTTCTGAATGCATATTTTGTTGGTGATGGAGAAAAATTGACACCACTGGACAACCAAAGAAAGGAAGAGGGAAATTATGTGGAAGACTTTAATCCATGGAATGAGGAAATTGTATTGATGGAGATTATGATGTACAACTAGGGTTCAATACAGGAAGGAGAAACTCAATTTCAAAATTGGGGATTGCATAATGTGAAGATACAAGGGAATGAAGACAGTCAAGACTTTCTGGGTCTTGGAAGAGAATTAGAACTATAGAAAGAAGAATTGGTGACTAGATCATCAATTGAGGCCATTAGGTCTTGTGATTTCGAATTTGACAATTTGACTATAATTTCAGGTGTTATAGAAGACAATCCATCTCTTGGAGTTGTCTTGGATGAAGATGAACTGTTGCAGAAGAAGGAAGGTGAGGATATCATGCCTCATGTAAAGGAACTTTTTATTACTGTTGATGACAAGAAGGAGTTGATTTGTTTGATGGACAAAGAGAAGACTGGAGGGAAAATTTTTGGAACTACTACAGTGGTGGAGAATCAAGATGAGGACACAGTACTTGAAGAACTTGAATTGATTTCCAGAATCAATGAAGAAGATGGAAGAAAATTACTGAAGATTGTCAAGGAAGAAGAAAAATAATATGCTGAAACAAGTTTGGAGCATATTGATGAAATGCTTGAAAATAGATGGCTGAATTGTTTGCTGAAAACATTTAGAGAAGAGAATGAAATGGCAAAGCAACAGATTGAAGTGTTGCCAGAGGAAATGTTAGAGCAACAATTTGAAGTGTTGCCAGAAGAGGAGGAAGAGATCCAAGGATTTTATAGTTTTGGTGTTTGTTTTATGATTGCAGGTACTGATGGAAGGACTAAGGAATGTTTGGTCCAGGAGGAGAAGAAAAGAGATGATGACAATGACTGGAAATTTAAATACCAGCCCAAGAAATTGTTGAAGTCAAAGAATGAAGAAATTTTCATGGGTGACATTCAGGAAGATTTTTACTGTTGCAGAAAACAAGAGGGTATGGATGATTGGGTGGCAGCAACTGCAGGATTTCAGCAAGTGAAAGCAAGAGTTCAGAAAATAAAAACTTAGCAAGCAGAATCAGAAGTAGAAATTAAGCAATCAAGAGGAAGTAGTATCCAGTAGTCAGAAGAAATATTAGATAAAGAAATTGAATTGATAAGAATATTGATGGAGGAGGTGCCTCAGAAAAAGATAGCAGCAAGAAAAAAAGAAGCAGCAGTAGCAAGAGAAAGACAGTCACAGACTGTGAAAGCTTAGCAAGCGGAAAGATGCAGCATAAAATATGGAAGCCTGGAGAAGTACAGGAGAAGAATTTTGTAGCAGATGATCAGTTGCAGAACAAAGTGTGGGATCCAGGAAGGCAAGGACTGAAA
The DNA here is from genome assembly GCA_034641835.2 of Pinus albicaulis. Lineage (NCBI taxonomy): Eukaryota > Viridiplantae > Streptophyta > Pinopsida > Pinales > Pinaceae > Pinus > Pinus albicaulis. Next base: position 1,283,205,875 of record CM076575.1, on the reverse strand, counting down.
GCACATGATCAGGAGATCATGAATCATTTTAACCTTGGGGGTCTGATGCAGTGGCATTAGGTTCCAAAAAAATACTTTGTATTTTCATAGACATAGGGGGGGACTGATGTTTCAAATTTCTTATGTAATTATTAGTAATTTTGAATAAATATAGTGAGATAATTGTAAATGTTCTCAAACCATTAGAGAACATGAGAGGAAGGTGATTAGTTAGAAATGTGAAGAGTCAGTTCAGTGAATTTAGGGAGTTAGGCTAAATTTAGGATTTGAGGATTCCAAGAATTTCGTTGAGTCATTGAAGGAGCTGAATCGATTGATTATAAATTTGTATAAATGTAAGCCTCAATGGCATTTAGGAGAGAGAGTTGGAGATCTGGAGAGATAGAATAGTGAGGGAGAAGGGCCATTGAATTGAAGATCTGGCCAACTAGAAGTTTTGTAAGTAAATTCATGTATATATTAGGAAAGAATTTGTTCCAGTATTACAAAAGTTTTATCTGATTTAAATTATGTGTGAATGGGCCTTGAATTTTGATAAATAATTGTATGAATAATGCAGATATAACCTCTGAAATTGTGGTTTTGAATGCAATAATAATTTTCATAAACATTTGAGAAGATTTGATAAATTTATAATTGGGTCATCGATATTTGAATAGATCGATGACACAGTGACATTTAAATCAATACTGTGACTCATTGTGTGAGTGATATATATGATCTGGGATCATTGCGGGGTTAAGGCATAAGGTGAAATTCCAAGTAATTAATTGGGGTTTGAAGGAAATTACAATGCATTTGAATTAATAGACAATATTCCAATTGAACCATGTGTTCGAATCAGTACTAAAATAGTGGCAATTAGAATCGTTATTCAACTATAACAGAGGGTGTTTTTTGTCCATCGAAATGGCATCAGAATATTGATTCATATCAGTAAAGAGCAAGGCACAGCCTTTGGTCGAGAAGTGACAATGAATGACTCTGAGTGAGTGAAACGGCGTTCTGCACGCCTTTGACAGATTAATGAAAATACTGAGGGTAATTTATGAGTGAGGTTCATACACAGAGGCTACATGAAGCCCGTGAATGTATACTTAGTAGGAAACGCACAAAGTCAATTAAAGGAATATGATAGAGTCAAAGAATCTAAGTGGATTAGAAGCACATAGCCTTTAATTAAAGGGTAGATTTGAATTAGTTGAAGGTGCTGGTTAAATGAACTCATGAAATCGAATTGAATTCTGAAGAGGAAAGTGACTTCGTAAGTGCAGGAACGGACTTTTATTAACGGATTGTGGAACCAAGTGAAGGCGCAACGGAGCCATGAACGAGAAACTGCAAGGGAGGTTTTGATATTTCATACCGGTGGTATTCGCGTAGCTCCAAGACCGGTAAGTTGAATTGCTAAAAAAAACGTGATAAGGGTCTCTGTGTGACATGTGGCAGAAGGCAGTATTTTAAAACTGCCCATTTCGCGTTTTTTTTTAGCGTTAAGTTCTGAGGTTAAAAAAATGTGATTCTCATTGGATGCGTCGATCAAAGGATTTAACGGTGGTCGCCTCTTTAAGTTGCGAAGGGGTTAATGCAAAGGCGAGGTATGTATTGAGGTTGTGGGGCCCGAACATATTATGTTAACAATTGAGTTTTAATCCAAAGTCCAAGGTTTATTAATTTTTCTTAACACTTGATTTCGGGAGTGTATATATATGTTGATATATATATTATGTTTGGTATGAGATGGTGAAACCATATGCATGAAAGGATATGAAGTTTGAAACTATATGCATGAAAGGATATGAAGTTTGGTTGATAGTTTTGTGACTGCATATATGCGCATGTAGTGCTTTATCATATAAGAAAGGTTTCATGTGCTAACCGAAGTTTGTATTTTGGGCTTATGATATAATAGTCGGAAGGTAATTTGATATTGAGTTTTTATAAAGTGCAATATTGGTTTGAAGGGAAGCTTATATTTGGGTTTATTTGAAATTCAAATAGTTGATTTAAAAATCATAAGATGGGATATTTCAATGGTTTTATAATCATTGTTTAAACAAAAAAAGTAAAGCTTCTGCAAGAGACATTTGAATCTGGGTTGATTGTTTGGTTTTTAATAACCATTAGAAATATAATAGCTTCCACATTTAATTGTTAGAGTTTTCCCAGATTTAAAATTATTTGGGGCAAAACTTGGAAGTGCAGTTTTATATACACATAGAGAGTGTGATAGTGGATTGAGAGGTTAGCCCAGGCATCACTATGATCCTATACTTTCTAATCATCTTAGCCAATGTTTATTTTTAGTTTTTGAAGTAGTAAGATCTTTCCTAACAACCAATGTGTCACTTTGTTTCGATGATATGTGCTTCCATAAAGAAGATGAAACATTTTTAAATATATGCATGGGATCTAATAAGTGGGTAATCATAGGATGCTCCCAATATGGGAGGTTATAAAAGATAAATTTCCTTTTCATTCCAATAGGAAATTTCTCAACATAGGTGTCGAACAATTCTAGATCATCGAACATAGGCTCCCCATTTGAATCGAACATTTCTATGAACTTCTTCTCCTTCTCTCTCTCTCATATGCTCTAAGTCATTCAATTGGTGCCATTATTGGAGTCCTTTGGGTTCTCTCTCATTTACAATTGAAAGCGGATGTTGCTCTTCTTTAAGGGTGTTTTTCTATGAGGAATACCCTGGAGCAATCATACACTGGATTTTGTAGGTCGTTGGACCATCTATCTTTCATATAAGGTCCACAACATTTACATACATAATACCCTTTTGTTACAAGACCTACAAAATTATTGTATACAATATGCATGGCACGTTAAAGAATATCATGAAGTTCAGAACAATTACAACAAATTAAATAACTAATATGAAAAATAATATTGTTACGTATATAAAAAAATCAATAAACATGTAATTTATGAAATCAAACTCCTAAGCCTAGATAATCCTGTGTCGTGTAAGCACATATGCCATAAAACATAAAACTCCTCTCTGTTGCGATGGGTCTTGATACATCGTATACATTTATCCCATTCCATAATTCCTTCAATTCATCTACAAGTGGTTGTAAGTAGACATCCATCTTACTCATTTTTCTTCTACCAGGGACTATGAGAGCCAACATAAGATGTTCATTCTTCACGGAAAAACATGGGGGGATATTTTTATTGATCACTACTACAGGACAAATGTTGGTGAAAAAGGAGGTCTCTGGGCAAGACCCAAGTTCAGGCTTAGAGCCAACAAGGTTCCACTATAATCTAGGACAACGCCGAAATTTCACCCTACGCAAGAGAGCAAGGAGTCTCACCCGTGGCGTGGCATGACCTTACTAGGATTAGAAACTAGACTATTAACACTGAAGAGAGAGATTACTAACAACAAGTCATTCATCACTTCATACAAAGCACATTCATCATATATCAAATAAGAGAAAAGTTATCGTTCATCCATACACATTCTAAGCATTGAATTAAAATTTTAAAATAGCCACACATACAATAATCAACAACTATCAACTATTCCATAGTACACAACATAACATCGGTCTGGTTCTATTAACTTATCTCAAAACATTACAAACATACTCCGCAGAGTTCAATACATCTCAATCCAGTACATACAGCTCAGCAGAGCTCTCCCTGGAATCTGGCCCTCTATCCATCTTTGTTCACCCTCAAAGTCATTCCTTCCTTGCTTATCTACTCCTCTCAACTGACACTCTAAGTCTTTGCCCCTTTTCTTCTTAGTTGTTTCCTTTCGCTCCACTACCTTCCGTCTCTTTTCCTCCATTGGCTCTATTTCTGGGAGTTTTGTTGCATGTTCCTTGTCTCTTGTTCCTTCCATATGTGTCGTCACCTGCCTATGCCCCTCCACCATTATTCAAGTTTTCCGCAGCCGCAACGGCTCCTTGCCTATCTTGATTGCGCTCCGCCACCTGTTCCTTTCGCTCATATCCTTCCGCAACTCAAAATTTTCTTGTCCAAAACAAAGGCCCCAACAGGCCCCGACCACATGTTATTGACTCATCCTGAGTCAATATTTTCCTTCTATAATAGTCCCTGGTTGTCCTTCGGCTTCTGGTGCTGGAATGGTTCCCTCTGCTATATCCATTTATGTCTTCTCCTGTTCTGGTTGGCCCTCCTTTAACAAAGGACCCAACTTTGGAACCTTGCTCATCACCTCGATCCTAAGCTGTGTGAACTCAGTGATTTCCTGTTGCCATAATTTTATTACGGGCTCTGTCTCGGTGACCACTTTGTCAGCATGAGTTGCACCATCACTTGTGGCAGGTTTTTGAACATCTCCTTGAGCTTGGGTTCGACCTTGGATGCTAGTCGCTAAAATTTTTCTGCCTTCTGCTTCACGGGTTGTCGTAGGTCCCTAAGAAGTTTTTTTTCATCGCTGAACTCTCTTTGATTATTTGAATTTATGTCTCGAGTGCATTGGCTTGGTCATAGAGCTGAGTGCTGCTGACTAGATTTGTTGTTCCATTTATCTTGAGAAAGATCTTCTGTATTTTCTCAAAAATGAGTTGACCCTTCATTGTAAGTGAGTTGGAGCACTCATGGAGTTGCTCCAGCAGATCATATGTCAGTTTGACCGTCGTTCCCAATGTCTCCTTCATATCTTGCATCTATTTCTGCCTCTCTACTACCTTTTCTGCATTCACCATAGAAGGGTCCGGTAGCGTTGGTTTCGTTGCAAGTGCTTCTTTTAGTTCCTGATTTGCTTGACCTAGGGTGGCACATGCCATTCTTACCCGAGGTGATCGCTCAACCACCGAGCATGATAAAATATATATTGGCGTGTTGTTTTCTATACTAGTGATTGTTGGCCATAGTTCTTTGAAGTTCTCTGTGACCTAATCAAGATGTTGCTGAAGGCCATCTCTCTCGTGCTAGATTTTATTGCGCTCATCAGTAGGTGAAATAACTTGTTGTTTTTGTTGCTCATATCTTTTTAGGAGGTCATTGTGTAGATTCTCTAGTTTCCATGCTGCTATCTATATGAAACTGAAGAGTCGCCTAGGTCCCCAATTCTGCATGTCTCCACTACTCGTCATTTTTGGGATCATTTTTTGCTCCCTGAGTGGTTTCCCACTGGAAATAGATTGTTCTGAGTGTCCCTAGGGAGATGTGGATTGACTTGGCAGGGTTGTTTGAGATTCAGGAATGTGATGACTAGTGGATGGTGGTTTGGATATGTACCTTTTTAGTAATAGCGTGGACTGTTAGAATGGTTTCAATGAGGTTTTGATAAGCGATGTATCAGAAATGGGTGACCCTACATGGATTAATATTTCTAAATAGGTGCTTTTCCCTACTGTGGTTGGGTTAACCTTAGTTACTCTAGTTGTACTTGAGTTAACTTCTGCCTCAGCGTCAATGGCCATTAAAGTGCTTGCTGGTATTGGGTCAAAGATGGTCAGGGAAGTGGATGGAGTGTGGGTTGAGTTCTCCTTGGATGTGAATTAGGTATATGATGATGAATTTTGCGTGTTGGGCATTGATGAAACTTGTACAATGAGAAATGAAGATATATTAAATTCTGGTAATATTGAGGTGGTCTGATTGCCTATCTCTGGCTCCTCTTGAATTGGAATTCCAGTTACTATTGGTTGTGCTTGGTCCTCTCCTGTGAGGTTGACCACTTGATCAGATTTCATGGTTCGGGCTCTTTTCCCCTTTGGTGTTGGGATTGGAGGTTTTGTTGGCTTTTTCTTACAAAGTGGAGTGATGGTTGGCTGTGAGTGAGAGTGAAATGCGGTGGATGGTAATGCAGTTAAGACAGGGGCTTTTGTTGATGGAGATGCAAAAATGAACGCTTGAAACTCAAAAAATGATGGAAATACAGTAGCTTTGGCTCCAAGAGTTCCCATTAACTTATAAAATCCTCCACTCTGGTGTCCAACTGGTCTAGCAGCAGCTACAGTTGCAATTGTGAAACCCTATGAGTTGTCTCGGTCAGTGTCTCTCCCAAAAGTGGGTTGGGAAGCATAGCATCAAATGAATAAACTGGGTTCCCGTTTCTGATTTCCATTATTTTTCCTAGCCATGAAGATACTTCTGTATGAAATGCCTCCTCCGTTATCTGAAAATTTACTGGCTTTTTGTGAAAGGTATCGCCATCAACACAGTTTGGCCGAATCCAACTTCGGTTGTGAGACAACCCAAACCATACCTGAGGGAAGTATCTATCTAGTAGGCTCCTAGGGACCCTTTGCTGACTTTTAACCGCATCTATCATCTGTCGATACCAAGTTGCAAAGGCTTCTTCATTTATTTCCTTGCTACTTAGGTCACCAGAAACTTTCCATGGGGTGAACCTCAAGGAAATTGGTTGGTATTTGGTGATCTCCGCAAGCGGCCTCCCTCCTGGTGGACTCCACTTCCACATCGCCAGAGCCATAATTAAATATCTATATATGAATCATGTAGCCCTCTTGAAGTTATCTTTGCATGCCTCAAATAGCTCTTATAGCAAGAATGCACACCAATTCAATTGTGCCCCCTGTGTGCAATGTTTCACAACTGATATTGTATCAAGGCTACATTCCCCCTTGGTATAGTGCCTCATATTCTTGTCTACGATCAAATAGCATGCCAATTTCACCGCTGGGATGTTGATAAGATCAATCTTGGCTCCCTTTTCTCCTCTCCTCGTCTCGTATTTCCTGTAGTAATCACAGTCGTCCACCTTCTTTGATTTTTTGGTTTTGTTTTGGAAATCTAATGACACATCCCTTCCTACTGCTGATAGGCCTGTAAGTTTGTGTATATCTTCTATGTGAATTGGGATGTCCCTCACAAGCCACATTGATCCATTCTGGATCCTACTGATGAGGAATTTGGTACACTGCATTGTTGCTCCCATTGTCCCAAACACTGGTAGGATTTTGAGATGCAGAATTTTCGATCTCTGGATGCCTTTAAATTTTGGATGCACCCTCGCTACTTTTCCTCCCCCTTCCTTCACGTGATTATCAATAAAAACTTGCCTCTTTAGTGTTGGTAACTGGAAAAAATTCGTGAAGTTGGTATCTATGAGGGTGGCATTATCATATTTTCTGACCAATGACTATAACCTTTGGATTCTTCTGTCAAGCTCTGGCTCGACCACAGAAGCAATCACCTTCGTCATTTTCTTCCTTCTGTAGTATACTTGAATTGTTGCTGGTCTATTTTTATGAGCTCGTATTGTTGAATTTGGGCTAACTGTTATAACAATTTCTTGCTCTAGTAATTCGTAATTCTCTGGCACTTTGTTGTTTCCCTCCTCCATGAAGATTAAGTAGGACTGTTGGCATGAAGGATGTTGATGTGACGCCATAACTAATTAATTTTTACTCTCTCCCCATGGCTATAATCGTGTGATTAGTTACTTGGGTGAGGTGGACTCTAACAGCACTGATGATGGCTTCGGAAGTTGGGTAGATGTGATGGCCAATAAATATAGCTTAATGTGGAAACTTTATTACGGTATGGTGGTTACTAATTATGGCAATTATTTCTCAAATTTTGGGTGATATTACGGACTAACACTGCTATGATGGCTCATTATGAGTGAATGATGGCTGACGCGCTTGAATCTATAACACTGTAGAACCCCCCCGCCCCGCCCGACCAAAATTGGTTGTGATATGTTCTCAATATTGCAATAGGGTGATGGTTGTGTTTGCGCTACAAGTGGCTTTTGATATTAAAGACTCCTACTCTGGTGGGTTGAAATGATTATTCTAGGAAGAAAACATAAAATATTCTACGACTCATCTCGGTTGTGAGAGAGTTATTGACTCTAATCTACTAACTTCTCTCAGGTGCGATAGTTATTAGAAAAAAAAGGTTTTGTTGCTTACTCATGATAGGGCTTCAAGCGTGCTCCATTAGCCCATCCTTGAAGTATCTCTCCATCCAGTTGTGCTAGCTTGACAGCTCCTAAGTCCCTAATATCTATGACATAGTATGGCCCCATCCAGTGCATCCTGAGCTTTCCTGGGAATCTCTGGAATTTTTTTTCATAGAGCAATACTTTTCTGCCAATTGTAAATGTTTTTTGCTTGATATGACGGTCATGTTAGGCCTTATGTCTCTATTTCTGTACTAATTGATGGAAATACACCAAAAACCTATCTTCTGCCAGTTCCTGCAATTTGTGAAGGTGTGCAGAGATGGATTCTTCCTCCGTCATTTGTGTTGTTGTGGAAATTAAGAGACTTGGTATGAAAAACTCAGCTGGTACTACTGCTTCTTTCCTATACACCAATTGAAATGGAGTTTGATTATGCAACCTCTTTATGGTTGTCCTGTATGCCCACAACGTGGCTAGTATTATTTCATCCCAGTCGTCATGGTTAGCATTTCATATCTTATTTAACCCTTTCTCCAAGATTTTGTTGAAGGCTTTGACAGTTCTGTTCACCTGTGGGTGGTACAGGCTGCTCTTGTGGTGTTGTATCATGAAATTCTCTAGCAACGATTTGATTGTAGCATTAATGAAATGTGTACCCTGATCACTCGTTAGGCTCCTTGGACAGCCAAACCTACTAATGATGTTTTCAAAGATAAATCGGGCTACTGTACATGTTATTGTCCCTTACGAGTGCCACCTCTGCGTATCTTGTGAGGTAGTTAGTTGTGGTGATGATATATCTTGCTTGTGAGTGTCGTGAAATCGACACAATTGGTCCTATGAAGTCAACTGCCCACTTTTCAAATTCTTGTATAGCCCTTACAGGTTGTAGGGTAGCTCATCACAATGTGATGGTAGCCCTGTTCTTTGACAGACATCGTATTTCTTCACATATTCTTTGTTGTCTTTATTCATGGTCAACCACCATAATCCCGCTTGTAGTATTTTCCTTGCGGTAGGTTCTGCACCGACATGGCCTCCCGCAGCTCCATTGTGACACTCCCACAAGATGTCTGCTCTTTCGTCATCTAATACATGTTGATATTCAACAATATGATGATCCTAGTGACAATTAAGCACCTACACTAGGTGGGGCCCGCAGGATATTTTTAGGTGTATGTTTATTTTTAGAATGGTGAGAAAATTCTATTTATAGTGGGAGTCTATTTATAGATGGTTAATCAAATTCTATTTATAGATGAGGTTATATTTTTATATGCATGGGCGAAGTCTATTTATAGATCGCATGTCTAAAAATAGAATTCATGTCGATTATTATTATCTCTTAATAATAATTAGACAATAAATAATAATTTATTCTCTTGAAGCACTTGATTTCAGTTGACTGATGTGGAAAACCAGTTGATTGAAGGAACTACGAGTTCTAAGGTTGGTTGGTGAGACATGCAAGTGGAATTTGTTGTAATTGAGTGATACAAAGTTGTAACAGAGTTGGATGTGTAGTTATGTGAGTTGTAAAATAGTTTAACTCAGTTAAGTGAGTTAAACTCAATTGTGCTAGTTGTAACTAGTTGTAACCAAAGATTCACTAGCGAGAGATCAGTGAATTAAATATTAAATTAATTCACATGGAGTGATCTGAAATGCAACTAAAGATTTACTATTGTTAACTACATGCATGTCAGATCCAGTGGAGACCCAGTTGAGAGATAGGTGAAAGGGACAGTTTGACTATCAGTTGTGAGATTAGTGGGTGCACTCTTGCAACCAAACACACGTTGGAGATTGCAATGAGGATTACGCAGTCAAGGCAAGGGATTATATCATTCATTCAGGGATTGTGATTAGCATGGATTGTGTAGTGGAGGCAGGCTATTAGGAGGTAGTAAATTGGTGAATGTATTAGCCAATTTTTGTATGACAGTGTGAGACGATTATATATTGTACTGATAGCTCTTGGATTAGAGTTTTGTATGAGATTGTTTCATGATCCATTATATATACATAATATATGATATTGGGGTTTTTATCCTTATGCTTTCCTGAAAAAAAAAAAAATCTATGTTATGTGTGATTGATATTTCTTCATGTGTTTGCAATTGGCGATTAAATTTCCGCAAAGATTTTAGTAAAAGGATTCTATATTTAATAGTGGCATATAATTTTTAGATCAAGAGAATCCAAACAATACATAATTGTATTAAAATTTATACATGGTATTGGAGCAAAGAAGATTGCAATATTGAAGCAGTAGCTGAGTTTGTTGGTGGAAAAAATTCGAATTTGCTACAAGAATTTCTTGGTGCGACAGTTGAGTAAACATCGAAATGCATTTCAATGGTTTGTAGTTAGGTTATGCACTAGAGGGCAGCTTGAACTAAATTGCATGGAAGTATAGGATGGAGGCGGTGCTTGAAGATAATGGCTTGAAGGAATTCATCGACAGTGATGTTCCTAAGCCCACTTCGATGGATGTTGCATTACTTGACGCCTAGCAAAAGAAAGTAGCAAAGACAAGAAGGATTCTATTGGAATGTGCTTGAGACCATATTGTCTCAAGCCTTCATAGGAAAGCCACTCCATTTGCAATGTGGAAGGCTTTTACATATCTTTTCCAAAGCAGCAACGACCATAGGAAATTGGTGCTAAAGGATAAACTCAGAAAGATCAAGATGGAGAAGGGTGACAATATTCCTAAGTATCTCACAAAGCTTTTCCAATGTCGGGATGAACTGGGGAGTGTGGGAATCACAGTTTTTGATGACAATTGGTGAGATTGGCTCTCTTGGGACTTCCTAAGAGTTGGCATAGTTATCAAGACTCTGTCAATGGAAGGGAAAAACTGTCAGATTGGGAACGATTATGGTCGGATCTAGTGCAAGAGGAGTTCAGGTAGAACACCAAAGATGGATCTTCATCAAAGAATGATGATGAAGAGGATTGTGCTTTGGCTGCCAAGGCAAGGAAATGGAAGGGGAAGAAATCCCATTCAAAATCCAAGTCTAAAGGAAAGAAGTTGGATTTTTCCAAGGTGAAGTGTTTTCATTGTCACGAACATGGGCATCTCGAAACTAACTGCCCATAGAAAAATAAGAACAAGAAGGTTGTTGGAGCTGTTGCTGCTGAGGCCCTTGCCTCGCAATTTGAACTTGATTTCTCTTTGATCTATTTCTTTGTTTCAAGCGCAATGGGATCGGTGTGGTATCTTGATAGTGGTGCTTCCTTCCACATGACGAGAGATAAGGATATTTTCAGTGACTTGGAGGAGAAATATCTCCAAATGCATATAGATATGGGCGACGATGGACGATACAGTGCGACCAAAATTGGTAACATTACCTTTGAGAGGGATTTAGGTAAACCATTTCTACTGAAAGATGTTATGCATGTTCCAGGTCTAAAGAAAAAATTGGGCTCAATCGCGATGTTGGAGGACAAAGGCTATGACGTTGTTTTCAGAAATGGAAAAACTTTCCTGTGACATAAAACAATGGGTTAAGCCAAGAGGATAGGGATTCGAGTTAAGAATATCTACAAGTTGTAGGTAGATGGCTGCGTTGCAATGCTAGGCAAATAAGAAGAATTGGTGAGCCGGGATGAGGGCAAATTATGGCACAGGTGATTGGGCCATCTTCACCACGGCGCCCTGAAAACTTTGCAACAAATTTCTACTGAACTTCTCAAGGATAAACTTGTGCAATTAGATCATTTCAAGGGATGTACTATGGGAAATTTTGTAAATTCCACCTTTCATGAAAATGATAACCATGCTTCAGTGATCATGGAGAGAGTTCACACATATGTGTGTGGACCATTCTCGATTTCTTCAACAACAAACACAAGTATTATGTTATTTTTGTTGATGAATTTTATCGTAAATGCTAGATATTCTTCATGAAGAAGAAGGATCAAACATTCTCAAAGTTTTATGAGTCTAAAGAATTGGTTGAGAAAGAGTCAGGGAAGCAAGTGAAGGATCTACGGAGCGATAATGGTGGAGAATACATCTCGAACGAATTCAAAGACTTCTATAGCAAAGAAGGAATTCAAAGAGAACTCATAGTGCCTCATAACCCACAGAAAAATGGGGTTGTAGAGAGGAAGAACTGAACGATCTTGGGTGTTGCATAAGTGATGCTACATGATCAGGGCCTACCAATGCATTTGTGGGCGAAAGCATGCAACACTATGGTTTATGTGAAAAATCGTTGTCCTCATAGAGTACTTAGAATGAATACACCTGAAGAAGATTTTACTGGTAAGAAACTGGATGTTTCTCACTTTAATATTTTTGTCTCATTTGTTTATGTGCATGTGACCAAGAAAGCTAGGAATAAATGGAGCCAACTGCTGAAGTTGGGATATTTGTGGGGTACACAAAAACATCCCATAATTATCATGTGTATTTGCCAAATAGTTGAATGACTGTGGTGTGATGGGATATAAAATTCAATGAGAGAAAGCCATGAAGTTGTTGCTTGAGAGGGACCTAGACTTACATGAGGAGGAGGAAATTTTGGTTCCCAAATATGAGTCTCTACATGTGGATCAGACAAAGGAGGAGGTTCATGGAGTGGATGAGTCCACTCATGTAGAGCCAAACATCAAAACTGGCATAAGGCATGACACAGAAGCTGAGAGGCTAAAGCTTTATGTAGCACAAAATGTAGGAGTCCCTACTTCACAACACATACAGAGACAATCTCCTGACCGATTCACTAGATACATGGCTCTCATGAGAAAATGTATTGTGATTGAGCCATCTTCCTTTCAAGAAGATGTGTAGGATTCCACATGGGTAGATGCAATGGTGGAGGATTATGACTCCATTGCCAGAAACAGTGCTTGGGAAATTGTTCCAAGGCCGGTTGATAAATCAGTGGTAGGTGCAAGATGGATCTACAAGGTAAAGCAAGCTGCTGATGGGAGTGTTGAGAAATACGAGGCCAGATTTGTGGTCTGGGGCTTCTCACAGATTGAGGGGATATATTATGAAGAAACCTTTGCACCTGTCACACGGTATTCTTCCATAAGGACCATCCTTTCTCTCTCAGCGCAGATGGGTTGGCACATTCATCAGATGGATGTGAAGATTGCGTTCCTTAATGGGATCATTGAGGAAGAAGTGTACATTGAGCATCCTGAAGGATTTGAGATCTTCAACAGTGAGTCGCGTGTGTTCAGACTCAAAATAGCATTGTATGGGCTGAAGCAAGCACCCCATGCTTGGTACACTCAGATTGATAGTTATTTCACCAAACTTGGCTTCACCAAGAGTGAGGCGGATGCAAACCTATAAAAAATTGTGGTGGAGGGTAAGCTTTTAATCATTGTTCTTTATGTTGATGATTTAATAGTGACTGGTGATTAGAAGCTGATACACTCATGCAAGGAGGACCTTGCAAAGGAGTTCAAGATGAAGGATATGGGCCTCCTTCATTATTTCCTTGGATTGGAAATATGGCAGCGAGAAGGTGAACTTTTTGTATCTCAAGGCAAGTATGCAAGGGAGATGTTGGGTAAGTTTCACATGGAGGGCTGCAAACCCATGGATACTCCTCTTCCAGGAAACTGGAGGAAAGAGGACGCTACATCTGGAGAGGTAGTGGATGCTACTTTCTATCGACAGTTAGTGGGTTCGCTAATGTATTTACAAGACCATAAATATGTTATGCGGTGAACCAGTTTAGTCAAGCGATGGTTAAGCCTACCAAGCTCTTTTGGAAGGCGGGAAAGCATGTCCTGATATATCTCAGGGGCACATCTGAGTATGGCTTATAGTATAGACAAATGGATGAGGTGAATTTGCATGGCTTCATAGATGCAGATTGGGTGGGCAGCCCAACGAACGGAAAGAGCACATCGGGAGGGGTCTTTAGTATCAGATCTACAACTGTTTCTTGGTACAACAGAAAACAGAGATCCGTGGCACTCAGTTCAGTAGAAGCGGAATACATGGTAGCAATTCAAGCTACATGTGAGGCTATCTGGATGAGAAAGATCCTGGTCGGTTTATTTAGTTCTCATTTAGATCCTATAGTGATTCATTGTGATAATCAGAGTTTCATTAAACTCTCGATTAATCCTATGTTTCATGATAGATCGAAGCATATAGATATATGGTATCATCATATCAGAGATTGTGTGCAACGAAAGGTCATGTTGATTCAGTACATTCCTACGGAAGATCAAGATGCAGATATTCTGACGAAGGCGCTCACCAGGAGAAAATTCGAATACCATAGAGACAGGATCGGGGTGAAGGATAATCCCTTTCTTGTTGAGAGGGAGTGTTGAGATTCAACAAGATGATGATCCTAGTGAAAATTAAGCACCTACACTAGGTGGGGCTCGTAGGCTATTTTTAGGTGTATGTATATTTTTAGAATGGTGAGAAAATTCTATTTATAGATGAGGTTCTATTTTAGATGCATGAGCGAAGTCTATTTATAGATATCATGTCTAAAAATATAATGCATGTTGATTATTATTATCTCTTAATAATAATTATACAATGAATAATAATATATTCTCTTGAAGCACTTGATTTCAGTTAACTGATATGGCAAACTAGTTGACTAAAGGAATTACGAGTTCTAAGGTTGGTTGGTGGGACATGCAAGTGGAATTCATTGTAACTTAGTGATACAAAGTTGTAACAGAGTTGGATGTGTAGTTATGTGAGTTGTAAAGTAGTTTAACTCAATTGTGCTAGTTGTAACTAGTTGTAACTAAAGATACACTAGTGAGAGATAAATGAATTAAATATTAAATTATTTCACATGGAGTGATCTCATATGCAACTGAATATTTACTACTGTTAACTACATGCATGTCAGATCGAGTGGAGACCCAGTTGAGAGATAGGTGAAAGGGACAGTTTGACTATCAGTTGTGACATTAGTGGGTGCACTCTTGCAACCAAACACACATTGGAGATGCCAATGAGTATTGTGCTATCAAGGCAAGGCAGTATCTCATTCATTCAGGGATTGTGATCAGCAAGGATTCTGCAGTGGAGACAGGCTATCAGGAGGCAGTAAATTGGTTCATGTATTAGCCAATTTTTGTATGATAGTGTGAGACGATTGTATATTGTAATGAGAGCTCTTGGATTATAGTTTTGTATGAGATTGTTTCATGATCCATGATATATACATAATATATGATAGTGGGGTTTTTAGCTTTATGCTTTCTCGAAAAAAACTTCAGTGTTATGTGTGATTAATATTTCTTCATGTGTTTGCAATTGGCGATTAAATTTCCGCAAAGATTTTAGTAGAAGGATTTTGTATCTAGTAGTGGCATATAAATGTTAGATCAGGAGAATCCAAGCAATACATAATTTTATTAAAATTTCTACAATACACATCTTCGTAGTATATGATCGAGACCCATTTTGTACAAATTCTCAGCTATGAGTTGGTACTCAACTGCTTTGAATACTAAGTGTCTTCTCTAATTTGTTGTGTATTCTGCTGGGAATTGTCCTGTAGCTAGGTATGTTGTTATTTGTTCCAGATAATCTGGAGTTGCTTCTACCCAAAAAAAATCAGCATCTGATAGCTAATTATCAAGTGGTCCCCTATTTTCTCTGTTTTCCAATCTTGACAAATGGTCGAGACCAACATTTAACTTTCTCGGTTTTACTATGACTTTGAAAGTGAATTTCTTGGAATAGTAGAAGCCACTTGCAGATTCTGCCCTCTAGGACAAGTTTGTTTACTAAATATTTCAGTGTCGAGTGATCTGTGAATAATTTGAAAGTCCCTCCCAATAAGTAATGGCGGAATTTCTGTAAAGAGTATACCATCGCAAGAGCTTCCCTCTCTGTTGTTGTGTAGTTCCTTTCTGTCATTGATAACTTTCTTCTTGCGAAGTACACCGAGTGGTCTATTGAGGTTTCCCCTGGCTGAGCTAGCACCGATCCCAAAGCAATACTTGAAGCGTCAATGTGCACATGGAACTGCTTATCTCAGTTCAGATGGGCCAAAATGGGTGCACTTGCTAATTTCTCATTCAATGTGTCCAATGCCTTAGTGCATTCATCATTCCATATGAACCGTTCTATTTTCCGCAACAGATTTTCCATTGATGTTGTGATCTTAGCATAGTTACGGATAAACCTCCTATAGTATCTTATGTGTCTAAGTACTAATCTCAACTACTTAACATTTTCTGGGGAATCCATATTCACAATTACCGCCACCTTTTTGGGGTCCACATATACGCCTTACTTACAAACAAAATTTCCCGATAGTGTTCCAAATGGTACTAAAAAAATGCACTTTCTGAGGTTCAGAGAAATTTGAAGTTGTCTACACCTGTAAAACATTATATTCCTTAACAGACTTGCATGGTTTTTCAGTAAACTATACATCGTCTAATCGTCCATGTATACTTCTAGAAACTTATGAATATAATCTCTGAAGGTTGCTATTACTATCCTTGAAAATATAGTTGGTACATTATTTAACCCAAACTGCATGACGTGATAGGCATATGATCCCCATCCTATTATGAAAGTGGTTTTTCTTTTATCTTCCTCTACTATTCATACCTGATGATATCCCGAGAAGCCATCTATGAATGACTATGCTTCGTTTCCCGCCACGTTGTCTAGAACTTCGTCACTAAATGGTGTTGGGAAGGGGTCATGGATACATGCATTATTTAGACTTATGTAGTATACACATACTCTAATTTATGATTTTTCCTTTTTACTCTGTATTAATATTGGGCTAACCCACTTTGCTTCTTCAACTGGAAAGATCAAGCCTGCATTCAACATTTTGTCTATTTTTTCTTTAACCTTTTCTTTTACTCTTGGATTTAGGCGGTAAGGTCTATGTTTTACTGGCCTAGCATCAAGTTTCAGTACGATGCACATCTCCCCCAAATATCCTTTAATTCCTTTGAGTTCTGCCACTGAATATGGGAATAGGTCTTCATATTCTTGTAACAAATCAAAAATTTCTTTTGCGGTTTCTGTATCCCAATAATATCCAATGGATGCGATCTTGGGCTTTTATTTTCTCCCAATTTTCTGCTTCTTTGTCTTCAGGGGTAACAGATGTAATTCTTCAGTAGTTGGTTGCTCCTGTATTTCTCGTTCTCCTTCCTTTTTTTCAAAGGATAGATGTCGAAGGTTTTGTAAATCATCATCATCTATCTCCCGATCTATTCTTTTGCATGCTACTAATTATTTGGCTCTTTGATCTGACATGGATATTTCCTCAGTTTCCTCAAGCTATAGAAAAACAAAAATTCTTTTAATTTCTTGTAAGGTCTCTGTAACTTGTTCTGTATCTCCTTTGAAAGAAAAAAGTTTGAGTGAATATTTCCGCAGTTGTTTCCCAGGTGTCTGTTACTCTCTTATTTTACTCTGTCAAGTACAAAGCTTGCGGAATGGTGTCCATTTAATGTATGAAATTGTGTACCCATAAGGATTTTGGATATTCCTCTTTTCTCCACTTACATTCACAAATTTTTAGATGTACTAAGGGATCTGAGTCTCCTCGGTACTTTTCCTCTGGTTGTGGTCCTAAAGCCGCCTGAAATCTTGTTCTTAATGCTTTGGTTACACCTTCCCACCTACAGAGAGAGTTGTGATGGGTTTCCCACCATCTTTCTGAAGTGGATAGTAATGCTACGTCCATGAGAGGAATTTTATGCTCTATTGGCACCTTGTCTTTAACTTTATTAATGAATGTATTCACAGTTTTCATATTTGTAAGAGTTGGGTATTCTCTTACCTCTGTGCCAATCCAGTTGACTCCCCAAACATTGGCGCATCTTCTGGTGTTGATTTCATATCCTCCCTACTTCCAGTCATCCCAGGCCACTTCTGATCTAATTTCAGAACTCTGAACACTCCTCCAACTTATTGTTTCTCCTATTGTAGTATTAATGTAATCTTCTCTTTTGTCTGCTACCATTTGGTAGATTTTGTCTAGAAGTTCTGTGTCTTCTCTTTTTTCAAAAATTTATGTGTATCAAGGTCCTGATATGGATCCAATGGCTAGACTACCCTAACCTCACCATCTTCGAATATCATCAACTCCTTCTTCAAATTGATAACTGCATAATTTTCAAAGGCCCAATCTATTCCCAACAAGGCAGGATAGGGATCCTTGTCACCCGTGATATCTATTACTTCAAATTCCGTATAAGTTTTTACTCCCGTAACATCAACCTCAACTTATTCCAACGTCCCTATTGGTACAATGCAGTATTGATTTTCCATTCTTAGCTGTATTGGTGAATATGACAACTTTGGCTTTCCCAGTGCTTCCCATGTATTTCTATGCAGAATGTTGACATCTGATCCGAGATCTAACATTGTGTCCCTTATTTGTAATCCTACAACTTGGGAATTTATATGGAACTCTTTTCTAGTTATTTTCTTATTGATGTTTACTCTTCTTATAAAATTTTCAATTGTGTTGCTTGAGTCCTCATGTCCTTCTCCTCCTTGAACAACCATCTCTATATTTTGCTTCAACTGCTCCAACATCTGTCCATTGTTCAAAATTTTCAAGAACAATTGGAACCATTCTTCTATAGGTGTCCCTGTGGTGACTACATTATCCCCTTCCTTGGATGGTTGTAGTATCTCCATACTCTTATGACTCCCTAGCTTTGAGAATGTCTCTAGTTCTTCTTTAAATTACTGCTCCTATCGGTCTGGGCTGAAAATCTTCTTTGGGGATGGAGGTTTGACTAATTTTATCAGGTCCATTTCTCATGCATCCTCCCCTGTTTTCTTCCATCCTTAGGTTATTATAGCTACACTTTGTAGAGGTCAAGGCTCTACTATCCTTGGCTCTACATTAACCAGGTTAGCTCCTCGTTGTCTGGTTCTTTCTTCCCACCTCTTGATCAGCTCTGGGCAGTCTTTAATAGCATGTACATTCACTCTACATTGGGGGCACCATGGTCACCTTGGTAGTGGACATTCCCTCGCTACGTGACCTTCTTGATCAATTTTATAACACCTTACAAGTCCTCTTCCTCTAGTTCTGCTACCTCTCATTCCTCCCCCTCCTCGTCCTCTTGGAATCTCATTTACTCTATAGGACGATCTATCAAATCGATCTGCCAATGCATCCAGGGCTCTACATTTCTCTATATGATGAGTTGTTGAGGCACAAAACTCATAATAAATTTTGTTTGGAACATTTGAATACTTTTGCAGAATTGGACACAATCGTGGAGGATGACCAATACCTTTGCATATTTGGTAGCATTTTGTTGTTGTCTGATTCTGCTGATTACAAGGTGGGGTTGCAATTGGTATAACCCTTGATTTTTTACCTATGCAACTCCTCTGACTGGTGGGGCCCCCTGTGCTCTAGTCGTCGAAGTCCCAAAATTGGCTCCCCGCAACCTCGAGCATTCCGTGACTATATTTACTTCCATCAAGAAATGTGTACACCATACATTGGGTCATGCAAGTCACACTAGCTGAATATCTTTTGTTTCTCCGTGAGACTGGATATTTCATGTTGCAGTCCCAATATGGACAGATCTTGCACCGCTGATCCCCCTCTGAAATTATGTGGGTATCCAACCATTTCTTCTATTTCCATTGCTTGCTCCAGTGCATCTTGAAGGATATCAATATTTTGTTGGGTCAAAGGTGTCCTTGTCAATGGTAGGAGTGCTTTAATGAACCAGTATCGCTAGTGGTTTGGATCAATTGGGTAGCTTATTTTTCCAATTGCGTCTTTAATCATTCTCATCATATCCCAAGTTGTTTCTCCTTCCCTCTGTTTAATTTCCCATAGTTCAAACAATCCTTGTTGATTCATCTGAGGTAGCTTGAATTCTTGGATGAATTCCCTCCTAACATCATCTATTGTTGGGTTCTAGTGTACCTATGACCATTTGATGAACCAAAGTAAATATATTTCTCTTAATGTAGTTTGAAATTCAATTAATTTGACTGCATCCGGTGTCTGTCGAGCTCTCCAAATTGCTTCACATAGATACCAATGTTGTTCTACATCATCAATACCTTTTTCAGAAAATTCCAGGTATCGGGTAAATGATGCTGCCATCTTTTCTTGTGTTGGTGATACTAATGTGAAACCTCTGCTTCCTGGCTGAGATATTCTACTTCTAGTACTGTTGCTAGCAGTTATTTGTACTATGGACTTAATACTACACAATTTGCTAAACTCTTGTAACTTTATTAAGAACTTATCAGGTGGATGTTAAAGTACTAGGGGAAGGTTAGGACTAGTGCTACTTGAAACTTGGGGAATAGGATTACTTTGCATTATGGTTTTCAACCTCTCTCAGAATAGTTTCTCCATCGCAACATGCAGCTCCACATCGGACTCTTCCTCAAGGCATGTGTTCTCCTCCTCACCGGACTTCTTTCCCTTCTCTCTTCGGGCTCTGCTCCAACGAATTTGCCTGACTTCCTTGAAGAACCCTTCCATTCATTTGGGTCCCACCTGACCTTCTCTTTCTTTTGTCATCTGTGGTGCCTCTTCCTTTCTTTATCGATTCCTTTCTTGCTTTTCAAACTCTCATATCGCCCTTGCCCGCCAATTTTCAGCGATCTATGCCCTCCGATGTTCTCTCCGCTCTCTCAACCTACTGGAGGTTCCAACATCCATATCCCTATTCCCCCTTTTTCCTTGTTTGTAGCATATTTCCCTCCACTCCTTCCCCCAGTACTCAAGTTTTAAGTCTCCATCTCGGGGCTTTGGAACAGCATTAGACCCTCGTCCACCATTAAAGCTTTAATCCACAACAGGACTTCTTTCAACAACTTTCCCCACAACCCAGATTTAAACATATCTTCTTCTTTTGTAAAATACTAATAGCACTCAGTTGCAAACTCCACAATGTACCCCTCCAACGTAGTTTGTACCCAAAAATTTATTGCTCGGGTTAGATCTGTATCTAACCGATGTAGTGTCGTTAAACCTGTATGCGTCCAACTACGATGGGTTTGACGCAATCCTCCAGGAATTGACTTAATATGGAGTCTTCGCAACCAGTTATGAAGCTCTTCAGAAAATTTTCCCCAAAAAATTTCATTTAAATCGCTCGTCGAGTCAGAAAATAGAACTTGATCCTTGACAGTCTTTTCCCTCTGTTGTCGAAGCTCTTCTTGTTGCGATATGAACTAACCTACATGATTTTCCCACCAACTACGCAATTATATCTCATATATCCTCGATACCATGATCTAGCTTCTAGATGAGTTTTCAGGTCCCGGTAACGGAACCATTTGTTGGCGAAAAAAGAGGTCTCTAGGAAAGACCCATGTTCAAGCTTAGAGCCAACAAGGTTCCGCTGTAGTCTAGGACAACGCCGGTGTTTTCACCCTACT
Organism: Pinus albicaulis; assembly: GCA_034641835.2. NCBI lineage: Eukaryota > Viridiplantae > Streptophyta > Pinopsida > Pinales > Pinaceae > Pinus > Pinus albicaulis. The sequence goes on along the minus strand of CM076575.1, from coordinate 1,283,184,629 downwards.
CAAGAGAGAAAGGAGTCTCACCCAAGGCGTGTCGCGACCTTACTAGGATTAGAAACTAGACCATTAACACCGAAGAGAGAGATTACTAACAAAAATTAATTCATCACTTCATACCGAGCACATTCATCATATATAAACTAAGAGACAAGTTATCGTTCATCCATACACATTATGAGAATCAAATTAAAATTTTAAAATAGCCACACATACAATAACAAAAAATTATCAACTATTACATAGCACACAAAAAAGCATCGTTCTGGTTCTATTAACTTAGCTTAGAACATTAAAAACATACTCCACTGAGTTCAATACATCTCAATCCACTAAATAAAACTCCATAGAGCTCTCCCTACACTCTGACCCTCTATCCAACTCTTTTCACCCTCGAAGTTGTTCCTTCCTTGTTAATCTTCTCCTACCAACTGACACTGTCATATTTCTCCCCTTTTCCACCCAACTGTTTCCTTACGCTCCACTGCCTTTTGTCTCTTTTCTGCCATTGGCTGTATTTTTGGAAGTTCTACTGCTTTTTCATTGTCTCTCATTCTTACCATATGTGTTTTCACCTGCCTGTGACCCGCCACCTGTCATTAGGTTTTCTGCAATTGCAACGGCTCCTTGCCTATCTTGATTGCGCTCCACCACCTGTTCCTTTTTCTCCTATCCTTCTGCAACTCAAAATTGTCTTGTCCAAAAAAAAGGCCCCAACACCAAAAATAATAGTTGGTGTTCTGGAGGGAATATGGGTTGATGCCATCCATGGCTATGCTAAGTCATAGACTTCGTACATCATCCTTGAATTTTTCGAGCCATGTATCCTCTATATTCTTCATGGCTATTGAATATATTGGGATTCACATAACTCCCAACTCACTTCTGTGTGAGGCATGCCATCCCTGCAACATAGCTAGTATTTTGTAATGAAAGAGCCTTTGAATCCTTGGTATTATAGGCATGTGCCTCAATATCTTAAAAGGAGGACCACGTGATGTACGCGTATTTTTTTATTTATCACACATGTAATGCCCACATTTCAGAAATATCTCTTTGTCTACATGTTCTCCTCTATATATAATACAATCATTTGGACATGCATGATATGATATGTACTCAACACCCAACATTTTCAACAATTTCTTTGCCTCTTCGCAACTAGCGGGCAAGACATTATCACTCGGAAGAACCTTATCTTTGAATAACTTGTAGTTTGTCATGGACAATATTAAATGTGAATTAATGTCGATATAATTATTAGCATTCATAAAATTGACCATTTTTAATGTTCATTGTGTGATTATATTTCTCAAAATATAAGGCAGGACTTGATGGTCAGTTACCTAAAAATTTCTGAGAAACATGCATTCGACAAGGAAAACTTTTCTTTCAAGTTGTACAGTAACATCGTTGTACCCAACTGGGTAGAATTTGACTGGCCGTCAGGTCCAAAGAGAGGGGTGGTGGAAGAAAATTTAAGGCTTTCGAAAAAGGTATCAGCGATATGAGCATCATCCCCTAGCTGATCATCATTCTGGAATGCATCTAATAACATTGTATCCATGGCAGTCGTATCCCTTAAGTAATCACCCATACCAAACTCTATTTGATTGCCTCCATTGCTAGCTTGTGAAGAACTACTATTGCTATATTCATCCCTAATAGGTGAATCTGGACGTAGTGGGAATTGAATAGGTGGTTGATTCAACCATTATTGGTATCATTCCTCTCCGAGTTTTTCTCTTAATTCAACCTTCTCTCGATTTGACATTGTCATCGGGTGTAACAGAAGATGGTAGGTAAGTCACTCATCATCACTAGAATCATAATAATTTCAAAAAATATATTTGAACATGATTAGTACAAAATCGGTGATATTAATTAGTAATCACGTCGACAATGCGTGATTAATTGGTTTGGCGTTAAAATAATATTTACATTAATATACCAAACAATTATTACTACCATCATTGTCCTAGGATTGTGGCTAGAAGATGCAATGTTACAATTGGCATGGTGAAGTCGCTATCCATTTTCATCTACAAAATGTGCCTTGTGGTATGTTGCTCCTGATAAGAGCTTCGAATGTTTTGGAGTTGTTTGAATATTTTGTGCATATGAACTCGATTCTGAATCTGCATGAACCTACAAATTTTTATACATTAATTTTATTCAGTTGATTGACATGGATTAAAAAAATTCAATTAGATAATGAAAATATAAATAAAATCTGAAGTAATTACGTTTGGAGATGGATAGGGAGAACTCTGCGATGGACTTTGAGAAATATTATGGAACGAGATGGATTTTGAAGAATTGCCCATTTGATATAATTATGAGATTTTCTCCCTGCATTTGAGAAAAATCAACAATAAATTTTGGTGTACATACCTAAAAGTAATTTCGGTGCCTTAAAAATGGACTTATTGTTATCGGTGCTAATGTATAGTTAACCGCACTGGTGCATTTTAGTGATTGTGCACTAGTGCGGTTTTATTAACTGACACATAGGTGCAGTTAGTTAACAAACATACCGAATATCCAGAAATAAAAAACTTTATGTTTTTAAAGTGAAAAAAAAAAAAAGTGGTAAATTGAAAAATGGGCGGAAAAATATTTCGGAAATCTAATTTCATAAAAATGTTCTTTAAATAGTAAATGTTGGTATGAATCTTGATTCGAAGTGTATGAAAAAAGGCCACTTTAGCTGCGCATAACTTACAGCCCTAACAGCAAAAATGACTGCTAATATCTTCAGATCTACAATTAGATGATCAAGACAAATGCTGCAAAAATCTAGATCTATGCATTAGAAGACATTAAACAGTAGAAAAATTAAATTTACTCCATAGATCCAATAGACAAGACAAGAATATATCCAATGAATATTTTTATTAATGGCACCTGGGAGGAAAACACAAGAGGGTGTTCCCTGTTCTCCTCAATGGGATGGGTTCTTGTGAGTCCTCAGCACTTCAGATTTAGAACTTCTCTCTCTTGATGGTGTATAAAACCCAGACAAAAATGGAAAAGTATGGCTATGACTGTGGATCAATAGCCAGACTAAGTGTTGAGATCCAGAGTGATCTTTACGCAAAAAAAGGTGACAAATGAATGGGAAAACCCTTCTATTTATAACAAAATATTGAGTTAGTCTAGAGATTGATGCATAATTAAAATATTATTAACCAAATCTAGATCCAACTTTTATGGAATATTTTATTATATTTTTTGGAGGGAAAAGGAATTTGACTTGAGTCAGATCCCTTTATTTGTAAATAATAAATAAATAAATGATTTATTTATCATTTTAAGGATGTGATTAAGTAATAATAAATAAATAAATGATTTATTTATCATTTTAAGGATATGGTTGAGTAATAATCAAATAAATAATGATTTATTTAATTATTTAAGGGTGAATTAGTCATATTTAATAAAGAATATTATTTAAACAAGATTTAAACAATTATTCTTAGAAAATAATAAGATAAATAATGATTTATGTAAGTAATTTCCTTGTTTTGGGTTAAATATAACCAGAAATATTAATTAAACTATTGTTTAACTAATTATTTCTTGAGGAAATCAAAAAAATGTATATTTATTTAATATTTCCTTATGTGGTTTCCTGTTTAGATCATAAACAACTTAATAAAGGTGATTTACTAAGTTATTTTCATAGTGAAAGCAATTTTACTTGGAGTAAAATTGGTCTTACATGATGTACTCGGGTCCATCTAATGATAATAGGTTAGTTGACTAAAAAATGGTGTAATATATTGGCCCCCAGCGTGCGAGCGTTAGGAGCTAATCGTATGACCGAAGTACGTTGTAAGAACTCAATCACTAGACAACGAAGGGGAAGTCAAAGAGAGAGAAGTATAAGGTAAACCAAAGTGCTGAAAGACCTAGACCATGAGGAGGTGACTTTCAGGTGCGACAAGTTTGTTTGATGAGTAAGTACCTGCTATAGGCGGCATGGGAGGCATACCTATGCCTGCCTAGGCAATAGTACAAACAATAAGGCGCCCAAAAAACCACGAAACACAATAATAAAGCGTATGTTGGCCAGAACATGAGCCAGATAAATAACACTATAATAAATCCCACATACATATTGTGCCTGGGATAATAGTCAGGACTTTATACAATAATATCTGAGTACATGAGATATAAATACAACCCATATGCCCCTGATAACAGGAAAGGGCTCTAAAAATCTGACTGATACATGCAAAAAAAAAGGCGCTGCAAGCGGCTAAGGCCGACATCATCAAATGTATGGAGCTGCATCGAAGGCTGTGATGAAGAGGTCATCCGAGTGTGTGGGGGGCTACCTGTAGGGCCACCCCCTCATGAGGGTTGAGACATCTCACACACACTCTGGAATCATCGATGTCATCTGTTGCATTACTGAACCATCGAGTATACGGATCTCGATCATGTTGAAAGGAGTTGGAGCTGAGAAACAATCAAGTCAAAGGGAAATAATGAGTCCCTTTGCCTGATCCGAGGCACCGAACTAGAGTGGAAGCTGGAACCAAGGTACACCGCCCTCTAGACCTGACTTTTGGAATGAATGAGTTGATGTCGACAGAAGGAGGTCCGCCATAGGTGAGGCAATAAGGGATCCTCAACTAGGGCACGATAGAAAATAGTAGAGTGACTAACAGACTGACACCAATAATGATGATGAAATGGAAGGGAATGAGTAGCAAACGAACGACTTCCCTTGTTAGAGCATAAAGGGCATGGATGACCTAGCAGCAACTGACACAACATCATGAGGGATAGGGGATAGTGGGAATGAAGGCCATAAGATGCGACACGAGAGAGGGACCACGCAGCGAATGATGGAGGACTATAGCAGGATGCAAAGGGACTCGGAATAGACTCCATGAATGAAATGATGACTCAACTCAGATGCTCTAAACAAGGGTGACTCGATGGTGCTGCCACATATGTCAAGGGTCCAATGGGGACTATAAAAGAATGAGTACAAGATGGTGACTCACGACGAAATTCGACACGAGCGTGGACAAGTATGGAGGCAACATGGTGCCCCCTGTACGAGTGTTGCAAGTGAAGAAATTCAATTTTGAGGAAGGGTGAAGTGGCGCTTCTTGGACAAAATGTGTCTTGGTGAAGTATCAAATCACAAAAAGTTACTAGATACCCATTTGAGGGCTTGGTGAGATCTTTCCAATGGTGTAGATGGTTTTTCAAACTGAGCTACGATTTTGGTCACAGTAAGCGAAATAAAAAATAGGGGTTTTCTTTTAATAAGGCATTTTCCTTCCAGATTCACTCATTTTTCGATGAAGCTGTGGTGAATTTCGTGAGGAGAGGAGGCCTTAAATCTTGCGGCAGTTGTAGCAGATGAACTGACCATTGCAATTTGAGATCTATCAGTTGTAGGTAATATGTCTAACCCTACTCTTTTATTGCATTGGGTTGAAAGTTTATTTTAGGTACCCAGAGCTCATGAACAGGCCAAGTCGCATTTTTGGGGTCTGTTTTGCATCCTGGGTAGCAAGTACTGGGCAGAAAATTGCGATCTGTCCCAGGAAATGACCTGGAAAATCTGACTTGTCAGAGGAATGGGTTTTCAGTGCCGTTTTTGGCTGATATATGGGGGTTGTATGGTTGAGGGGCATAGGTGCCCCCAAGAATGTTGTGGACATGCCAAAATGTATTTGGAAAAAGGGGAATCTAAACACATTTTCATGATGTGGTGTGCCATTTGTTTTCGGTATGGTTATGCAGTCTGAGAAAGGAAATAGATTATTACCAATCTCTTTTGGTACTTCATATATGAATCAAATGTATTTTTTAAGTTTTCAAGTTGGAATACATGGTGTTACTATCCCAAAGAGAGGATTTTGAGATAATGAACTGATGTTCACCCAAAAAAACCATAGGGTTGTCAACCACAATGTCTATGAGACTGGGTTGCTGATGAAATATGAATGAATGATGAGGGGTATCATCCCTAGAGTGATCTTGAAGTGGTATGGGACTCTATAGGTTATTCTAAATGTGGAAGAATAATGGGACTAGAGTCGTCATGACTGGATTCACTAGGAGAGTGGTGGAGAACTGCTTCTCCTGGTCTCTCCAATATGGGTGCCCCCCTTACCCAAACATTGGGTGTCAATGGAATGGCCACAAGGTGCATGTGATTCGAATGCATGAGTTCGATGTAAGGGGGAATAGATAAAGTCGGGGGTGGTGGCTACTTCCATAATGTCATCAACGTAATAGAAGATGGGGTGACTAATGGAAGAAAGACCACCTAACGTGGCAAAGTGACCTTAATCCTCATCATGAGAGGAGATGTTTGCAAGTGCATCATCACTAGGGATGATAGAGGAGTAAGCAGACAAAGGATCTGCGAATGTTGAGACTAGGGAGGGTGCCAAGGGGAGGTCAAGCGAAACATCAGGGGAGGTTTCATCGAGGACTTCCGACCAAGGACCCGTGATCTTGACATCATAAGTGGGAATGCGAATGGGAGCATATGTGTCTTCTGGTGTTGCCAAAGCAATATGCGAGAATAAGGGAGCGGTTGACTCATTACGCTCAGCCTCAAATTGGCGTAAGGCTTCTAAAGAGGAACGATACTCTTCGAGATGAGGGAAAAAGTGAGTGTAGTGGCCATGGAAAACACACAAAGCACAAGGGTGATTTACACGCAATGGTTTGAGTTTCGGGATTGAATCGGGTATAGTGACATATACCTATGGGATATCAGATTCTGGAAACATCTTGTTGACCATGGACTTGAGGTGAGGCAACTCCGGACAATTATGGGTGGTGTGGCCGACAACATCACACAAAGCACACTGGGTGGTATTCTGTGGAGGCCAAGAAGGGGCAGGGTTTGTCAAGTTGGCCTTGTCCTTTGATGCCCTCTTGCGAGCTTTTCCCTTCTTACCCGAAGCAGTCACAATGGGAGGTGGCTCCTATTGAGGTGAATGAGGCACTGTTGCAATGGGAGAAGTCATAGGGACCGGTTGAACCGGGGTCAAAGCAAGATAAGGTTTAGGCTGACCAGGCGGGGTGGCAGCTGGAGGATCGAGGTACCAGATGGGTATCCCAAGAGTCAGGTTAGGAAGAGAGAGGGTGGTCATAACAGGTACAGTGTACACTCCTGATGGGGGAGCTAGGAATGATATCTGACCAGAGGGGTAATGACCAGGCGAGACAGCACCAACATGGTTGAGGCCTGTAGGAACCTTTCCAGGAGGATAAAGGTGTTCATGAGTACCAGCGGAAGGTAAAGGGCTAGGATAAGAAGGTTCAGAAGGCCGATCATAGGACATCATGAAAATATGGTAATCGAGGGAACCAAATGGAAGAAGTTGAGTGGCCACCTGTCCTTTAGGTGATTGGGTAGCCACAAATCCCTGATGATGGAAAGGATCTGTAAGCACAGCCAGTTGACTAGGTGCAGGACTGGGAGGAATGGAAGGAATGGCTTGCTCTCCTCTCAATGTTTCTTGAGACTCCCATAGTTGTCACATATGTGGCAGAAGGGGACAATCATGCGTATAATGACCATAAACACCACAACACAAACAGGGCTGGTTCGTACGAAGAGGCCTGTTCTGCTTGGGCTAAGTTATTTGTTGCTGGTTTATAGTGTTAGGAGCACTACCTTGATTAGGTCCATGATTACCAGAGGCAGCTTGATTTTTATTTCCTTTCCTCTTCCTTTTTGAGGGAGGAGGATTAGTCGTGTCCTGCTGTGCGTACACCTACCCCGGAGGGGGTGGTGGTTGCTATTGCGGGGGTTGAGAAGGCAAGGGAGGAGGAAGTGCTAATACTGGAGGAGCTGGAGCCCCAAGTTGTGAATACTGATAATAAGGAGGTTGGTTAGTAGTGTGGTAAACAGGAGGTTGGGAAAAAGGAGGAGGCATGCCATATCCTGGATATGTGCTACCGGGAGGGGGAAAAGTGCCGGAGGTGCTGGCCCTGCCCTGAGAGAAACCATAGCTCATCAAAGGTTGAGCATACGGATTAAAGAGAGCTCCAACGATACCGTTGGCAGCATGAGATTCCCCTGGTGCATTGGCACCACCAAGTCTAGGAAGATCAGGTAGAACGATATAAACATAACCCGACTAAGCATAGATCAGGTCATATTTTAACGCAATTTGGAGAGCGGCTTCTTCAGATTGAGGAAAGTGCGATGCGACGTCTTTCCCGATAGGCGGCAAGAGAATCCTAAGGAACTAGTCCATGTAGACATGGTCTTCAAAGGTAGGGGCTCGACATAGGCTCCTTCTCCAAAATTCCTGAACATGTTCAGATAGGCGGGTCGCAGATGATTAACGGAACGAGGTCAAGAGCTCGGTACCAGTGTCGTAACGAAGGGGAAGCTGGAAATAAGACAAAAAATCCTGGGCTAGAGTCGCAAAGGTAGTATGAGAGGAAGGCACCTGATCTACATACCACTTAGAAGCTTCGCCTGTAAGCGTTCATTGGAACAACCGAAGACGAATAGAGTCATCGGTAATGGAATTGGACTAACACCACATGTGGAAAGATCAAATATGATTTGAAGGATCTTCTCCAACAAGACCTTCAAACATTGGAATGTCTGAAGGGAGCTTTGTTGGCATAGCAAGACAATTAGTGTCATGGTGTATAGGGTCGTTTATCAACTGGTAAAAATCGGGGAGGCTGAGGCCTGCCATGAAAGGGAGAAAGGGTGCAGCCAGGGTAGTGTCCGTGGCGGTCCCACTAGTGGTAATTCTGGTGGGAGGGCCAGGGTTACCACCAGCATTAGGTCCTGCACCAAACATGGTGAAGGTGTCAGGAGGAGAACTGAAGGCGGAAGGAGAACCCAAAGGACTAGAAGAAGAGTCGGTGTGCAGACTTGGGAGAGGACTAACTCAAACCCGACGTGGGGGGGTAAGTCTTCCTACCGGAAACTGAGGATGAAGGCCAAGAAGTCTCTGGGATAAACACCATAGTGGCGCAATGGTGACGACAAAAACATGACACAAGAGAAAAAGGGACCAACAAGGGCAGGGAGGTGCAGGATCAACTTATTACAATGTCGAAACAAGGGCAAAGAGGTGCAGGATCAAATGATTTTAATGTTTTAGAGTCTTTGCTTGGTGGTGTTAACCAAGCCCTTTTTCGCTTAGGGTGTGTGTGTAAACGTGTGTAAATTTTAATTTTTAAACCCAAACGTTTGTAGAGAAAAATAAAAAGTGTGTTGTATAGTTGTAAATACCCCTGCAAATGTCAGTATATCAGCCTGCAAAACAGAAAATAAACAGCTAATAATGCACTAATCTAAACCCAAGGAGGCGGGTCTCTCAACAACTAGTCTATAGGTGACTAAAAAAAACTAATCTAAACACACTACAAAAGGCTAATAGATCTAGGGTCAAGAGGGACAGAGATCTAAAAGACAAAATCTGATGGAAAGTGGTGCAGAAAACAACAACAAATCAAAGGAAAATTGTTGTAAAAAGAGGTGGCGAAAGGCTATCTCCAGGAGGGAAGCGGAGTGCACCCTAAACGAAAACACAAAAAAAACTATATGAGGTGATTTGGATGGATAACAAGCCAATCTGAAGTGGATCTGAAGATGAGGTATCAGATCTGAAAAAATGGCTGAAGACTCTGAAATTTCAGACAACCTGCAACAGTAAACACTCGTCCACAAAAAGTGGAGGGTATTGAAGCCCTAGGGGGCTAGGTTCCCACTTAGTTTAGAGAAACATAACAAGTACAAGTCCAAAATGGGCAGAGACGAAGGTCAGACAACCCTGAATAGAGTCTCAGCAAAACCTAGAAAACTTTCAAAAAAATCCCTACAGAAAGTCCAAGTCGCAGTTTTTGGCCTGTTTTCAGCAGAGATCGCACTTTTTGGGCTGTAAAGTTTGCCCTAGAGGTCCAGGTCATAGGTTTTGGGCAGAAAAGTGTGACCTGCACTTCCAACACTCCTAGCGGCAGGTTTCAGAAAAAGTTGTCGCCTCAGCTGTGGCTAATGTCTGTCACATGCATAATGGGTTCGAAAACACGTGGAAGTTAGGATTTTTATCATTTTAGGGTTTTATGGGTTAAAAAAAACATCAAGAATGAGAAAAACAAGGGGTTGAAGAGAAATCCTAGGGTTTGAAGCAGCTAGATATGCAAGGATCAGAAAAACGATAGTGGTCGTAATGGTAAACCCGTGTGGAGTCGCCAGTTGTTAGTATGAATCTTGATTCAAAATGTACGAAAAAAAACCACTTTAGCTACGCATAAATTACAGCCCTAACAACAGAAATGACTACTAATATCTTCAGATCTGCAATTAGATGATCAAGACAAATGCTGCAAAAATCTAGATCTATGCATTAGAAGACATTAAATAGTAGAAAAATGAGATTTACTCCATAGATCCAATATACAAGACAAGAATATGTCCAATGAATATTTTTATTAATGGCACCTGGGAGGAAAACACAAGAGGGTGTTTCCTGTTCTCCTCAATGGGATGGGTTCTTGTGAGTCCTCAGCACTTCATATTTAGAACTTCTCTCTCTTTATGGTGTAGAAAACCCAAACAAAAATGGAAAAGTATGGCTATGATTGTGGATCAATAGCCAGACCAAGTGTTGAGATCCAGAGTGATCTTTAGGCAACAAAAGGTGACAAATGAATGGGAAAGCCCTTCTGTTTAACAAAATATTGAGTTAGTCTAGAGATTGGTGCATAATTAAAATATTATTAACCAAATCTAGATCCAAATTTTATGGAATATTTTATTATATTTCTTGGAGGGAGGAATTTGACTTGAGTCAAATCCCTTTGTTTGTAAATAATAAATAAATAAATGATTTATTTATCATTTTAAGGATGTGATTAAGTAATAATAAATAAATAAGTGATTTATCTATCATTTTAAGGATATGGTTGAGTAATAATCAAATAAATAATGATTTATTTAATTGTTTAAGGGTGAATTAGTCATCTTTAACAAAGAATATTATTTAAACAAGATTTAAATCATTATTCTTAGAAAATAATAAGATAAATAATGATTTATCTGATTAATTTCCTTTTTTTGGGTTAAATTTAACCAGAAATATTAATTAAACTATTGTTTAACTAATTATTTCTTGAGGAAAATCAAACAAATGTATATTCATTTAATATTTCCTTATGGGGTTTCCTGTTTAGACCATAAACAACTTAATAAAGGTGATTTACTAAGTTATTTTCATAGTGAAAGCAATTTTACTTGGAGTAAAATTGGTCTTACATGATGTACTCAGGTCCATCTAATTATAATAGGTTAGATGACCAAAAAATGGTGTAACAGTAAAAGCTATTCATTATTTTATTATTTTTGCAAAAATTTCCAGGGAGGGATTTGCACGAGAGACATACTTGGAGCAAGAGAGCACGAGAGCGTTGTGGAGCAGAAAAATACTTTCGAACAACAACACTATTCAAAGAATCAAAATTTGAAACATCTGGTGATTCACACAAAAACCCTGTAGTATAATAAAACTGTTAAATTTTACTGTAATAATTTTTTTTTTACAGTTTATGTTGGATTTAATACATGCATAGTATAAATTTTAAATTTTACTGTGCATTTTCAGGAAAAAACAAAAAACAAAAACAAAAAAATCAATTCTTATGTTAAGCCCTTGCATCTTCTTGTTTCTGTGACTTCACAATTAGCAATTTTCATTTTAGATTTATAGGGTTTATATTGCTATATATAGGCATATGACATCTAACCCGTGGGACCACTTGTAGAGTCGGATCCCAATCCATGTTTTCCCTTACACGATTTTTTTTAAAACATATTTTTTTAATTGGTGTGCCATGTTTAAAATAGCACACCGGTGCGCTACAGTAGTATAGCGCACCGAGCACGTACTGTCAAAAAAAAAATTGTTTGAAGAAAACATTTTTTTATTAATTTATGCTTTTTTTAATCAGTGCACTGGTTAATATATAAATAACTGAGTCTCCTTGCTGACAAAGACCACCTTACGATGTTTCTACTATATTGGCGGTGCGTTTATAAGAACCTACCGCACTGCCTTAAGTGTGTACTTTTTGAAAGGCGCACTATTTTCTTGTTTTTTATTTACCTGAAATGTATGTGATTTATTTATAAAATATATTAATGAATTGTATGTTACAGGTTTCATATTGATAAATAAATGGCTGAAAAGAGTTCAAGTAACAAAAACACTGTAGCACATTGAGAAAAGCAAAAAATGCAAGTTCTTTGTAAATTCTTTACAAAAATTATTATTTTGAACTATATGTAAGTTTAACTAATATGTATTGTTTACTATCTATCATGCATAGCCACAAAATGACAAATCTTGATAATATTATTTCTTATCTAAGACCAGAAGAGCGAAAAGCTTGATAGAAAAATTACAGAAGGATGAATCATGTGTGTTAGCACTGAAAATGTTAATGGTATAATCTCCATTGTGTCATTGTTTACAAATTTTTCTAATGTCCTATTCCCTGTCAAAGTTTGAGTCATTTCCAATAAGGTTAAAAGGAGTCCCAACATCAGGGTATTTTTAAGTGAACAGGTGTCATAGTGTTTTAGAGTCCTAAAATAATTTAAAATCTTTATTTTGACTTATGTTAGTGTTGAAGGTTAGTCGTTGTTTGGGTAATAAAGTTGCAGTTATCTGATCTGGAATAATAGCTACCTTTGTTGAAATTTCATTGTCAAAATATTAATGCAATAAAGGGAAGCTATTTCTCAGAAATAAAAGTCATATATTCCACATAGTGAAAAGCGCAACTATTTCACTGATATTTACGTTATCTCAATAAAGAAGCTATAGGTAAACAGAGACCACTCCTCCAACAAGCAGTTTATGTTTTCAAAGCAGGAAAATCAAGGCTTTATGGACAGTATTGCAACCAGAGTTCTTTAAAAGCAAAGCACTGCCTAAAGAAAATAGATTGACCAGCAGAGTGGGAGATCCAAAGAAGAGTGAGCAGTGAAGATAGTTAGATCTAGGTGCAGATCAACGATGGAGGTTAAATCACAAACAGAGCGATTTCGCACATCGACAATTATTATATTTATGTTTTAAGACTTCACAAGTTAAATGATATATCTTGTGATGCGAGGGTGAGGGTGGCCATGTGTCGGCACAATGCTCCAGTGCATATCGCATATGATACAAGATAACATTAACGGAGGAGAGGTAATTCCTTAAAACTTCCGATGTGCGATTTGCGGGCGGCCCTATTTTTTGTTATGCCACATCACCTCAGTTCTCATTGCACATCGCACTTCACCATTTTTAACATTTAACACCTGCATTTCATAATAAAACTTCTGACGCGCGATCTGCGATCGGCCCCACTTCATTGCCATGTAATCACCCCATCGTAATTCGCATTTTCTTCTGTTTATGTCTTAAGTTTTTCTCCCCTCTGCTTATAGTTCATTACGCTCCATGTATCCCCTATCAATTAAACCTTTTTCAAAGGGTTTCTTTGTAATTTCTCATAAAATTAACCTTCGCCACTCTATCGAAAAAGTTTCAGGTTTTTCACAATTACAAAGGGTTTTCCACCAAAAAAGGAGAGGAGCAACGGAACAGCGACAAATTTTCTCTGAAATAGTTTTCTACCACTACTCTCAGCACCAACATGTTTCTATAAGGAACCAAGCAACATTCAAGTAACAACCACACACCATTTTCACTATTGTTTACACTTTTGTGGAGTTGGTTGCACTAGAACAAAAGAAGAGTATTCCCATAAGCTGCCACATCATACAAACCACTTTGAATTGTTAGCTTTGATTATGTTTATTTTCATTATGTCATAGCACTTTGTATTAAAGTTTTAGGATAAGCCTCATCTCTTGCACGAGATCATAATAACTTTTGGGAACATGTTTACTCCTTTTGTGGAGATGACAGTTTATTATTTTTGTATATATGTGATAAACTACTATGTAAAAGTGGTTGGTTGGTGGTTTTAGAATTTTGACTCATATGATCTATAATATTTTTTTTGAATGAAATGGAATGATACTACTAAGGACTTATTACCAATTTTTTGTGTGTATTGTCTACTTTACTTGTGTTTCCATATCTCCTTTCTTTCAGTTCCAGTTTTCAAACGATAATATTGTTATGTGTTTTTATTAGCCTCTTAAACATGTTATGTGTTTTATCAATTTTTATTAGTCTCACACTATGAGCATTCCTAATAAAATATATGTTATAACAGTGGAAGAGAATCACTCACGATAGTTATCCTTCATGATATTTCAGTGAGAATCTTGTCAGACTAGAAATAGCTTTCTCTCAATGGAATATTATCAAACTGCTACTTTTGTGAATTTCTACGAAACACAGTAGATTTTTGTTTTACAGACCTACTATTTCCTCTCTCATCTTGCAGTTTCCTCTCCTCATAGGCTACAAACTTGCACTCTGCTACCACATCAAGTTACAATACCCTCAACAGTAGAAATGTGGATTTTATTGAAATCTCTTTTCAATAAATCATAGTTCGTACCACCTACCAATCCTATAAAACAAATCATTAAAATTGCCTTAGATTTTAGGATGTGTCTGGTCAAGCGCTTGCTACAATCCAAGTGTTGATTCCAGCACCAACATATTTTGGTGCATCTGTCAAGAGACGAAGGCCTTGAAACGAAGTATTCCCTTGAGTCTCCTATTTTAATTACTGAAGATCGATTATTGAAGGTGAACAAGAATTGATAACTTGAAGAGGACTACAGTTTTTCACCTGGCGACTCCATTGTTCCAAATCCAGTGGCAACTTCATGGGATGCAGAGATCAGGTTTTCAGTGGAATTTTTGGATAAACAGCTACACCTTTCATAATTCTAAAAGGGACATCATTGCAAAGGTAGCATTTAATGTCTTTCCTAATGCAATAGCTAATGATTTGAAGTCTTCTTATAGTGCATACATTCAATGCTTTATGAGTATCCTTCATTGTGATTATTTTCATCATGAGATGCACTATGTTATGATATGGATTCTTTTAGTTTTACTCTTAAGATTCAAAATCCATATGAGGATTTTTCATCTATTTGAATGGCTATACGACAAGTTCCATATTGCATGAAAATTTCCATTCAAATCAGATTAGAAGTAGAGGAATGAATAAGCTCGTTGTTTTGAGCATTTTTTTCAGAAATTTAGATTTCAGTTTTCAGTTTGAATCGAGATTTAGTTTGGAGAAATAATTTGCAAAATTGAAATGATTCTTTTGACTCCATTACCCAATGGCTAGGCATGCTGGTTTTTTGAGTTAATGAGCAGGATCGCTGGTTGGAGAGATAAGATATGAGGCACTCAGCCCTGTGCCCTATGTTTAATTCAAGGCACTAGTCTACAGTTCTTAATAGCCCGCTGGGGGCATATCATCCCCGATTAGAAACACTGTTAGCACTAGTTTTGATTCCTTTTAAAGTTAACCTCTCCATTATTTTATTTTTCCTCTAGCTCCTTATGCTTCAATTTTTCTCGCCACTTCTCCCTACATCCTCGCCATTCTCTTTGATCCTTTCCTCATTTTCATTTTTGCCAAAATGCTAAATGTCATAAACTATTCCTATTTGGCCATTCGCATGTCTAGAAGATACCTAATGATATTTTAATGATGTCCTATCTATTCCCTATTATAGCCAAATATTATCGAAAAGGGAAAATAAAATTTTATATTAATTTTATATTTTTATATATATAATTACTATAATTTTTAGCAAAAAGTAAAAAATAGGCTTCATCGAGCTCCCTTTCTCTCAGCTCAAATCCTCATCACACAACCAAGTGTAATATAACCGAGAGCCAAGTCCAAGTTCAATTCACGAGAGGAGAACACATCGCGCCTAGTCCAAGCCAATGTTCAAACCTGTATGGCCTCGGGCTCATAATCAAAACCCTCGATTCCCTCGATTGTGATGTAAATGGGCCCCACCTTCCATTCTCATCGCACATCGCACTTCGCAAATTTTAACCTTTAACTCATGCTCCTCATAAAAAACACCCAATTCTCAATTTTGCGGTATTATCTGGGCCCCACCTTCCATTCTCATCGCGCATCGCACTTCATGAATTTTAACCTTTAACTCCCATTGCTCATGACAAAACTCTCGATTCACGATTTTGCAATATTTTCTAGGCCCCACCTTCCATTCTCATCACACATCGCACTTCACAAATTTTAACCTTTAACTCTCGTTCCTCATAAAAAAAATCTTGATTCGTTATTTGCAGTGTTTTCTATGCCCACCTTCCCTACTGCATCACCCTCGCTTATTGCATATCTCAATTCGCAAGCTCAGGAGGAAAAGCGCTCAGGAATCTGTTATAAACGCTGAAATGCGATTGAAATTTCCACCGACTATTACATCTCGTGAACTTCCCCGCCCTTTGATCCATGGTTCTCATGCCTTTTCAGCCCCCTTTCTCCATTTTTCTTTTAACACTGCAGGGGGGGGGGGTCTGAAAAGTTGTTTTCTCCATCGCTCCTTCTGCTATGTGTCCTCCTCTCTGCATTTCGCACCCCCCTCGATCCAAATTTCCTTGCCATTTCATCAACCCTATGGAAAATTGTGTTCCCTCCCGCTTGTGTCTTATGCTTAAACATTTCCAACTTGGATCTACGATTGTGATATATGTATAAAATGTTTTCTCCTCCCACTCATCATTTATCTAATAATCTCTCCTGCTAATAAAATGAAACTCTGCTATCTCTTTCAATCCGCCTTCATCCTTATCTCGAAAAATAAGAAACCAAAGGAAAGGAACAATGACAGAGTTTTTCTGAAATAGATTTCTACCATTACTCTCAGCACCAGCACATTTTCGCGAGGCACCAGGCAACATTCAAGGAACAAACACAGGTCACTTTCACCGTTGTTTACACTTTTTGTGGAGTTGGTTACACCAGAACATAAGAGGATTCTTACTATAGACTACCACATCATACAACCACTTCGAATGGTTAGCCTTGATGTTGTTTATTTTGATTATGTCAGAGCACTTTGTATTAAATTTTTTGGATAAGCCTCATTTCTTGCACGAGATGGTAATAACTTTTAGGAACAGATTTACTCCTTTTGTATGGATGACAGTTTATACTTGTGTATATATGTGATAAAATTATATGAATTAAAGGCAGGTTGGTGTCATAAAGCCAAGTTCCCTGTTGTTGATTCTTGTGTCATTCCAGAACAATGTATTGTCAAACACATAATATATTCCATTTACACTCTTGAGAATTCACAAAATCATATGGTGTGTGTATTGTTTTCCCTTTCGTTTTTACATAATTTATTTGCCTTTCCAGATTTATCATAATTTATATCTTATGCTTTTATAAGTCTTTTGAACCTCCAAGACATGTGGAATTTTTTTCTAAGTCTTGTTCCAAGATTTCCTGATTCAGTATGAATTGAAGATTGTTCATAAGCATTCCTTGAGGTGGAATTAAACCCTGTTTCATGTTTTTATAAGTCTTTTGATCTATCATGCATTTTAATCTGCTTTTGTCAGTCTTGATTCACCAAGCATTCCTAATTCATGAGGTCATGTTAGTCTGAATCATTCCTTCTAATGGGATTCTTTAAATGTAAAGTGAGACTCTTCTAAGTCTTTTAAAAGAATTCTTTCACTATACATTTCAGATCTAGAATTTGTGTCCTTTTTTCTTCCCAGAAATGGATTTTTGTCTTACAAACCCATTGTATTTCTCTCATTCTTCTAATCATTGAACTACAAATTTTTCTACCACATCATATATACGATTTCCCTCATATGTGTCAGAGCTTTTTGTTTGTTCAATGTTCCTTCAAAGTGCTTTAGATCCAACCACTTTCCAAAAAACCCAATCAAATCATAAGAAATATCCCTCGAGCTTAAGATGTGTCTGGTCAGGTTCTTGATGCAGTCCAAGTGTTGATTCCAGCGCTAACATTTTTTGGTGTGTTTGCCGGGAGCCGAAGGCCTTGTAACGAAGTATTCTCCCAAGTCTATTGCTATGAATTGCTAATAATCAGTTCTTCATGGTGAACACAAATTGGTGACTTGAAGAAGACTGCAAATTTTTTCACCTGGTAACTCCACAAAGAGGAAGAGTGGTTTCAAGACCTCCTTCTACAAGGAGGAATCAGAGATCTCCAACTGTGACTCCAGTTGCTAACCCAAAGAAAACCATCAAATATTCTAAAGGAAAACAGAGATCAATTGAAGCCGCATCTCAGTAAATGAAGAATGTACACAAAAATTACACTCCAAATCAAAAGGTACCTCCATCTACTTTAGAATCTAAAGATATTTTAATTTCAAAAACAATCTGCTGAGAAATCTCAAGTTGAAGCTACTCCTCTAGAAAATAAAATGGATGTTGTTAACATAGACTCAGCTGAAATTTTTTCTTACTCATCACCTAATAAATCTAAAATAAGTACTGTTCTAGTCAAAGAGGAAGAAATTGAATTTCTAAATATCGAAAAGAAATCATAAGAGTTTGTGCCAACTAAAGGGGAATTAGAACAAGTATTGGCTATTGCACCTTTTCTTGATAGAGATATTTTGACTGAAGAAGACTTCAAGCCTATTTTAAATTTTCTTTAGACTCATCCTGAATACCAGTCTCTTATTACCCTCAGCAAGAGTATTTTTCTCTTTCTCCAAATCCAGTTGTTGGGTCATCTTCCTCTCATCCTTTTGAAGATTCTGTACCTGAAAATATTACTTTTAACTTATCTCATTTCCTTGCTCAAAAAAATAAGGTTGAATTAACTCCATCCCCTCAAGAGACAATTTTAGATTTTGATTCTTCTTTTGAAGGAGAAGTCAAGACATCCTCTGTTGATCTCTTTGAAAACCCACTCTTTTCAGTTCCAAAGCCTAAAATTTTAGCTCAAGACCCCCAATTTTCTGCTGTCCTAAATCAGAATCAAAATTCACCAATTGTAATTCCTATTTCCCAAATAGTTACATCAACTGTACATCAGCAAAATATGGCTCAACCTACCCTTACAAGAACACAACAGATAGTGGCTTCTAGATATGTGCCACTTGTTCTCCCTCAACACTTTCATCCACTTCCCCAAGGATATTACTTGAAATATCTTCCAAAATACGCTAGGGAGGGAGAAGGAGTTTTTGCTAAGGGACATTTAATGGCTTCCTATAGTTATGCTGACAATCAGAATATTGAACATGAAGATGTATGGTCAAGACTCTTTGTTCAGAGCTTAGATGGTGAAGCTCTAAAATGGTTTATAAATTTGGCTCCAAATTCAATAACAGGAATTGATGAATTAGAAGAGATATTTGTGAAGCATTGGGGTGATAGGAAACACTATGTTTATTATCTTACATAATTTGGAACTCTAAAGAAGAAGGCAGATGAATCATTAGCTGATTTTACTAAGAGGTTTAATAAGATTTATCAGAAAATTCATGAAGAAATTAAACCCATTGAAACCACAACTATGATAAATTTTGCAAATGCTTTAGATTCTGAGTTTGCCTTATGGTTGAGGGCTGAAAAAGAACAAACACTGACAAGTATGCAGGAGGCTATAGTTGGAGTGCAGCCTAATCTCATGGCTTTTAATAAATTAAAAATGGAGGAAGAAAAGGCAGCAAAATTCAAAAAGAAGATGAAAGAAGAAAAACCTTCTTCTTCTAAGTCTCTTTCAGCAGAAGAAAATATCAATCAAATGTCCAATTTGATCAAGGAACTTGCCTCTAAGATGTCAAAATTAGAGGTATAAAATAAACCAGCTACTAGAGCCAATCAAAACAAAGTTAATAGAAATCAGGCTCCCTTCAGGAGGCCTTTTCAGCCTCAACAAATCCTACAGTGCCTAAGGAGGAATGTTGATGATCAAAATGTTAAGCCTCCTTTGAATAATTTTGTTGAAGAAGAACAGTAAGAAAATGAGGAAGAAAATGAATAAATAAACCTTGTGGGAGAGACTTCATAGTCAAGATGTTGACATTGCAGGAATATGAAGATAGATCAAGGATCTGTTTGTTTTCTGATGATATGAATGCTCAAATTTTTACAGAGAATGATAAAAAATAGCAATAATTTGAAAACAGAAATCACCCTTTGAGGTCCAAAGGTCCTATTCAGCAACCTCAACAAAAATCATATTCAGATAAACAAGCTACTAAATAGAAGGCCAAGGTAAATGAGGTTCCTCCACCTCAAAATTCTACCCCAATTGTTAAAATTACTGCAGAAAATAAGGAATTAGTTGCAATTTATTTCAGTTTCAAATCTGAATTGAATAAAATCAAAATTCTAGTCCCACTGCTAGAATTATTGAAAAATCCAACATATAAAGAGTCTTTTAAGAGTATATTATATCCTCCTCTCGTTCTTTATTCAGTCAACCTTGAGAGATGAGCATCCCACTATTTATCTAGGTTGTCATGTCCAAGACCAAAATGATGATAACTCACTGCCTTTCTACCTGTCACTCAATATACATGAAAAATTGATGCATAATTTTATGTTAGATTCTGGAGCTTCCCACAATCTCATGCCAAATAAAGTGATGGATGAATTAGGATTAGAGATCACCAAGAAGTACCATGACCTCTACACCTTTGACTCCAAAAAATTCAAGTGTATAGGAGTGATTAAAGACTTGGTTGTTTTACCTAGCTACCTATGAAGAGCTTAGTGATGGACATTGTGGTTGCCGACATTCCTTCCATATTTGGGATGTTACTTTCCAGATCTTGGTCTAAGAAATTGGGATGTACCCTTCAGATGGACATGGCATATGCTACCATCCGCATATTTGGAGGGGAATTCAGAAGGTTGTATAGGGAAACCCAAATGGCCTACATCATCAGTGATCAATACAATCCATCTAACCATCCCAAATATGTTGAAGAAAAGGATGTGGGATCATCAATTATGCACCTTGTTACTGATGATAATGATTTACAACCTCAAATACATGAAAAACAACACTTTCAAGGTGAAAATCAGCAGCATTCAGAAGGAAGACAGATCTGGAAATTGTACTTTGATGGAGCCTCATCAAGAGAAGGATCGGGAGATGGTGTAGTCCTCATTTCTTCTTCTCAGCAAAAGGTGACCATATCATACAAACTGCAATTTGCTACCACTAACAACATTGCTGAGTATGAAGCACTTGTGCTGGGTATGAAGGCAGTGAAATATTTGGGAGCAGAACAACTAATTGCTTTTGGTGATTCAAAGTTGGTTATTAAGAAGGTGAGAAACAATTACCAAGTGAAAAATTCCAAATTGAATAATTATATGAATGAAGTCTGGGATTGGATTGAGCATTACTTTTCAGCATTTAATATAAATTTTGTCACTAGAGACGAAAATCAAATTGTTGATTCACTAGCTATTGCTGCTAGTAATTTCAAAGTTCCTCTAGATGTCAAGGCAGCCTATGATGTTCAAATCAAAAAAAAACCTTCAATTCCTGATAACATCAAGCACTAGCAAGTGTTTGAGGATGACAGGGAGATTCATAAATTTTTAGAGTGTGTAGAAGATTTTGCAGACATACAAATTGATGATGAGCAGGAGATTGTTGAAAACCAAAATAGCAGCCCATTTAAGAAAACTATGGCTGGGAAAAACATTATAGATCTGAAAACTAACTTTATTCCTAAGGTTTTAGTTCCTTTAAAAAGGTTGTTTGATAACAATGATGTTTTTCTCAAGCCTGAAAGAAAAGTTGATGGAGAGAGTACAATAGAATGTAACACTGGTACAGAATATCAACCAAGATTAGTAAAAGTGTCCAAATTCCTTTCTCTTGAAACTAGAACTAAATATATCAAACTGCTGAAATAATTTGCTGATATTTTTGCATGGTATTATAGTGAGTTGAAAACTTATGATAGGAGCGTACTGGAGCACAAGATCCCTTTGAAAACAAATGTAAACCCTGTAGCAAAAAAAACCAAACACATCAATCCCATGATGCTCCCAATCATTGCGAAAGAAGTCAGAAAATTATAGGAAGCAAAGATAATTCTGCCTTTGAGATTTTCTAACTAGGTAGCTAATATAGTTCTGGTCTAGAAAAATAATGGAGAGATAAATATTTGTGTCGATTTTCGCAACCTGAACCAGTGTTCTTTGAAAGATAATTATCCACTTCCCAAGATGGATTATATCTTGCAGAAGGTAGTAGGATCCAAAATATTGTCAATGATTGATGGATTTTCAGGCTATAATCAAATTTCAGTTGACAGGAAAGACAGAGAAAAGACAACATTTACCACACCCTGGGGCACATTTATGTACAAAAAAATGCCATTTGGTTTGATGAATTCAGGCGCAACCTTTCAGTGGGAAATGGATATTGCCTTTGCGGGAGAAAACGACATATTTGTAGTCATTTATTTGGATGACATCACAATCTATTCAAAATCTAATGAAGACCACTTGAAACATTTGAAACAATTTTTTGACAAATGCAGAAAGTGTGGTTTGTCCTTGAACCCAAAAAAGTCATCTTTTATTGTCCAAGAAGGTAAGTTATTGGGACATATTGTAACAGAAAATGGCATCTGTATTAATTCGGGGAGAGTAGAAGCTATTCAGAAGATTGGTTTGCCAAGGAATAAAAAAAATTGTAGTCATTTTTAGGGAAAATCAATTTTCTGAGGTGTTTTGTTCCTAACTTTCCAAAGCTTATTAAACACATAAATGTATTGCTGAAAAAAGATACAGATTAAGTGGCAAGATGAAGCGAAGAATTCTTTTTAAGCAATTAAATCTGCCTTGACTAAAGCTCCAATTTTGATTAGTCTTGACTTTGAAAAATATTTTCTGATTTTTTCATATGCTTCAAAAGAAACAATTGCAGTTGTCTTATTACAGAAGAACAAGGAAGGTTTAGAGCAACCTATTTCATTTTTCAGTCGTGCTTTAAGGGATGTTGAATTAAAGTACAACTTGACTGAAAAACAAGCATATGCACTAGTTAAGGCTTTGAAGTCTTTTCAAGTTTATGTACTGCATTCAAAAATAATTGCTTTTGTGCCCGATATCACTGTTAAAGATGTGTTTCTGCAACTAGATACAGATGGCAGAAGGGGACGATCGCTGACCAAAATTATAGAATTTGATGTTGAAATCAAACCAACTAAATTGATAAAGGTTCAAGGCTTAGCTCGCTTGATGGATGAATCTAATTGAAAATCTTTAAATCTAAATGTAGAGGCAGCTGAAGGAGAAGATGGAGAAGGTATTGCTAATTATCCTAAAATATTTAATTCAGATTGCTACAAGTATATAGTTTACCTTTTGTTAAATTTCAACTGTCCACCTAAAATGGAGAAGTCTAAAAGAAGAGCTTTTAAATTGAGAGTTGTGAATTATTTCATTTTGGATGACCATATTTACTAGAAGGATCATGTTGGAGTCTTGTTAAGATGTGTAGATGAAGCAGAATCCCAGGAAATTATGACAGAGATACATGTAGGAGTATGTTTGTATTGGAGATCCACTGCAAACAAAATATTAAACGCTAGATATTATTGGCCAACTCTTTTCTCTGATGTTTTTTCCAAAGTCAGGAGCTGTGTCGAATGTCAAAAATTTGCTAGAAAACAAAAATTTCTACTATTACCCCTCATTCCTATTTCAGCGGATTTTCCTTTCCAGCAGTGGGGGCTAGGGTTCATCAGTGAAATTCATCCACCTTCATCGGGACAACATAGATGGATTCTCACGGCTACATACTATTTCACAAAATGGATTGTATTTTTACCAACCAGTAATGCTACTGATACAGTAATTATTAAGTTTCTATTGTAAAATATTATGTCAAGGTTTGGTTGTACATAAAAATTAGTAACTGATAATGCAATGGCCTTTAAGTCTACTAAGATGTACAACTTTTGTCAACAATATGGGATTGAATTGACTCATTCCACACCTTATTACCCTAAAGGTAATGGATTGGCCGAGTCATCCAATAAAATTTTGGTAAGGATTATTAAGAAAATGTTTCCTGAAAATAAGAGGAATTGGGACACTCAATTGATACATGCTTTATGGGCGGATAGAGTAAGTGATAAAAAATCAATTGGAATGTCCCCATTTCAGCTTGTATATGGTACTGATGCTATAATGCCTTTGCAATTAACTCTTCCTGTGATGAAGTTTCCACAAGATGAATTTGATAATGGAAATCTAGTCCAAAGGAGAATGCTACAGTTGATAGAGGCACACCAAATCAGAGAATCGTTGCTGGAAAATGTTCAGAAGTATCAGGCTAAATTCAAATCTTTTTTTGATAAAAGAGAAAATCAACATTTTTTTCAGGAGAATGATTTGGTGCTACGTTGGGATGTTAGGAGAGAAGACCATGGAAATTATGGTAAGTTTGAAAATATATGGTTTGGGCCATTTAGATTTGCTGAAGTTTTAGAGAACAATACTTTCCTGCTCAAACATCTGGATGATGATCAGTTGACTAGAGGCCCAGTCAATGGTCATTTTCTTAAGAAGTTATTTATTTAGTAAGTTAGTTGAGTCATTCCATTGTAAATATCCGGTGTGACGTGTCAATAAACTCCATTCAAATGGTTCATATGTTTGTATATATGGTCAGCCTTGAGTCCAGTTTGTCAAAGGTCAATCCTAATTTTTATTTTCAAGAAGTCTTCCGAGTTTCAAGATTTTTTGAGGCACTGAGTCTACAGTCCTTGAAGCCTCACAGGGAGGACTTCATCCCCAATAGGAGCCATTGTTAGCACTAAAAATGTTAATGTATAATTTCCATTGTGTCATTGTTTACAAATTTTTCTAATGCCCTAGTCCATGTCAAAGTTTGAGTCATTTCCAATAAAGGTTAAAAAGAGTCCCAACATCAGGGTATTTTTAAGTGAATAGGTGTCATGGTGTTTTAGAGTCCTAAAATAATTTAAAATATATATTTTGACTTATGTTAGTGTTGAATTTTAGTCGTTGTTTGGGTAATAAAGTTGCAATCATCTGATCTGGAATAATAGCTACCTTTGTTGCAATTTCATTGTCAAAATAGTAATGCAATAAAGGGAAGTTATTTCTTAGAAATAAAATTCATATATTCCACATAGTGAAAAGCACAGCTATTTCACTGAGATTTTTTTTATCTCAATAAAGAAGCTACAGGTAAACAGAGACCACTCCTCCAGCAAGCAGTTTCAGTTTTCAAAGCATGCAAATCAAGGCTTCGTGGACAATATTGCAATCAGAGTTCTTTAAAAGCAAAGCGTTGCTTGAAGAAAACAGATTGACCAGTGTTAGGATATTCCGACACATAGGGAATAGTTAAGAATAACTTAGTCTAGTGTAGAGTTAGGTAAAGTGTGTTTCTTTACCATGTACATTCGTAACTTATAATCCGACAGTCACGATTTGTAGTGATCCGACGGTTATCTCTCACCTCGGTATTAACGGCACTTGATTCGTGGCTTAACACCCAATTGGTCCATGATCTCTATTTAAAGAGCATGGAGGTTCATTTTTCCGGTAACCATTTATGAAAGAAACATATGTAACTTTACTTTTATATTAATAAATTCCTTGAAGTGGCCGCATTGGCTCAGGGCGTGGATTGTTTCCCTCTTTGAGGGTTTTAACCACGTGATTATACTGGTGTACTGATTTTTGATCTGTTTGTGAGCAGTGACCTTTGGTTCTTGATCTATGGAACTTACACTATAAATTTGTACATGGTATCAGAGCTATTTTGAGGGTCCCGTCCATTGTTGATCAAAATCCGAAGCTGATTTGACTGCATGTGAATTTTGTTTTGTAGATCTACTATTTCTGAACATTTTTGGGCTTGGAGAACTGCACGGTTGTGTCTGGAGCGTCTATTACAGTGAGGAATGCCTTTCGTTTCATGCGAAAAGGTTTTCGGCTGCCCAAGTTATGTCAGTTTAGATCTAGAGGTATAAAGCATCTATTTTGCAGTTATATTTGTTAATAGTTCTGCTTATTTTGTTTTTTTTCCTGTATTAAGGTTTTACTTATTTGCTAGATCTATACCCTCTTCTCTGTGTATGCTCTTTGTTGTGCGCTCCGTGTGATCTCGGCAAATCAGAAATAGGAAAAAGGGATTTTTTTTGCTACGTATGCTCTTTCCCCGCGTCTTTGTGCGATCTCGGGAAATCAGAAATAGTAAAAAAGTGATAGTTGCCGGTAAGGCTAACCGAGAATCTAACATTCTGCCGTAAGGCTTTGCATTTCATTTTTTTTTTTTTTGGGCTCGTTTTGTGTTTTTTGTGCAGGAAAAGGCATGCACACCGAAGAGCAATAATAATAATAATAATAATAATAATAATAATAATAATAATAATAATAATAATAATAATAATAATAATAATAATAATAATAATAATAATAATAATAATAATAATAATAATAATAATCCCCCCTTCCTCCTTTCTAAAATAACATAATCCTTTTACTATCTCACTTGGTGAGGGGTTATTTTATGAGAATAGAGGTCTTGGGTTTAAGGCTCCTTCTCAAGCTTCTTTTGTGAAAAAAATTTGTTCAAAGGGGCGGAATTTTTTTTTAAAAAACAACACTTCATCTCGTTCCCGCAACTATTCGGCATCTACAACTCATATTTTTCAAAAGGCATAACTTCTTCATCCGGAAGCCGTTTTTCGAACCATTTTTTTTTAAATGGCCTAATTTTTCGAGATCTTTCCATTGGAGTAGTTATTTTCATCTTTTCACTACTTCATTTTTTTTTAATGGAAATTGCATGCCTGGTTATTCTTAACAGCACCAATTATTTCCAATGGCTACCTCACATGGTAGATATACTTAGAAGTAAAGGGCTTTATAGAATAGCCACAGGTCAAGAAACTAAACCTTTCAATGATGATAAAGTTCCTAAATGGGAAAGTAAACAAGATCAAGCACGAGAGTTGATAGGAATGTCCATTGCTCAAGATCTTCGATTTCACATCCTTGACATTGACACCCCTGATAAAGCCCTAGAAAAGCTAAATAATGTTTTTGGCATTCAAAATCAAATCAAGGCCCACCATCTTGAAAATGAGTTACTTACTTTGGACCCTAATAATTTCTCCTCTATTGAAGACTTTTTGTCCAAATTCAAGACCCTTAGACTTCTTTTAGAAGGGTGTAAGGTCAAAAAGGAAGACGGTAGCCTCATATATTGCATTCTTACTAAGCTTGGTCTTGCATACTCTGTATTTGTTTCTGCCTTCCATTCCACCATAGAAGCCATCATTTCTTCAGGAACCACCTACAAGAATCCCTCTTTTGATGTCTTTTGTGATTCTTTGATAAGAGAACAAGAAAAAATTTTACACCTTGGTCTTATCACTGCTGGAAACGCTTCTAAGAAAGCCTTAGCAACCCAACAACAACCATATCAAAAGAATCCCAAGAAGCAGTATCCTAAAAAATATGGTCCTAAACCAAATAAGGGCCCTAAGCAATTTCAACCGCAAACTGAAAAATAAAATCACCAAAATGATAAAGCAAATCAAAACAAAGGGAAGAAGGCAGATAGACATTGCAACTTTTGCAATCGGGATGGCCATATAGAGTCCAAATGTTCTAAGAAGATGGAAGCCTTAGAAGCAGCAATGAATAAGCACAACATCAATTTGGAGCACTCTTCACCTTCATCTTTAGGCATGGCACTTTCTGCTTGTGGTTTTCAAGCATCAAGATCTGGTTATCCAGAGGTTTTTCGTTACACTAAAACTCGCAAGTGTTAGTAAACTTCCAAACTGGCAATTAGGATCCCCAGGGTGGAAATTATGGATTCCATAGAGGTGTGGTGATTACTCCAACACCCCCTCTCAAACGCAGCTTGGGGAATCAATAGCCCCCTTCAAATACAGCTAAGGGGAATCGAACCTGGGTCCAGGCTTTGATACCATGGGAAGAACCGTCACCATATTTTCCTTACATAGAGTTTGAAGAGAGCGATAGTTTAAGTGACCAAATCGCTCATGCCAAAGTTTTCTCACATCATCATTATGAGCAAAAAAACTGAGGGAAGGGATGATGACCCAAAGTTGTCAAACTTATACAACCTTGTGGAATCATCAGCAATGCTAGTAGCTCAAATATGTTTAGGATCTTTGAGGTCCTTGATTACAACATCATGAGGTGAGAATTCTACTATTTTCCCTTCACATGAATGAGTTATCTAATAAACAGATAGAAGGTTGCATGAAAAGGTAGGAACAAATAGTACATCGTTAAACTGACCATTATCTAGATGAATGGTTCCAGATCCTACAACACTAAGAGATATATCATCACCAACATAAATAATTTTGGTGTTGCAATGATTTAAAGAAGAAAACATGTATTTATTTTTATCCATGTGGTAAGAAGCTCCAGAATCAATGAGCCACTCATGAGAAGGAGAAGAAGAAGATACATTTAATGCATAACCAGATCTTGATGCTTGACAACCACAAGAAGAAAGTGCCATGCCTGAAGATGAAGGTGAAGAGTGCTCCAAATTGATGTTGTGCTTCTTCATTGTTGCTTCTACGGCTTCCATCTTCTTAAAACATTTGGACTCTATATGGCCATCCCGATTGAAAATTTTGCAATGTATATCTGCCTTCTTCCTATGGTATCTTGTCGAGATGGTGTTTGCTCTGGATGTGTACTCAGAAAACATCATCGGGATAGTTTTGACAAACATGCCCCTTGGCATGCTTCAGCCCCTTTGCAGCTTGTGCACAATAATTTATGTGGTCCACTTCCTCTTGTTTCTTTCTCTGGTTGCAAGTACTTCTTAACCTTCATTGATGATTTTTCCAGATGCATTTGGGTATATTTCTTAAAACTCAAGAGTGAAGTTTTTAACATGTTCTTGGCCTTTAAGGCCTTTGTTGAGAAACAATCTGAAAATCAAATTCTTAAGTTAAGATCAGACAATGGCGGAGAATATGTTAACAACATATTTATCAACTTCTGCACTGAGCATGGCATTCAATTGCGACATATTGTTCCATATACTCCACAAAAAAATGGTGTAGCTGAAAGGAAGAATTGCACCTTAAAAGAAATGGCTAACTGCATGCTTCAATCTAAAGGACTTGGTCTCAATTTTTGGGCAGAAGCCATTAACTGTGCAAATTACATAGTAAATTGCACTCCTACTAAGGTTTTAAAGAATATCACTCCAGAAGAAGCTTGGAGCTCAATCAAACCAGATGCAATTCACTTTCATGTTTTTGGAAGTGATGCTTGGGCCCATATTCTAGATGTGAAACATAAAGCCTTAGAACTTAAGAGTGAAAAATGTATTTTTGTTGGATATTCTGAAGATTTCAAAGAATATAGACTTCTTCAACCAAAATCCAAAAATATTATCATTAGAAGAGATGTAAAATTTGATGAAAATATATCGACCTACGAGCCTAGTTTGGCAAGTGTACCACCTTTGGCCTGCAAGCCTGATTCGGCATATGTGCCACCTCTCTCTCTCTCTTATATTTTTAATAGCATTCCTTCTAGTTCAGATTATGACAGTGATGATGAAAATCCTCCTCCAGCTCGTGAAATTGTTCCGTATACTCCACCGCTTCCAAGATGGGTCCGCTCTACTCGGGATGTAGCAGGTTCTCTTGCAGGTGACCCTACCGATCGATGATGTACACGTTCTCAATTCGAAAGAGCTTCTTCATTATTGGCTCAAGTTCCAGAAAAAATTTGATCCAGAAACCTTTGAAGAAGCCTCAGGTCATCCATATTGGGATGAAGCTATGAATGAAGAGTATCATTCATTATTGGAAAACGATACTTGGGATCTTGTTCCTCTTCCAAAAGGAATAAAACTTGTCAGATGCGGATGAATTTACAAAACAAAGTTTGGACCAGATGGAAAAGTGGATAGACATAAAGCTCGTCTTGTCGCTAAAGGTTTTTCACAAGTTGAAGGCACTGACTATACTGAAACCTTCTCCCCTGTTGCCAAAATGAATTTTGTTCGCCTTGTTCTTTCCCTTGCTGCCTCCTTTAAATGGGAAGTCCATCAAATGGATGTTAAATCTGACTTCCTACATGGAGATTTTCATGAATAAATCTACATGGAACAACCCCCTGGATTTATCCAAAAAGACTCCAGCCTTGTTTGTCGCCTTAGGAAGTCTCTCTATGGTCTCAAACAAGCTCCTCAGGCTTGGTATGCCAAAATGGATAGATTTCTCTTAGATAATGGCTTTTCTAGGTGTCATTCTGACAACACTGTCTACACCAAGAAAGTGGGTAATTCCTTCACCATCCTTGTTCTTTATTTTGATGATCTTATCCTTATTGGTAGTGATCCAAACCATATAAACCATGTGAATTCTAGCCTCAAAAAGAAGTTTGAAATGACATACTTAGGACACTTGCATTATTTCCTTGGTCTTCAAGTCTTGCAATCCAAGGAAGGCATTACCCTCTCTCAGTCCAAGTATGCATGTGATCTTCTACACCACTTTGACATGGAACAATGTAAGCCTGCCCCTTCTCCCTTTCAGTCTGGAGTCAAGCTTTCAGTCAACTGTACTACCCCTGAAGTTGATTCTACCTTATACCATCAAATTGTTGGTAAACTTTTGTATCTAACCCATACCCATCCTGACCTTTCCTTTGCCATTGGTCTTGTCGCTCGGTTTATGCACCAACCTCATGAAAGTCACTGGAAAGAAGCTAAAATAATACTTCAATATATTCGAGGTACAGTTCAGTTCTAGATTCATTACAGTGTAGGAGCCTCTCCCTTGTTGATTGGTTTCACTGATTCTGATTAGGCTGGTGACCCTGATGATCGGAAGTCCACTGCAGGATATGTATTCACTCTTGGTTTAGGACCTATTACTTGGTCTTGTAAGAAAAAAAGTTCCATCTCCCTTTCTTCAGCAGAATCAGAGTATCATGGTGCAATTGAAGCCAGCAAGGAAGCTATGTGGCTTCGTCAGATCCTGTCTGAATTTGGTCTTCATCAGCAGCATCCAACTACACTTTTGTGTGATAATCAGAGTGCCATTCAACTATGTAAAGATCCAGTTCAGCATCAGCATATGAAACACATTGAACTCCACATACACTTCATCAGAAAGCTCATTCATGATTGCGTTCTTGAAGTACAGTATTTTCCAACCAATGATCAGGTAGCCGATATCTTTACAAAGGTTCTCACAGAAGTGAAGTTTACCAAACTTCGATCCGTGCTTGGAGTTCAAGGAATTTTTCATTAAGGGGGATAGGCTCTAATGCCTCCTTCCTTCTCCTATTGTGTCACTTTTGTAAATCCTTCAATCCTATCCCAATTTTTTCTTAAGGGGGGATGTTAGGATATTTCGACACATAGGAAATAGGCTCCTTTTTTGTCACCTTTGTAAGTCCTTCAATCCTATCCCAAGTTGTTCTTAAGGGGGGATGTTAGGATATTCCGACACATAGGGAATATTTAAGAATAATTTAGTCTAGTGTAGAGTTAGGTAAAGTGTGTTTATTTACCATGTACATTTGTAACTCATAATCTGATGGTCACGATTTGTAGTGATCCGACGTTTATCTCTCACCTCGGTATTAACGACACTTGATCCGTGGCTTAACACCCGACTAGTCCATGATCTCTATTTAAAGAGCATGGAGGGTCATTTTTCCGGTAACCGTTTATGAGAGAAACATATGTAACTTTTATTTTATATTAATAAATTCCCTGAAGTGGCCGCGTTGGCTCAGGGCGTGGACTGTTTCCCTCTTTGAGGATTTTAACCACGTGATTATACTGGTGTACTAATTTGTTATCTATTTGTGAGCGATGACCTTTGGTTCTTGATCTACGGAACTTACCCTATAAATTCCTACAACCACCAGAGTAGGAGATCTGAAGAAGAGCAAGAAATGAAGGATCTAGGCACAGATCAACGATGGAGGTTAAATCGCAAACAGATGGATTTCGCACATCGACAATTATTATATTTATGTTTTAAGACATTTCAAGTTAAATGATATATATTACGATGCGAGGATGATGGTGGCCACGTGTCGGCACATCGCTCCAGCGCATATTGCATATAATACAAGATAATTTTAATTCAAGAGAGTTAATTCCTTAAAACTTTTGGTGTGCGATTTGCGGGCGACCCCACAATTTGTTATGCCACATCACCTCCATTCTCATCGGACATCACACTTTGCCATTTTTAGCATTTAACTCCTGCATTTTATAATAAAAATTTTGATGTGTGATCTACAATCGGCCCCACTTCATTTCCATGTCATCGCCCCATTGCAAATCACATTTTCTCCCGTTTGTGTATTAAGTTTAAACACTCCAACCCTAATTTACAATTGCGATATATGTCTAAAATTTTTTCTCCCCTCCGCTTATCATTCATTCGGCTCCATGTCTCCCTTATCAATTAAACCTTTTTCAAAGGGTTTCTTTGTAGTTTCTCATAAAATGAACCTCCGCCATTCTATCCAAAAAGTTTCATGTTTTTCGCCATTACAAAGGTTTTCCACCAAAAAAGAAGAGGAGCAATGGAACAATGATAGAGTTTATCTGAAAAAGTTTTCTACCACTACTCTCAGCACCAGTACATTTCTACAAGGCACAAGGTAGCATTCAAGGAACAACCACATGCCATTTTCACTATTGTTTACACTTTTTGTGGAGTTGGTTGCACCAGAACATAAGAAGAGTCTTCCCATAGAGTGCCACATCATACAAACCACTCCGAATTGTTAGCCTTGGTGATTTCTATTTTCATTATGTCATATCACTTTGTATTAAATATTTAGGATAAGCCTCATCCCTTTCACGAGATGTAATAACTTTTGGGAATGGGTTTAATCCTTTTGTGGAGATGACAGTTTATTATTTTTGTATATATGTGATAAAATGCAATGTAAAAGTATTTGGTTGGTGGTTTTAGAATTTTGACTCATATGATCTATAATATTTTTTTTGAATGAAATGGAATGATATTACTGAGGACTTATTACCAATTTGCTGTGTGGGTTGTCTACTTTACTTGTGTTTCCATATCTCCTTTCTTTCAGTTCCAGTTTGCAAACCATCATACTGTTATGTGTTTTTATTAGCCTCTTAAACATTTTATGTGTTTTATTAGTTTTTATTAGTCTCACAAAGTGAGAATTCCTTGTAAATATATGTTATAAAAGTGGAAGATAATCACTCATGATAGTTATCCTTCATGATATTTCAGTGAGAATCTTGTCAGACTAGAAATAGCTTTCTCTCAATGGAATATTTTCAAACTGCTAATTTTGTGAATTTATACCAAATGCAATAGATTTATGTTTTACAGACCTACTGTTTCCTCTCCTCATAGGCTACAAATTCGCACTCTGCTACCACATCAAGTTATAATACCCTCATTAGTAGAACTGTGGATTTGACTAAAATCTCTTTTCAGTGAGGAAGAGTTCGTACCATCTACCAATTCCACAAAAAAAATCATTAAAATTTCCTTAGAGTTTAGGATGTGTCTGGTCACGCGCTTGTTGCAGGCCAAGTGTTGATTCCATCACCAACAAGGTGAACTAAAAAATACTATCCATCCAATATGAATTTCTTTTTTTAATTTTCATTAATAATATACTTAAAAATATTAGATAACATGTTTCAAACAATCTATTAATTCACATATTTTTAGTGTTCTGTAGGGACCAACATCGAATAAAAGGAATTTTGTTCTAAGAAAATAAAAAATATAGAACATGCAAATGAAAATGAATTTCTCCTTAGCTCATCTGGAGTGGTGCTGGTGGTTAACGAAAGGGGGAAAAACTTTAAAAAACTTTGAGGGATCAGGTGGAACGAATGTATAGATGTTATTTCCACTTACAATACAAAAATCAATCCAATGATTCCAAGAACCAAATTTTATTTAAACTACAGGATGAGTTTCTAGAGAATTGTTCAATGAGACATGTCAAACTTTTAATAGCAAAAACGTACAACAACAAAAAATAAGGAATGAAAAAGTAATAATCCTTTAAATGTTTTTCTAGAATTATATGTATATATTACTAGAAAGAAATCATTTATAAATATCACTTTTGTTATATTTATTTTCCATATATCAATATAAAAATTAAATAGTTAATGTCATGTTGCATTTTCAGGAAGATTATGAAAATCTCAAAGGATGAACAAGCTAATATCAAAAATATGTCAGTAGGAATTTCCAAAAAGGAATACAAGGAGATGGTCAAAGAAATGGACATAATTACATCACACAAAGAGCCATCTCAACAACGTGATTCAAATGTAATATGTAATCATTTAATTTTCCGATTAGGTACAATAAATAAACAATTTAGCATTAAATATTAATTTTCAAGTATTTTCTTGCAGAAAATAAAAGAAAATGGAACCCATTCAGCACATAAAATAGGAAGACAAGGAAGAAAAGGGTTGATATCTATGTTTGTGAGTAACTGTTACTTCCTTATAACAACTTAACTAGATTTCATTTTTTTATATTTTTAGTTGTTTTACAACAATCATCATTGAATGTCTTCAAACATGTGCTAACATACAAAGAAGTACCATCAGAAGAATTGATTGAAATTGGGTTAAATATGGTTTTTCAGTATATGTTGGCATATCAGAAATTAATTGTGGAATTTGTAAGCATCTATCTTGTTTTACTTAGCTCCATCTATAATTATTAAAAAATATATATATATATATATATTAAATATATGATTTGTTATGGGGTATAGAACTTGCAGGAAAAAAATTATGGAACTACGCCAACAAATAAATTGTGGAAAGATGGCATGAAAATTGGTTTTGAAAGAATATGTATAGTTCATGAGTCCATTCTTGCTATGGTACATTTCTTTTCAATTTACATTGATGTATATTATTTAATATTTCAATTTTCATTATTCTAACCAATGTATATACACTCATTGCACTTTATTTTTATATTTGTATATGGAACTTGAAGAAGAAGAAAACAATCAACACAATAAACAAAACATTCCTCCAAATAACCCAAGTCATGGAAGTAGCTTGAGCAGTGATAGCAGTTCCAGCGAACAATGATGATCAATATGTTTGGATATCAAAGCAAGGCATTATATTTTTTGAAATATTTGTTTGTGAAATCAGAGATTTTGTTTAATGTAATGGACATAGTGTCCCAATTGAAAGACAAATGGATACCAATAATTTTCCCATTTTGTATGAAAAAGAGTATCGTATTCATATATATATATTCATTATAATATTTAATCATCCATATATTTAATCAGTGGTGTAACATTTCACAGTGACAATGGAGAACAAAATATAATAAATTAAAATGTATTTTATATATATATATATATATATATAATAAATTAAAACGTATTATATATATATTTATTATATATATAATAAATATATATATATAATACGTTTTAATTTATTATATTTTGTTCTCCATTGTCACTGTGAAATGTTACACCACTGATCAAATATATAAATGATTAAATATTATAATGAAGCGATTTGAAATTTGATGATATGATATAACAAATTAATCCAAACATCACATTCAAATGCACTAATAAAAATTTAATTGATATGAATCATGTTATAAGATATGTGTTGACTTTTGATGAATAATGAATTTTAAAAAATCACAATAATTTCACAGTCACAGGTCGATGTTTCTAAAAAATACAAAATCAACACTGGTGCATGTTAGTTACTGCGCACTGGTGCATTTGTATGATAATGTGCACCAATGTGTTTCTACGACCTATGGGCACCGCACAAATACCAATACCAATTAGAACGCTTGGTGCACTTTATCGAGGACTACCACCCAAGTGGTCTGATAGGAATTGCATGCACTGGTATGGTTTGCCTTTAACGCACCAGTGTGTTTATATAACTTAACAGCCTGGTGTGTTTTAGCACCTAGATGGCTCAGTGTGTTTTTACACCTGAACGGCCCGGTGCATGCACCTTCTATCAGCTCGGTGTGTCTTGTTGGGTGATACACATCGGGACGTAGCTAAATGCCCCGAGGCATCTGAAATTTATTTTCCATCCCGATGCTTGGTATGTTTACAATACTGATGCATACATGATAAAACGCATTGGTGCATTCACACCTTATGCGAGCACCAATGACAAAAACATCTGTAACAACCTCCAGACACCCAGTCTTTTTTAGTTGTGTTGAAATTTCGTTACAAAGCTCTACCAAAACCTCTTTTACCGAAAACGGATGTTGTAGAAAATGTTTTTTTGATATTTTGGCCAATTTTATAACACTAAAAACCTCCTTTATAACCTCCGGTAGAGGTTATTTTCCTCGTAGTGTTGCAATCTATATAAATGTGGGTTGTATATTTTGTAGCATTCGATGAGATGTATGTGTGTTTATCTCTTGGGGTATGAGACACAAGGATCTATGCATGGTTTCTATACTCATGGTGATTTCTATGGTTTGTTAATTATTTGGAAAGATGATATGGAGATTTAAATTCCATGTTTTATTCACTATGTTTTAGTTAAGAGTCGTTGTGTTTAAGATTTCATTGTTTAAAGTGCAGTGTATGTATATGTGTATTATATGGTTATGAAGCTTGCAAGGCTTGCAGGCTAGTAATTTCCTTACTGATGAAATAATATGGATAAGTAATATTTTTTTATTACTTTATTAAATATTTGTATCATTGTGGTTGATCCCATAGGGTGTTAATTAAATGATTATGCGTATTCATTATTGTTCCGTTGATTGAACAATTATTGATATCTCAAAGAACTGATCATTGTGTTAAGGCACAATTGGGATGGAACCAGGCTCTTAGAGAATCCTAGTCGAGTTCCTAGAAGGGTTGTAGAAAACCTAGTGATTCTTTCTAATGGTTAAGGTACATAGCCCGTAAGGGTTGCTGCGTAGTCGAGCTATACCCAGATTGGGACAGAGGTGCACATAGATCATAGTTATGTAACATATAAATATGGCATGATGGCATAGGTTGGGCCTAGACTCGGCTAGTTCAGATTCGGGCCCAGTCTAATGTCTCTAACATTACAGAATGGGGTGGGACCCACACATTTTTATTAAATCATTAATTTGGCATGGGAATTAAAAATTTCGAAGGTTTGGAGTGCATGAACTACACGGAGTTAGTTCAGGACCTGATGTGGGC
The DNA here is from genome assembly GCA_034641835.2 of Pinus albicaulis. Taxonomy (NCBI): domain Eukaryota; kingdom Viridiplantae; phylum Streptophyta; class Pinopsida; order Pinales; family Pinaceae; genus Pinus; species Pinus albicaulis. The sequence continues at coordinate 1,283,147,414 of CM076575.1, read as the reverse complement.
CATGGGTTGGATGAGCTCGAGAGTTCAGAGGTACAAAGTGTGTGTAGGTTAAAATTGTGTTCAGGACCATATGTGGGCTTAGGTCCAGACTAGTTCTAGGATATGGGAGTTTAAAGAAGATTAGTGTGCAGCTTTCGTAATTGTGTTTGAACTATGTACCACTTAATACATATGGATTAGGGTATTTTGTTGATCTGACATGGTAAGGGTACATGGGTACCCTCTACGTGGTTGGACTTTTCTACATGGCAAGGCTTTTAATGGTGGAATTATGAAGGGCCATATATTTTTATCTATTCATCATTTTTTGATAAATTTATATCGTTAGAAAGCTCTCAACAAGCTTAGTGTGATGGTGAAGCCCAACTTTAATTCCACTAACTTTTGGAAAAGGAAGAAATTGCGTAACCCCATTTCCATAATGAGACCATGGAGATTGGGTTAAATAAATCACACCTCCCATTCATATTAGAAGGTTTAAGGGGGTTTTAGGTAGTGTTACATATGGATAAAACTCCCCTTCATATTTTTGGAGGATGTAGCTTAGTTTCTACAAAATAATTGGATTCTAGATTCAATGCATTTTCAATTTAGGAAATGGTCCCCATTATTTGATGCTAGGAGAGAGAGGTTCCAGTTTGGGTAAGATTATATGGGTTCCCTCTAAATTATTAGAACCCTATAATTTTTTAAGCACATGGAAAAATTTTAGGCACATTCCTTGAGGTGACCATGTTCTATAAGAAACAGGGAATATGTTGGTGGTAGAGGTTTTAGTTATTATGGATTTAAGGGAAGGTTTTGCTGGAATAAATGGATATAGGGATAGGTTAAGAGTGGTTTCAAGTTATTTATTATGAAGGGGTTCCCTTTATATGTGAAAGGTGTCATAAGGAAGGAAACATGTTAAGGCAATGTTCACTTCCTTTCCATAAGAATCAATGTAATGAGAGGGTTCTTCATTCAAGATCAGTGTTGACTAGTTTTGTTTTGGTATTGATTAGTGAATGTCATTCAAGTTTTTTGTGGGGGGTGTCAGGTGCAAAAGAGTCTTTAGGGCTTGTTCATGGTGAGGAAGTAGTAGCAGAAGAGGTCTCGTCGATGTATTAGAGGATCATAAAGGGATATGACCAAAGGGAGGGCTCAGCTACAACAGAGGAGGATGTCCCTTAAGGAACCCTTTATCTTCTTCCTTTCTTTGTTGTTTTTTTTGGGATTTTTGAGTTATCGTTGAAATGGTCACTTCCTCTCTAGTCTTATCTTCTCATTTAGTGGTAGGTATTATGCATATTATTGTTTTGGTTTTGTGACCTTGTCCTATGGCCAACCAAAATATTTCTTCTCCCATAATTTTAATAGAGGGTGGTTCATTTAGGAACTCAAGAGAAAAAGGTATATTTTACAAGCTTAGGTCCATAATATTTTTTCCTCTTAAAGAAGGTATTATCAAGGGATTGGGGAAATTGGTCATTTCTCCACTAGAAGGGGATGGGAGAGGGATGAAATCCTTCCTTTATAATGCCAATTATAGAGCCTATTTTAAGTTATCATTGGTCTAGCATATGTATATTGATCGGGTGCTTATAGAAATGAAATCCATGGAAGGATTAGTTCCATGAAAATTATCTCTTTTAATTATGATGTGTTGGCAAGGCCCTCTAAAAAAATTTTGATGAAAAGAGTATTTTTTTTCTAATAATACATATCTCATATTTATTCAAGAAACATTGGGGGAAGGGGATTTAGTTTCAAAATATTTGGAAGCCTTGAGTGGAATTTGGAATTTTTTTTCAAGATGTTCAAGGGTGCCCAGAGGTTCTTGTTTTGGGATGGAATCCTAGAACTATCAAGAGAAAAAATGATTGAATTGTTGAGTTGAGCTAGGGTCTAGATATTTTCTTAGAGGATATAGGTTGTTCCTTACAATCCTTATGCTAATATAAATATATTCAAGTATCATCTCTTCCACAAATCTATGCCAAAAAAATTTCTAACGATTATTGAAGAGGATCTTATTTTTTCTCTTGGAGCGGCTGAAGTTTAGGGTCTAAGGGCTAGACTAGATCCTCTTATTAACTACTTCAATCACAATTTGGTTGTTCATAAGTCGGTATACATTAAGCCAGTAAATTTGAGAGCCACTTGGAAAAATAAATGCACTGAATAAGACCAGGTTGCTATAAGGCTATATCACTTTATAGTTTCAAAATCCATTGTGAACTGTTTTAATATTCTGTGTCAATGGGTTGGTAATCGAAGGAAGACAAATCACTCTCCAATATAGTTGGAGAGAAAAGGTGCTGAGAAAAACCCCCCGAGCACCTTCAAGATGATTTCTATATGGCTGAAGGAGGAGGATTATGTCGCATTGTTAAAGGATCATTAGGTCTCTTTTGATTCAAAAGGGTCTTGTTAGTGGTTGAATAGTTCAAAGAAAATATTAAATTGATCAAGAGGATTACCAAATAACGAACATACAAAAATATACAACTTGATGCGATGACTCTATCTCTGGTTGAATAGAAGCTTGAAGAGATATATAATTCTCAAGGGAAACATTTTGATAATGAGGACTCTAGGTATAATCTAAAATATATGAAGGAGAAAAGGAAATCCATTCTGGTGAGACAAGGATGCCACCTAGAAGCTGAAAATTTAGGGTATCTGACTTAATTATGGGGATGAAAATACAAAAAAAATTCAAGCCTTTTCAAAGGGGTGGAAGATGTGCATTACTATATGGAGTTTGTGTAATCTAGAAGGTATGGAGATCACATCCATCAAAGGCCTCGCGCTTATAGGGAAAGATCATTTCCAAAACCTCTTCAAGGAACTCGAGTGAGTTTCTATTACGGAATTCATTAAATTTTCTCATTTTTCCCAAGATTTGTCAAAAAGGAAGACAACAATTCTCTACTGGAGGAAGTTATGAAGGAGGAGCTACTAGCATTTCTTAACAATTTTCAGAAAGAAAAAATCTCTATGCCATATGGTTGGCCAATGTAATATTTCTTGGACTTTTTAACATTTTTGGGAAATATCTCCTTAGGGTAGTTGAGGAATCTAGAAAGAACAAGATAATTTATCCAACTTTTATAACCCTCATTACGAAAGAGGACAATCCTCAATCCTTTGATGATTTTCATCCTATGTCATTGTGCAATAATATGTATAAAGTGATTGTTAAAGTTATATATAGGAGGCTAAAGCCCATCCCTTCTAAAGTTATTTCTCTAGATGAAATTGGGTTTCTAGAAGGTTGTTAGATTTGTGAAGCCATTGGGGTTGCACAATAAGGTTTGCATAGTTTAAAAACATAGAAACTTAAAGATGTGGTACTAAAAATTTATTTTTCGAAAACTTATGATTGTGTTAGTTGGATCGTAATTTGAATTTTATTAATGCATCTAAGATTTCTGGTGGTTTTTATCTCATGAATCATGAATTATTTCCTTATTGTATCATTTGTGGTGCTTATTAATGGCTTTGTTTCCTAATTGTTTTGAATCCAAAGGGGCCTGAGACCAGGTTTCCCTATTTCACCTCTCATATTTATGTTGTTTGTAGATGATTTAAGTATAATTTTTTAAGTGATTCCAAATGAAAAGGTGAGTTCAAAGTTATTTCAATAACTTATAATATTTCTCTCACTCAACTTCTTTTTGTTGATGACATTCTTATCTTTTATAGTAACCTCCAACATAATGTCAATAAGTTAGATAAAATTCTTTAACCTTTTATAATTACTATCAGTAGGGTTATTAATATGGGAAATTTTGTGAACGTAACTCAACTTATATATTTGAATGAGGTTACCTACATACAAATATTGGTTCCTTTTGAATTAATAGTTCTGGATGTAGGTATAAAATATTTAGGCTTTAATTTAAATCCAAATTACAATGCTAAATAATACTAGCTATGGCTCATTTCTAAGTTGGAAAAATGGCCCAAAGGATGGAGTTTAAGGTGACTCTCCATGGTCGGTAGACTTTCGCTTATTAGATCAGTCTTGGAGGCAATTCTAGTTTAATATATGTCTTTGGCATGGATTCCAAAAGTAATTTTGGAAAAATTGTGTGTAGGTTGTGTGCTAAGTTTCTTTGGGATGGGACTTAGGTTCATTATGTGATGTCATGGGTGAGATGAGAAAAAATTTCCAACCCTAAAGCTCTAGGAGGTTAGGGGCTAAAAAACCTTATTCTTTTCTCCTAGGCATTGGTGGCTGAATGTGGTTGGAGGCTAATCTCTTATGAAATTATTTGATGGACATCTATGGTAATTCAAAAATGCATTTCCCCCACTCAATTGATGAGTGGTTAAGGATGCATAATAATACTCGGTCAAACATCTCAATGATTTGGAGGGTGGTCCTAAACTCCATTGATTTGACTGATATTGATCATGCATGTAAGATAGGGAATGATTATAAGGTTATAATAGGAGTAGATTCATGGTCGGGGTGTAGAAATCATCATATTATACCACAAAAATTTATTGAATCCTTAAGAGATAGGGGCATCTACAGAGTCCATCAAATTGGTAATATGATTCACACTACTATTTCAAGTCAAACTTAGAACTTTTCCAATGAAATGGCGATCAATGAGGAGTTCATTGAGGTGTGGAATTAGTTTATTGGAGCTCTTTATAAAGCACATATTCAATTGGTCTACAAGGAGGATGAGTGGGTTTGGTATTTCTCCCCTTATGGTGATTATACTCATAAGTTATGTTATATTCAACTTAGTGTAGCTCGTATTATTCACAACTAGAAATGGTGGTGGAAACCAGTTTCGCAGGAAAAGTGTCTAGGAAAATCGAAATTTTTTATATGGAATATTTTAGAAAAGAAGGTGCCAATATGGGATAACCTACAACCAGGAGACAGAAAATTGGGCCAGGTATGTGTTCCCTGTACAAGGAAAGTGGCAAATTCATTTTTCATTTTCTTATCAACTCTCCTTTTATAATGTTGGCTTGGAGAAAATTCTCTTTCTTCCTAAGATCTGCTTGTAGCTGGCAAGGGGTCACAATAGAATAATCTTGGAGGTCCTGGCACAAATCTTCTAAAACCAATTCTTTCAAAACTCTTTCACTTATTGTTTGTTGGGGAATTTGATTGGCACAAAACAAGATGTTTTTTCAAGACAAACTATATGTTACAAAATGTGTGGAAATGGAGGGTCTATCAATTATGTCGCACTTCCCGTAGCTCAATTATGTTCCGACCCCTATAATCATTGTGGAAGAACAAAAAAAATCCTTTCCATGGAGTTTGTTTGATGGTGCTTATTGGTATGAAGGAACTCATAGTGGGAGAGGAGAAATTCTCTATCTCTCAAGTAATCATTCTTTACAAATAAAAAATGGATTGGGACAAGGTACAAATAACTGGGTTGAGTTGTTGGCATGTAAAAACTTGATTTTGTTTTTTAAAGAGAAAGGATGTAACCATTTTCAACTTTATGGATATTCTTTGTTAGTTATAAATTGGATAAATAAAGCTCGCAGTGTCTAAATCTATCGCTTTCTCCTATTTTGGATGAGTTTCTCATGCTAAAGGATTCTTTTAATAATTGTATATGTTCTCATATTTTCAAGGAAAGAAACACCACAACTATTTGAAGTAATTCTTAAATATAATCACCTAGACTTTATTTTACTTGGTACTAGATGTAAATTATGTTATAACAATTGGGCCTTTACAACAATGATGAATACATGCATTTCCATGTGTCTGTAAAATGTAATTTTGTATCATTTCCATAATGAAGGAAAACTACGATTTTCTTCCAAGGAAAGAAAAAAAACTTAGATATCAAGTTGAAAATAATTGTGTGTGTATTGCATATGTGTGTGTGTGTGTGTGTGCAATTGCATGTTAAAAGCCCCAAATTGACGTTCATTATAAATTATCTAGAAACAAATGGCTAGAGTCATCTCTTAATATGATAATTACTTTGATAATGAGGGTTATTTTTCATAGTTTCATTTGATTAAAAGAGAATTTATTGAAGACTGTAAATTTGACATGCAATTCTAGCGAGTAAATTTGTCCAGTCAAAAATAAAATTGACTTGAACAAGTTCCATGTTCCTAGTTCTTAAACTACCTCGCAATCTACTAAGAATTTAATGTGGTTATTCTTGTTTGATCTATTGGATCTTATTTATGGTAATTTATAATCACCAATGTATTTACAAATGGATTTATGATGTGTGTGTGTCTGTGTGTGTGTGTGTGTGTGTGTGTGTGTGTGTGTGTGTGAAATTTCATGTTCAAAGCCCCAAATTGATATTAATTATAAATGATCTAGAAACAAATGGCTAGAGTCATATCTTGATATGCTAATCACTATGATAATGACAGTTAGTTTTCATAGTTTGATTTGATTAAAAGAGAATTTATTGAAGACTATAAATTTGACATGCAATTCTAGTGAGTAAATTTGTCCAGTCAAAAATAAAATTGACTTGAACAAGTTCCATGTTCGTAGTTCTTAAAATACCTTGCAATCTACTAAGAATTTAATGTGGTTATTCTTGTTTGATCTATTGGATATTATTTATGGTAATTTATAATCACCAATGTATTTACAAATGGAGTTTATGATAACAATCAATGCTCCTTTCAAACCCCATACTAAAATAAAGTATAAAAAAATAATTTAATACAATATCCAAATAACTATTGAATAAAGAAAATTAAACATGGTGAATAACACTTCTATACTTGTAAAGAACCTATAAGGTTCACTATACCTCCTCTACTAGAAATTAAAAAATTAATAATTTACTAAGTGTTAATTTGGGAACACAAGGACAAATTCCCTCTTTTGGATAGCCTTCCTTATCAAGAAATACCCCTCCTAGCTCTTGGAAGAATTTAATTTAGTTAAGGAAAAATGTATTTTTAATTTGAAAACCCACATGTGCACAAAAGTTCAGGCCAGATTTAAAGAGAAACCAGGCACCGCTTGGAAGCATTTAAATACAATTCAAGTCAAACTCATTTATATTGGTTCGTACAGGTTAGGAATTGCAAGGTCTGAGCTCAGACATGCAAGGAGAAAAAATTGATCTGGAACAGCAGGGTTGGAACAAGGAAATATTGGTTACACTCGCTCAATTAATAGAGTTATCCTTGTGGGTGAAGGGATACATCCACAGTGATGATCACTAGGACCCTATGGATATGATCTAAGATATTGTTGACCATTGACCATAGATTTTGACTAGTTTTGGAAACTTTGTGTTGGGGCCCTTGTTTTTGTTTAAGTTTTGAATTATCGGCCAAGACATTTTGAACTTGGACTCTTTTTGAGTTGCGGAAGAAATACACATAGCTAACGCGACCGCGCCGCAGCGACCAGGAGTTGCGGAGCTACCAAGGTGGCGCGGAAGCAATTGATAACTGGAGACTGAACAGAGATAAGTACAGATGAAAGAAATACAGCAGAAAACAGAAAGAGGAACATGCAGACATCAGAAGAGAAGTCGGGAAAAGCCAGAGTGAAGACACAGAGAAGCCGCGAGTCGCGACGAGCGGGTGAATAAAAGGGCGATCACCCGGCGGAAGAAGGAAGGTTGTTGTTGTTATTGTTATTGTTGAGGGTTGAATGGATGCGCAGAGCAGCCGCAGAAGGATCAGACCTGTTCTTTCTATGGGTTCCTATTTTCTATGTTCTTCCCTTCCGTTCTCAAACCCATCTGTATCTGACTTGTGAGTTATCAGAGAAGAAATCTATGTAACCATGTATTCGGCCAGAAGAATAATATAAGGAAGGATTGTTGTCTTAATATGTTGTTCATGCGTTCTGATGTGTTTACACTGCTTTAAAAATTTTAAGTTGCGACTGTCTGAATACTTGATTAGTGACCATGCATGTGTAACTTAGTATATGTGATGGATGCACTTACTTTCTTTGGTTGCGGGTTTATTCCTCACCAGTGATCTCATCCCCTTATGCATGTGGTCGCGGCACGCCTCGGGTGAGACGCTCTGCTCTCCCAGAGCAGGGTGAAAATGTCGGCGTGTACCTAGACTACTCCGGACCCCTTGTTGGCCACAACTCTTGAACCTGGGTCTTACCCGCGAGACCTGACTTTTAGCCAACACTTTGGCTTTGATTAAATTCTTCTTTTTGACTCATCTCTTGGATATTGTCTCGTTGATTTTGTTGGATAGTCAAAGGATTGACTTTGACTCTTGGTTGTTTGGAACATTGTACTCTCTCTGAACATTTTATGACAATATAATAAGAAGAGGAATTTGAAATGGTTTCCCCCTTGTGGGATTTTGTTTCCTGGTCTTTGAAAAATTCTGGTGTCTCTTGTTATTACTCTTGATTGTATTCTATAGTATATTTCATTTAATATTATATTTACAATTGTTATTGATTACTATAAGTTTGATTTCATTGATAATTGAAGTTAATAATTGGGCTAAAAGTAATTGTAATAGCATAGAACATTGGAAAATTAACATGGTTTCACAGCCAAGGTGAAGATAAGCCCAAGGAGACAAGAGACGAGCAATCATTCTTGAAAGAAGTTGAAGGATCCTATTTGATTTGTTAAATATTTTTACCTATTACTTCAAGGATAATGAGAAGCTAGGTGACCCATATAAATTTGTTGCTTGGAATATTAGGTCAGAAGTCAAATTGGATGACAACAATGTTTTGGAATATTTGCAAGGAAAGGTACCTGAGCCTCCGGTGAATGCTATGCTACTATCAAATCCAGGTACAAGAAATATGACCTCAAAGCTAAGAAAATTATAATTGATGGTTTGCAAGATCATTTTCTTGTTTATGTCGGTAGCTTGAAGAATTCTAAGGATATTTATGACAATTTGGTCTGAATATATGTATTCAAAAACTTGAATCACATACTCTCTTTGAAAAATAAACTCAAATATGTGAAGATGAACAAGGGGGAATCTCTAGAATTAAATATCATGAGAGTATCCCACCTAAGGTATCAATTGCAATCTACTAGTGAAAAAATATCTAACAGGGAGTTGGTGGTGGTGACTCTTCAAGGTCTTCCTCCTATTTTGGAAACCTTCATTACTACTCTAATAAAAAATAATGATATTCCTACATTCAATGAGCTCATTAGTAAATGCACTCAAGAAGAATCCAAGATTATTTCCAGAGGAAGAACTCAAAATCATGAATAAGGAGAGCCCTCTAAATTCATTGCTCAAGAAAAGAATAGAAAATGAAAAGGAATACCATCTATTTCAAGAAGGCCTCCTCCTAATTCAAAGGACTCCGAGAGAAGAGGAAGTATAATTTAATTCTTTAAATTCTATAAGCAGGGACATTATGCTTGATAATTCCCAGAAAAGATAAATAATTCAAGATCCAATTACAACAACAATGAGGATTCAACAATAATATGTTCAATGATTGAAGAAGACGAGATGATAGAAGAAGAATATATACTCTATATGATCAAGAAGAAGGCCATCATCCTCAAAATAGGTCAAGCAAATCCAAGTATGAAAATAATGAAACTTCTAGTCAATATGAATATATTCTCATTTCTTCTCTTTCTAGTTCTTCCCCTATAGATTCATAAGTTGTTAGGTAGTGGGGCTTCTAGACACTTTTCTGGATATCGAGAAGTCCTCTCTAGCCTAGTTGAGAGGGAGTCAAATTTGAAAATCATTCCTGGAGATAATACTACTCATCCTGTGAATGATTTTGGTTCCGTCAAATTTCATTTGGACTCTGGTGAATCCATTCTTCTTCATGATGTGATGTATGTTCTAGGATTAAAGAATAACTTGGTATTTATTTCTACCTTAGAAGAAAAAGGTATGAGAGTAGTTTTTATCAAAGGAAAATTCATTACATGGCCTATGCCATCCCACATGAGGGATTTTTTTACGTTTGGATCTAGAATTGAAGGAATCCATAGAGTCAATGCAAGACCTTTGTTGGAAATGGTCCACAAAACCAATCATCAAAGCGAGCTATGGAACTGAAGGTTGGCACATTTTCATTATGAAACCTTACCGAAATTAAATAATTTAGTATTTTGGATGCTTGAGGTTCAAGCCAATCATGATGGAGTATGTCTAGGGTGTGCCAGTGACAAGAAGACAAGGGGACCATTCCCTTCTAGTAAGAACAATATTGATTATATTTTTTAACTCATTCACTCTGACCTATGTGTACCTATTTCAGTGCACTCTTTTGGTGGAAATATCTTCTACATATCTTTATTGATGACTTCTCTAATAATATAAAAATTATCCTCAGGCACACAAATTTTATTAATAAGGAAAAGAAAAATTACCTAGAATATTTACAAGAGTATACACTCGAAAACTAACACTCTTGCAAGTAGAGAAATTAGGTTTAAATAAGATAATATCCTAACCTAATTTTGTTATTGACCACTTATTTTAATAAAAACTGTCCATTTACATTAAATTCTCTCCTAACAACACTATTAACTATTTTCCTAAATTGGTTCCTAAGAAACGACACCTTTCTAGATGCCATATCTTATACAACAATTCACTATTCTAAAATGTCTTCAATATTTAATTAAATATTCTAAATACTCAAATATTATATTCTAACTATTAAACTAAGGTTTATGTATTTTGGATCATCCAACATTCCCCCATATGATCCAAATATACATTATAACAGATACCAAGTTCATCCCTGAACTTAGTAAATTTAATCCTTCGAAGTAGTTTTGTGAAAATATCGGAGATCTCATCTTCTAAAAGATAATAAATCGGCTTGATGACATCCTTTGCAATGAGTGTTCGGGTGTAATGATATTTTGTATCCACGTCCTTTGTTTTGGAATGAAAAAATGGATTTTTGGAAAGCTTTGTGGCTGACTAGTTGTCCATGAATAAAGATGTATCTTTTTCTTGAGGAATTCCCAAGTCCTGCAAAACTCTACGCAGCCAAAAAATTTCACATGTTGTTTCCCATGATGGTATGTATTTTACTTCTGCTAACGAAGTGGCCTCTGTAGCTTTCTTATTGTAACTCCAAGAAACTGCAATTGACCCCATGTTCATAAAATAACATAAGGTTGATGCCCCTTCCTGCAAAATCGACATCTGAATATCCATGAAGTATAAAGTTCTTAGTCTTTTTGTAAAGAACACAAAAATATTTCGTTCCTTGGATATATCTAAGGACTCTTTTGGCTACATTCCAATGGTTGTCTCACGGTTCATGCATAAAACGCGAAATAATACCGACTGCATAAGATAAATCTGGACGAGTGGTTGTCAGATAGGTAAAAATTCCAATCAATTGTCTATAATTAGTATTTTCCACCATCCTCCCTCCCCCCCCCCCTCTTCAAATTTTGAAAGTTTCAAGTTTTGTTCCATGGAGGTGAGAACAGGCTTGCAATATTACATTCCAAATCTCTGAAGGAGTTCAGATTTATACTTACTTTGAAAAATGAAAATATGGTTTGGATGTTGGAATACTTCAACTCCAAGATAGTAGTGAAGTAATCCCAAATCAGTCATTTTAAAACCAGCTTCCAGCTCCATGTTGACCTGCAAAATATGATCTTTATTATTTCCAGTAATGATAAAATCATCCACATACATAACAAGAATAACCAGATTTTTTTTTTGCTAACATACATATAAAGTATCATTAGAGTCACTTCCCTTAAAGCCAACTTTGCGAAGGTAGTTGACCATTTTGGCATACCAAGCTTGTGTAGCTTGTTTTAATCCTTATAAAGCCTTGATAAATTTGTAGACTTTATGTTCCTTCCCTTCAATCTCAAAACCTGGCTGTTGTGTCATATATACATCTTCCTATAAATATCCGTTGAGGAAAGCACTTATAACATCCATCTGATGAACTTTCCATCTTTTTGAGACATTAATGCAAGTGTTAATCAGATGGCTTTCCATTTTGTTGTAGGGGGGAATGTTTCCTCATAATCTATGCCTTACTTCTGTGAAAAACCCTTAGCAACAAGTCTTGCTTTGTACTTTTCAATGTCTCCATTTTTCTTGTACTTAATTTTGTAAACCCATTTGTATTCGATGGGTTTTACATTTTGAGGACAATCAACAATTTTCCTAGTGTTGTTTTCTATTACTAACTGGTATTCTTCAATCATAGCCTTTTTCCATTCTTTATGTTTTGTAACCTCTTTGTATGTGGAGGGTTCAGTAAAATCATTTGTTACAAAGGAAAATTTTTCTTCATTTCTATGTGACACCCATGTTCCTATTTTGTTTTTCTCATTTGGCCTGAAATCTTTCAAAATTTGAACAGCCCATTTTGGCAATTGATTTTCACTTATTTACGGATCTAAATAATCACCATCATTGTAAAGTGGATTGATATAAGCATATGTCTGTAGATCAACTAAAGATTCAGGGGGTAGAGATTCATTGTCATATGAACTGTTGATGGTAGGAGATTCAGATGAACTACCAAAAGATCCAGATGGTGTAAGTGTAGTTGAAGTATGTGGGTTGGATGAACCATTTTCACATGAAGGAAAATCAATATCATACCAAATTTGTGTACTTGTTTTATTGTGCATTTTGCTTCACTTTTTATCTCCCTTAGTTTCCAAATTTTGTAGAATATTTTAGATCTCTGTGGAACTATTACTTTAAGTTTCATCAAAAATCACAGATCTTCTTACAATAAACTTTCCATTGGACAGAAGATGATATCCTTTGTTTTCATCAGAATATCCAATCATTGTACACTTCAAACTTCATGAATCAAGCTTAGTTCATTTTTATTTTGGAACTAAGGCATAACACACTGAACCAAAAACTCTAAGATGTTTTACTCGAGTCTTGAAACCATACCACACTGCATATGGTGTAATTCCATCCAAAGAATTAGTAGGATACTTGTTCCATAAGTATACTATTGTATGTATTGCTTCTTTCCAATATATATGTCTTAAATTTTTGAAAGTTATCAAGGATCTTTCCATTCTTAAAAAAGTTTCATTCAGTCTTTCTGCTACTCCATTTTGCTATGGAGTGTAGACATTTGTAAGATGTCATTTTATAGCATTGTCCTTGCAATAAGTTTGGATTCATTGGAAGTGAATTCCCCTCCATTATCTATCCTAAGAGTGCCAATCTTCTCTTTGACTTCATTCTCAAAAAGTTGGAGAAAAGTTTTAAACTTTTCAAATTCTTTTGAATTTTTCTTCAAAAAATAAACCCAAATCATTCTATTGAAATCATCAATGAAGAGAAAAAATTATTTGCAACCTCCTAGATAAGTTTCTAGAGGTCCACAAATATCATTGTGAACCAATTGCAAATGCTTGTTTGCATGCCATGAACTTGTTGGAAAAGTCTCTCGACTCTGTTTCCCATAAATACAAGGCTTCACATTTTGAATTTTATTTCTTGAAGGTTGGAAGTCCTTTAACCATTCCTTGCTTTTTAAGTTGAGAGAGACTACCAAAATTTAAATGTACATATCTAACATGCCACAACCTTAGTGATTCAATATATGTACTTGTTGCTCCTCCAAAGTCAAAATTTCGTGGAATAATTTTTCCTTTCATCCTTAAAAGTTTTCCATATTCATATATTGTCATGATTGTCTTCATACTCTGTTTGGTTGATTTTATTTTAACTAAACCATCCTCCATAACAACTTTATTTCCTTCTTGTCGAATCGTGACTAAATATTTTTGAAATTTGGTACATACCAAACATTTGAATCTTTTTTTCTCCAATTGCAGGAAGGGAAACTTTTACTACACATTTTACACAAGGAGTGTGTCTTGTATCATCTGCAAGAAAGATTGAATTGAGATGGTATTGTTAAAAATTCCAAAAGAATTCACATTGAAAATTTATGTGTTGTGTTGCCCCTGTATCTAAAATCCAAGCATCTTCATAATCACTTTTAATATATGTGAAGACTTGTAATGATTTTGATTTGAATTTTGATGTGTAGTGAAGACATATTATAATCCATCAACTTCTTGATCATTAGAAAAATTTTCCATGTGTTGGCGAAACTTTGGAATTTTGTCAATAGAAGTTCGACAATCTTCAGCATAATGACCAAATTTGTTACATCTTCTACCAACAATTTGACTGAAATCTTTGCCTCTACCTAGACTTTGTCTTATGCCTCTGCTTTGATTTTTCCCTCTCCCTTGAATGTTGCCTCTTCCTTGACTATTTACTCTACCTTGAAATTTTCCTCTCCTAGAAATATTGCCTCTATTGAAGTTCCCTCGTCCTTGACTTCTACCATGACCTTGTCCACTATGTGCTCTTGGATTTTGATTTATGTGACCTCTTCCTCTACCTCTATAACTATTAGTTGAAGATTTACTAGTGTTTTCTTATGTGAAGAAGACATCTTCCCCAATTTGTTTCTTATTCCCAAAAATTTTGCCATGTTGAGCTAGCATTTTGCTTAATTCATCAAACTTTAACTTCTATAAATTTACAGTTACGTGTAAAGCTTCCAAAAAATGTGTATATGAAGAAGCCAAACCAACAATAAAAATTTTTGTCATGAAACTATCATCAACTACTGCAAATCCAATGTTTACTATTTCCTACTTAATGTTCTTAAGTCTCAAAATATATTCTGTTGATTTTTTTGGGTAGCATCGGATGTGCTCTAGCTCTGAAACTTCGTGGAGGGGAAAAAAAAATCTCCAAGGCCAATAAATCGTTTAGATAAATTCTACCCGGAGCTTAAGTTATCAAAATAATTAATTATTTTAATGGAGACCCTAAGTCTAACTTAGGGAAATTAAATAATTAAATTGAATTAATTTAACATGTGGGTGAGAATTTTCTAAGTTGTTATTGTTCTATAATTTTAAGATTGGCAAGAATAATTAGATAGGACAACATCAAAACTGCTTTGGAGTCTAGAATCTAGCCCACCTAGACTCAAAGAGGGATCTCTCCTTTAGATTTAGCTTTGTTTTATGGATCTGATATTAGGCTAGTTATAATAATAGTAAAGATTGTTTTTTTATTGATTGTTTTGTTGGATTAGTAGATCTATTTAAAATAATTCCATTGGGCTATGGAGTCATAAAAGGTTGGGTTGTTGCATCAAATTTTCAAGAGCATTTAGAAGGCAAGCTAACTACGCTTACTGGATCTTAAAATGAAATTAATTTTGAGATGAAAGACACAGTGAATTGAGTAATGGTTAAAAAGAAATAAAGGATTTATTAACCAGAATTCGGAAGAAAAACATTTATATTGTAAATATAGACAGAAATAACGTGCTCTAACAACAAATCTTAATCTTCAGATTTATGTTTTACAATCAGATTTAAATGGTGCACTGAGAGAAAAAACAATGGAAACATTACTAATGAAAAGGAATAACATCACCAAATAAGCATAGCTTAGTATCCTATAAATGGTATTTTATTATTGATGCTCCAGCTCTAAGAAAATACAATGCTCCAATAGAAAAAATTTACAATCCAGTGTCCAACCCCTGATACTCAAAATGTATGAATTATTTAATTGAGTTCTACAATGATTGTCGCATCTACATAGGCAATCTGTTATTAATTACAAAATAAAATAAAAAATTAGACTAATGTGACCATGAATTGGACACGATGAACTTAATTTGAAATTTGGCCCTATTTTTTAGAAGGTCGTTGCTGCATAATTCAATTTGGTATTGTGCTAGCTGATTTGGCTGATATGTTGTTGTGCTGATGATATGTTGGCCTTTACCCTTCTTGGTATTCATATAGCTTTTCCCACTGCTGCTCATCTGGAACCTTTATCAAAGTCACCTTTCGATATATTTCATATATCTCTATGAATATAAAGAAAGTGGGACTCAACACAAAAATGTGTTTAATTTCATGTTGGATGAATATATCATTGCTCATGGCTTCAAGGAAATCTCTTCCAGTCATTGCTCCTCTAAGACCTGCGAACTTGGTTGTGTCCTTAGAAATGTCTTTAAATTTCTTCGCATAGTCTTCCCTGGCAATAATCTTATCATTTATCATGAACAGTGAAGGTAACCCTCTTTTGGTCAGTGGCTCAATTCTGTTAAAGAATCTACTGACAACAATTTCTCAGTTGTGGCACTTTTCCTCCAACTGTGTGACTAAGCTTTTCATAGTGAGCGCCTTCTTCACCTCTAAAATTGTTGTTGTTATGTCTTCAACTCCAAGTTCATCCAATTCATACCCTCTCTTTGAATTTAAAAATCTTATGATGTTATTTGTTGTCTCAGGCATGTCCCCAATCTCCTTAGTGGCTCTAGCTATTGCATCATTTCCCTTTTCAATTAGTTCTTTCCGTTCAAATATGATTTGAATAGAAGGCCATATTTCATTCATAGAGTCGATTATGCTTGTCCATATGATCTCCTTAGCTTGGAAAATGGTGTGACCAATGGAAGCTTCCTTCTCTGCCCTTTGCAATATTTCAATTTGTTTTTGGGCTCTTTGCACTTCTATTTCATGTGCATTGTCCGATCTTACCTTTTGATCCTTCAAGGTATTAATTTGTGTTTCCAGCGTTTTTATCTCCTCTGTTTGGATGGACATATTCTCCATGGCTTTAGCCAGCTGTTCTGTACCACCTGATGTGCCTGTAGTTGTTGATTTTGTTGAAGATATGACTGCAATAGGAACAACCTCTAAGGGAATGATGGCCATTTCTATTGCTTTTTCCTTTTCCTTTACCAATTTCTTCATTTTTGTCTCCATATGCTTTAGTTGTGTTGATTCTTCCATTATCAACTTCATTATCTCTGATTTTTGTGTTTCATTCTCCTCTATTTCCTTTGTTAGAGGGCCTTCGGGAGCTGACATTTTGAGCTGCTTTCTTAGGGTTGCTATGTCTGCATTTTTCTTCTTCAGCATCTCTTCTATTGTCTCTACATTTGCTGGATCATACCCAATATTCACAACTAAATCCTCCGGGGATTTGATTCTGGTATCCTTTGCAAGACAAGAAATCTTCTCCATCTTGAGGTGGGACTGAATATTGGCCAATGATACCTGTAATTTAGACAAGCTCATTGCAATGCTAGTCAATGTGGATGAGATCATTTCTCCAGTCTACTTGTGCATTTCCATTTCATCTATTGGGGGATATCCTTGACATTGAACTCAAAATATGTATGCTTGAAATCAACAGGTGATTTTGGCTGTGAAATATGGGCTTCTAATAAATCCATACGCATATTTCCCGTCTCTAAATCGAAGGTTGATAGAATCCTTCTTTGTGAACTGGTGGTCTGCTTCCAAAATTGATTGTAGGTGTTGGTCTTCAATGTTAAGTCCCTATATTAATAGTATAGCCCCTTATTATGTTAGTGTAGCCCCCCTTATTGTTATTATTGTATGCCTGTAACCCCCATATTGTTATTATTGTGCCCTTAAATTATTATTGTTAGGTCGGCTAGGATTACATTGTGGCCCACTAGGATTACATTATGGCCCCATGGACTCCTATATATAGAAAGGAGGTTTTGTAAATTGTATCATCGAAGAATTGTGCATTTATGTAATGTATTGGAGGTTTCCCCCTCGAAGTGGCTTATTTCTAAGGCGTTGATATCTCTTTTCTTCTATTTTTGAAGCTGGTTATACAACATTCAATATTTAATTTTTTCTCTTGATGTCTTTGAAGGTGTCATATATTTTTTCCTCCTTTTCCCCTGTAGCAGCAATAGATGTAGGTGTTTGAAGGCTTTGTTGCTGAAATGGAATTGTAGTTGAAGAAAATATATTTTGGCCACCTGCTGGAGAAGAACCAGGAGAGTCTCTGATACTTATCACTCTATGTTTCTCTAATTCCTTACCTTGATCAATATCCATGTGAACTCTTTCTATCTTCCTATATTTCATCTTAAACTCCCTGGTAGATGTATCAGTCTCCAAATGTGACTAATCATCTCTTAGTATTTTTCATGTTGCCTCTTTCTCTTGTTCTTTTCCTTTGTCTTGCTTATCCTCTGTATTCTTCTTTTCTTGTGGAATAGGGTGTTAGGTAAACTTGACTCGGGATAGAGTCAAAGTTGACTAGGGTAGATAGTAGTGGTTTTGGGGCACATGGTTTTGTGCACCCATGGTTTTGGCCCATGGTATTGCATGTAATGGAGCCTATAAAAGGATTGGAAAGACTTCATTGTAAGGCAAGGGCCTGGATGTGAGCGGTGAATGCTCACTTGGCTGGATTGGCCAGGGTTTTGGCCAAGGCTAATGAAATTTCATTAGGATGGGTTTTCCTCGGAGTTTGGGGTTTTTCCCAGTTAAACATTTGTGTTTATGTTTATGTGATTTGTTGCTGGCTCTTTCATGGTTATGATTATTTGTTCCTCTCAGTAAATATTTTATTCCTATGGTAAAATTCTAACAAATGGTGTCGGAGCAGGATGAAGAACAGGACGATGTGCGCATGCATGATCGCGATGAAGAAGATGCAAATGAGGATGGAGACGTCGCCTGGCTCACTCGCACCCATGGCCCTCTCAACCACCACAATAAACAAGCCCCCGATGATGATGACGAAGTCGACATGGAAAGGCAAATGGATTCTTGCGGAAGCGCAGAAATACTATCAGCTGAAGCAGCTATGGCGAGGAGTCGAAACGCTACGGTCATGGAGGAGGATGCCCAAGCCTTTAGGGCAGCCCATCATCAAACCCATCAAAAAAAATTAAATTCGAGGTGGGTGTCAAGGACTCCACCACATATGTTACTAATTTCTTGTTGGGCTTGATATGAAACCTTACAACGAGTGAAATGTTAGCACTTTTAGGGCATCTTCGGCCATGACAAAACCTGTTCATGGACATCTTTGATTGACCAAACTCATCATATCGCGACATTTGATGTTAGCAGTGAGATTTTCTTTGTGGCAGGTTATTAGTGGGCCATGTCAAAGAGGAATATTGTGGTTGAGGGTGGAGAAGAGGAGCTTCACTAAGCAACCAGGAAGAAAATTAGAATGGACCAGCAAAAGCGTAGAGCGCAGATTTATATACAACTATGATGTCCTCTTTGGAGAGGACATCATGAATTAATGTAGAAAATGAGAGAGGATATTTGCAGGAGGATTAAATTAAATTGATGAACCATGTATCTGAAGAGAATTCCTAGAGCACTGGCGGTTACAGAGGCTGGTGACCCATGTAATCCGGTAGATGGATTCTTTTTATATGGACATTGATTTCATATGTTCAAAGACAACAACAATGAAACAAAAAAAAAAAAATTATTATAATGGAGTTAATGTTTTACATGTAAATGGGCATACTGCTGTAAGACCTGGTATGGCATGCGTACCCCTGGGTAATCACTGGTAAATTATGGGTTAGACCTAGGTGATAGGGGGGATGTCAAGTTTACAATTACCCTGGGTAAAAATTTGAGGGGGGAAGAGCTAGAGTGAGCAGGGTTGTCTCATTTAGCAGGTTTGGCTGGATTTAGTCAATAATCCCCAAGTCAAGTTTAAGGGGGGAATTGTTAGGTAAACTTGACTCGGGATAGAGTCAAAGTTGACTAGGGTAAATAGTAGTGGTTTTGGGGCACATGGTTTTGTGCACCCATGGTTTTGGCCCATGGTATTGCATGTAATGGATCCTATAAAAAGGCTGGGAAGACTTCATTGTAATGTAGGACTGGAGGTGAGCGGTGAAGGCTCACTTGGCCAGATTGGCCAGGGTTTTGGCCAAGGCTAATGAAATTTCATTAGGATGGGTTTTCCCCGGAGTTTGGGGTTTTCTCGGTTAAACATTTGTGTTTATGTTTATGTGATTTGTTTTTGGCTCTTTCATGGTTATGGTTATTTGTTCCTCTCGGTAAATATTTTATTCCTGCGGTAAAATTCTAATATAGGGGTCGGTATACTTGAAGAAGAAATTATTTGTTCTTCAGCCTCCTACAAGGTTTTTGCTATCCACTCTGTCTGGTTCATAAATTGTTCAATCTCGGGCCTGTGGGTGTGAATGTAGGGAGTTGATTTGTTTTATACCATATTCTTAGAAACAATTCTCAATGGGTCATAAGGCCAAATGAAACTGTGTGTAAATTTCATCTCTTTCAGCATCCTGTCAGCCTCCTCTCCTGCTGCTCTAATATTGCAAATGAAAGGACCAATTTGGGATTTGATCCTGAACTGAGAATTCTTTTTTTCTGATACAAAATGTACCTCATCTTCATTAATCATCTACCTAATGTACTCCAGGGAAAATATCTTCATGGGGAGGAACTTTGGTAGCTTGTAAGGGGGAAACTCACACCCATATATTCTTAGTTATGTATAGTTCTGGTACAAGTAACAGTTTCCGGTCTTGGCTTGGTTTGACAATTGCATGATATTTTTAATCTATTCATTGATCCTTGGTTCCACTGTGCTGCTGAGGATGCTCATAGCTAGATGCACAAAATATTCAATAAATCTTTTGTAAGTGAAATATTTCTAATATTTCATCAGCATTGTTGTCCAGAGGATGACAGAGTGAGGTTTTGAATCTTCATTCACTTTTCTCATCGTAAACTGAAACCTGTTTGCCTGAAAATATACAAACATAAAAAAAAATGATTGAAGTTTATTTAAACACTTCCTCTGTGTGAAACTTGAAAAACTGATCATGAATGGAATCTACCAAGAATTGACTGAAATTAAACATAATGGAGGGTTTAGCCTCTAATGAAAGTATGAATAGGAAGCCTATCATTGCTTCATCTAGCCACTAATCTGAATGATATCCTAGCAGGTAAGAAAGGACAGTGACTATGTGCTGAGTCCTATCAGGGAATGTATAATATGGGTATGGAGGGTTCTTCTTGGGCAAGGGAATGTTTTTAGCCATGAATAATTCAAGGGTTTTGGATCTGCTGGAAAAATCTAACTTCTAGTACAATTCCCTAAGGGTTTCATGGGAAAAAGGTGTGATTTCTTCAATAATAGGAGCTTGCATCATCTGGATCATATACTGGGCACTAATGGTGAACGGAATTTATCCTGTGGGGGAAACAACAGCCCTCTGATTTATCATATATAACAGGCATGAAACTTTCTTATGAATTCAGGGAAAAAGTGGATTTTTGGAAATATGTAATAGGGCAGGATTGTGTCCCACAGTCCTATATCATCGACCTCATCGATGAGTTTACCCTCCAACCAATAGTATATGTCAAAGAGGTCAAACTCTAAGATAGTCTCATGAATATTAAAATCCATGTCAGCAAGGGAAATATGGTCAAGGTCCACATGAGGGTGAACCATTGGATTAAATGGCTCTTGATCCTTCTTCTTTGGAGGCATGACTATGCCTAAAAATGAAACTTACTATATTCTTGGTATTTAATTTTTTACAAATTAGAAAGGGAATTAGATAGAGAGGGGAAAAAATAGAAGGGAATTATGCTGATCAGAAGGGGATTGAAGAAGGGGGACTTTATGCTTGTCTATAAACAATTGAAAATTTCTCGCACTATCTTGAGATATGTAAAACCTTGAATTTCATCACCTATTACAATAAACATTGAAACAATGTAACCTTTGAAACAGGTGGGGAAGGTAGTTTTTTAGGGTTGCGGGGTTTTTGTTGAAATGGTGCAGGCCCATTGGGTAACGGTTTGAACAATTAAATATACAATGGGTCTTTAGGTGGGAGTGGGGGTGATTGGGTGGACATAACGGGAGTGATAACATGTAGAAGTAGGAGTGGTGGATGGTGAACGGCTAACAGAGTGGTTTTATTACGGCGGAAACCACTTTTCAGAGGGGGTTAGGAACTGTAAGCGGAAGGGCATTTTGGGGTTGGGGGGGGGGGTTGGGTGCAAAAATATATGGGCCTGACATGTAGCATATGGGCTGGTTTCAGAAACTGCCCATTTCAGACACCACCCTCCCCCCCCCCCCACCGACGTTAAATTTTAGAAGATGAGGGGGGAGCGGGGCGGAAATGAATGTGGGTCATTGGATGTAATAGTGGGGGTGAAGATGGAGTGGAAGACAGCAAGAGTTTAACAATGATGTGATGGGTGAGCAGACGGTGGGGTCGAGTATATTAAATAAAATTTTGGGCGAAGTGTAAAGTTAAGGACTTTTAAATATGAAATACAATATGCCAAGTAAACTTAAAATGAATTAATCCCCGAAACTTAAGATAAAAACTCCTTTGTTTTTTATTTTTTCTCTTTAACATGAGAATACATGAAATCCTTTGAATGATGCTTTGGAATAAATTTCATGTCTCTTCACATTTATTTTCTTTCATTCTACCTACCCTTTCACTAATCTAACATATTTTCATCATTCTTTTGCGGGGTGAATTTAGGCTTGCAGACCCAAATCTCCTTTTTTTTATGAAAGTCTAACCTACTCTTTCCCTTATTTCTCCTGTTGATTCAATTTGAACTGTTGAATCAATTTTATTTTCTACCTAGTTTCTGATTTGCCTAGATTAAATTTTTTAGAAAATCCTTATTTTCTAACCTATCCAACAAAAAATTTAAAATTTTTCAATCATGCTTAGACTGTATGAATTGAACAAGATAATCTGATCAGCAATGGCATTTTGATTTTCAGCACTTTTAGTATTATTCTTTTTTTTTGGTGGGGGGGGAGGGGGGGAATTAATATTGAAAATCATGTACAATATGAAATTTCAACCATTAAATACCAAATAACCTTGAGACCCTATAATTTATAGGACCCTAACATTGGCTCTAGCTGGGGATGGCACTTCTCCAAGTGAAGTGTCAAGAACATAAGATTAGTAGACTTGAGTAATCCATTTTATGCAAAGTCTTCATCTGATTTCTTTTTTTGTTTTATAACAGCTCATCAAACCAAGCTTAGGGCCTTATCCATGAGCTTCAACCTTTGTTAATGAATTATCCAAATCACAAACTATAAAACTGTGGTATGTTCAATGATGAAATATCAAACTGTATTCTTAAGAGAAGTAATGCTTCAGCATCCTACCATTGACAGGACCTCTAGGTATCTCTGTTCCATCTATATCCTTAAGGAAATATGCATTGTTTCCTCTGAAAGCATCAATAATGTATGGCCCTAGCCAAAGGTTGTAAAATTTTCCATGTTTACCTTTGTCTTCCCTTTTGGAATCCCATTTCAAAACTTTGTCTCCTAGATTAAAATTATCAGCAAAAAATTCTTTTATCAAAAATATTCTTGATATTTTCTTGAATAACTTGGGTTCTGTTATAGACCTCTTCTCTATATTGTTGTAATTGAATAGTTTGATTGATTCTTCTCTATACATCATTTGGTTCAGCTTGAATTTCATGAATGATCTTCACGACTAGAACTCCTAAAGAAGAAGGAAAAACTACATCTATTCCATAGACCAATTGGTATGGATACATGCCAATTGATTTTTTGGTAGTAAGTCTATCAGCCCAAAGTGCATTGACCAACTTGTTATGCCATGATTTATTGTTGTTTTCCAAGATATTTTTGAGGATATTCACCAAACTTTTGTTTGAAGATTCAACCAATCCATTACCTTGAGGGTAATAGGTTGTTGAATGTCCCAAAATTATGTGGTGCTTATGACATAAATCAACCATTTTCTTGGATTTGAAGGCTGCAACATTATCAGTGATGAGTTTTCTAGGACAACCAAATCTAGAAAGGATATTTGTTTCGAGGAATTTAATAATGAAAGAATCAGTGACATTTCTGGAAGGAGTGGCTTCTATCCATTTGGTAAAGTAGTCTGTGGTAGTAAGAATCCACTTATGTTGGGAAGAGGATGGGGGGTGAATTTCTCCAATGAAATCTAAACCCCATTTTCGGAAAGGGCTCTCACCATAAATAGGCTTTAAGGGCAAGGGAAATAACTCTCTTTCCTTCAAAAATTTGGCATTTGTGGTAGGTAGTTACCATCTTGTGGATGTTAGGGAAAAGGGTAGGCCAGTAGAAACTAGCCCTAAGGATCTTATTGGTAGTGGTTTTCCAATAAAGATGGCCACCATAGTCATCTTCATGGGATTCCTGCATAACTTTATATGCATCATCTTTTAGAAAACATTTGAGTAAAACACCTCCAACATCTTCCCAGTACAATACATTTTCTAGAATGCAGAATTTGACAGCTTTAAACTTTATAAATTTTGCTTTAGTTTTGGACAAACCATGAGGAGAATTCAAATTAAACAAAACATATAAGATATCTGCATACCAGGGAGAATTTAGGAATTCTTCATCAATTAGTGGAGTCGCCAGTTCCTCCTGATCATCCAATGAATGGACCATGTTGATATCTAGTGCATTTAGCCATCAATTTGGCTAATCCTCTCCCTTTTATCAATTTGGTAGGTTTGATTTCCACATCATATTCCAAAATAACAACAATCCATTTTCTTCTCTTTCCATCAGGACCATTCTGCGTTAAAATGTATTTGACTACTGCATTAGGCACATAAGCAATAATATCACATATAAAATATAAACTCTGAAATCTTGTAATGCTTTGACCAAAGAAAAGGCATGTTTTTCCATGATTTTGTACTTTGAAGATGCATCTCTCAAGGCTTTGCTAAATAATGCTATTGGTTGTTCATATCCCTCACTGTTTTTCTACAATAATACAAAAGCAATAGTATGTTCAGATGAAAAATAAAAATTTATGAAGTCTATGGTAAAATCTGGGCTGATTAGAACTGGAGCTTTTGTTAATGCTTGCTTGACTAGAAAAAAAAATTGTTTAGCTTCAATGTTCCACTTCATTTCTGAATATTTCTTAAGCATGTTGGTTATATTTCTCAAAAGTTCTGCAATATTGGGTATGAATCTCCTTAAAATTTTGATTTTACCAATGAAATATTGAAGTTCTTTGATGTTCCTGCGATGATTGATTTGGATTATACCTTCAATCCTACTAGGGTCAATTCTAATTCCATATTTAGAAACAATATGACCAAGAAGCTTTCCTTCTTCAAGACCAAACAATGTTTTCTTGGGATTTAAGGAAATTCCTTAAGGGATACTTTTTTCAAATTCCTAAAGTCAATGCAAATTATGATTCACCTATTTTATTTCTTGTTGGCACAATGTTGGATACCCATTTAAAATATCTAAATGGAACTCAGATTTTGGCCTCATACATTTTCCTGATTTCTTTCTCAACCAAGGGTATTAAGAGATGATTTATCCTACGTAGTTTTTGTTTAAAAGGTTTTTGATCCTCCTTGATTGGAATTTTGTGTTGTATAATGCTAGTATCAGAAGCTTTTAGGTCTTCATAGCTCCAAGAAAATACATCTATGAATTCCTTAAACAGACCTATATACCTTTGTTTTATAACAGTAGGCAGTGATTTTGACAGTTTTATCATTTTGGGGCTTTGTCCACTACCTATATTACACTCTTCAATGTTTGTCCCTGTTGGTTCTATTTTTGGTTGTTTTGCCACGTCATTAAAGTCAAAAAGTTCTTATAAAGGGACAAGCCCTCTAGGCAGGATATTATCCTTGAGTTGAAGTACTTGAAATTCCTCTTTTTCTAGGTCTTTATGTATTTCTATTATATGTACAATTTTATTTGCTGAAAATATTTACATCAGAAACAGCAGATGATTTTTCTGCACTAATTTGTACACCAGTGTGACTGTCTTCTTCACAATCTAAGTCTATGTTTCTATCCTCAAATTCATCCTTTGGTTGTAAGAAACTCTCAATTTTTTTTCATTACCGAATACTTGCTAGTATCTCATGTTATCAGGCACAAATGGAGGATGTTTAACCTCTATTGTGTATTGCATATTTGGGTGAGGCAACTGACATGTGCTTGTTTAAAAGGATAAACCGTATGCTTGGACATTTTGATTTCTCGGAATAACAGCCAGATAATATTCTTCCAATGTTCTTAAGAAATCAAGCACATCATTTATGTATGCTCTCAATCTAGGATGTTTTGCAGATTATTCTCCTTTAATTTGTTTTATGATTAGTTCAGAATCACCATGTACAGAAATCCTCTTATCTCATAATCTTTTCAGCAATTGTAATCCTAAGATCAGGGCTTCATATTCTTCTATATTGTTTGTGCACTGAAAATTGAGTTTATATGAGTGACCTTTTGGATGATTTTTTTGGCGTTATATACCCAAACACCTGCTCCTGAACCTGCTTTACCACATGGGCCATCAAAACTCATATTCCTAAGAGGTTCATTATTAGGGTCTTGTTGTACATTTTTTATTTGGTTGTCATGTTTTTCATTAAGATAATTTTCTGCATGGGTGACCTGTGTGTCAATGTCTCCCTCATTATAAATAATGGAGTCAAGGTCAGTATGGACAGAGTACAAATGATATTTATGTGGTTTTTCTTGACTACTCACCATGTAATTCATTAAAGTTTCCCTATACAATATTCTTTGTTGACCAAACACTGGTATTGTGGCATAAGTCATATCCATTTGAAGGGTCCCTTGCAACTTCACTCCCCATGATCGTGATAAAAGCATGCCACACTTAGGAGGGATGTCAACTACTACTATATCCATCACTAGACTTTTTCCTGGTATCTGAGTTAAAGTGACACAAAGACCTTTGATAAGACCTAGACATCTAACTTTTCTAGAATCAAACGAGTAAAAATATTTATAGGGTCTAGTAATTTCAAGGCCAAGTTTCTCCATAACAGGCTTTGGCCTAAGATTATGTGACACACCTGAATCCAACATGGCATTATGGAGAATTTTTTCATGAACATTAAGACTGACATAAAATGGAGGGACACCTCCTTCTTGAGGTTTACTATCAACTTCTGGCCCAAACAAGAGTTCAAGTTGATCATCATTTAAATTAACAATATCAGTAATTTCCCCTATGTTTAGTACCTTTAGGACCTGAGACTTATACACATTATTGTTTATCAATTCAATTAGAGGAATAGAAATTTTCAGTTTAGCAAGTTCGTTTTCAATGCTGAATGGTGTTTGAATTTTGAGCAGATTTGAAAAATAAGTCCTTTCAACCACTACTTTGATGACTTGTAATAGAGATATCAGTTTGGGAAGTTTTGGCATGGTTATCAATTGTTCTCCTGGTAATGTTTTCTTCGTTCTTCTTTTCTAAATTTTTTACACTTTTATTTGAATTTTCTGATGTCTTGTTGAGATCAAATTCAAAGACCTTTTTGGCACAGTTTTCATAATTCTTTTTATTGGAATTATCAGAGTTTTTCTTGCTTCTAAGGTTATACTATCTGTGAACTTCCATGATAGCATTCTCAAATCCTTGTTTATAATCATCAGATTCTTCAGATTCCAATTCTGTTTGAGTTAATAAATATAATCCTTGTTCTTCTTGAGTGAGAAAAACATAGTCATCTTCATTAATTCCCATTAAGTTTATCTTATTTTATTCTACTTCTTCAAATACTCCTTCAACCCCCCCCCCCCCCCCCCCCCCTTTATCTAAGGAGGTTTTCTTCTAGGATTTTGATTTCTGTTTTGAGGAGCTGGTTGATTTTCTCTAGGAATAGTTCTCTCATTTAGATTAATCCTCTCCATAATTCTCTCCATGGTTCTTACCAATGAGTCAATTTTAGCATCAGATGTGGAATTTGGAGGCTCTTCTCTAATAGCAACTCTTATTTCAGTTCTCATTCTATCTCTTTTTTCTAACAGGTTGGCTTCTACCCCCACTGCATCCCTCTGCATTTCCTCTAATGTGGCCGAGTTTATTTCCCTTAGCTGATAAGACATTTCTAGCTCAAATCCATTTTGGGAATTTAACTAAGGCTAAACCTTGTGGTGGTTTTATATGTGCGGGTATTGCATTATATAAACTATTGAATCTGGTGCAATAATATTAAACACTTTTAGTTGGGGCCCTCCTAACGTTTTCATATTCACATAAAATTTGAAGAGGGTTATTTTTTACTTCCCACCTATTGAGGAATGTTAGATGAAATGCAGGGATGTCATTAATATTGTTTGCAAGTAAATCATTGATTTTCCAACTTCTCCATTGAGACTCTAAGAAAACATTCTTAACTTAACACTTTATTCATCCACCTCTTGAAGGTCAAAACAGTCATTCATTTTGTCAACATGTTTTTGGGTAGTTACAGGACCAGTTCCATCAAATATTGTAATTTTTTACTGGTAATCTTCTGGCATAGCTGCCAATAATGCTGGAAACACCAATGTAACATACCTAGCTGCCATGATTGGTGGAGGTGGTGGAGGAAGGTGGACGAAATAAGATGGATGATGGGAGGAGATGTGTGTGTGGAGGTTTGGGTACTCTTATGAGGAAGGGCAAAAGAATTGGTGGGGATTATAGAAGTAGTAGGACTAGATGACTTAAGATGGGCAGACTGAGAGGTAATAGAAGAAGTTGCTATATTCAAATCAGTTAGTTATACATATTTTTGAAGGTAAGCATCATCAACGGTTGAAGTGAACTCTGTTACCAAATCTTGGAGAGTGTCAAAACCTTGGAGAAGCTGAAGATCAGATTGAATTTGTGAATAATCTTCTCTCACTAGACTTTGTTGTAGAATAGATTGATCAAATACTGTCTGGTCTGTCCAATTCTCAGATTTAGTCCTAAATAAAACTTGTTCAAAGTGTAAATCAAACTGAATTTCCTGTAAGGTGACAAAGTTTTCAGGGAGAGAATTTGCTTTGTGAAGAAATCTGTTACTTGTTTGACTCTCTGTTCTAGGAGTTTTTCTTTAAAAAATATCAGGATTTTCCACTATAGTAGGAGGATTTGGATCAGGATGGGATCTAGTAGATATTCTTTTAGGAGCCAGAATTCATATCTGAAGCACAGAAAAACTGAATGTTTTCAAAAATTGAAAGAAAACCAATCCTAGAAGATACTTCTATCATACAATGTTTTTTAATTGGGGTTTCTGAATTCGAATGAAATGAGAAGTTTTTTAGTAAGTCCCCAATATGGTCGCCACTATTTTATCATTCTATAATTCTAAGATTAGCAAGAATAATTATATAGGAAAACATCAAAACTGCTTTGGAGTCTAGAATCTAGACCTCTTAGACTCAGAGAGGGAGCTCTCCTTTAGATTTAGCTTTGTTTTATGGAACTGATATTAGGCTAGTTATAATAATAGTAAAGATTGATTTTTGATTGATTGTTTTGTTGGATTAGTAGATATATTTAGACTAATTCCATTGGGATATGGAGTCATAAAAGGTTGGGTTGTTGCATGAAATTTTCAAGAGCATCTACAAGACAAGCTAACTGCGCTTACTAGATCTTAAAATGAAATGAATTTTGAGATGAAAGACAAAGTGAATTTAGTAATGGTTAAAAAGAAATTAAGAATTTATTAACCAGACTTCAGAAGAAAAAATTTTATATTGTAAACACGGCCAGAAATAAGGTGCTCTAACAACAAATCTTAATCTTCACATTTATGTTTTACAACCAGATTTAAATGATGCACTGAGAGAAAAAACAGTGGAAACATTAATACTAAAAAGGAATAACATCACCATATAAACATAGATCAAGTACCTTGTAAATGGTCTTTTATTATTGATGCTCCAACTCCAACAAAATACAATGCTCCAATAGAAAAGTTTTACAATACAGGGTCCAACCCCTGATACTTAGAATGTATGAAGTATTTAACTCAGTTCTACAAAAATTGTCGTATCTACATAGGAAATATGTTATTAATTAAAAAATAAACAAAATTTGACTAATGTGACCACGAAGTGGACACGATGAACTTAATTTGACATTTGGCCCTATTTTTCATAAGGTAGTTATTGCATGATTCGATTTGGTGTTGTGCTCGCTGATTTGGATGATATGTTGTTGTGTTGATCTGGCTTATATGCTGGCCTTTACCCTTCTTGGTATTCACATAGCTTTTCCCACTGCTGCTCATGTGGAATCTTTATCGTAGTCACATTTCGGTATATTTCATCTATCTCTGTGAATCTAACGAAAGTGGTCCTCAAAACAAAAATATGTTTAATTTCATGTTGGATGAATATATCATTTCTCATGGCTTCAAGGAAATCTCTTCCATTCATTTCTCCTCTAAGACCTGCGAACTTGGTTGTGTCCTTAGAAATTTCTTTCAGTTTCTTCACATAGTCCTCCCTGGAAATAAGCTTATCATTTATCACAAACAGTGAAGGTAACCCTCTTTTGGTCAGTGGCTCGATTTTTTTAAAGAATCTACTGACAACAATTTCTCAATTGTGGCACTTTTCCTCCAACTATGTTAGCAAGATTTTCTTAGTGAGCACCTTCTTGAGCCCTAGAATTGTTGTTGTTCTATCTTCAACTCCAAGTTCATCCAATTCATACATGATCTTTGAATTTAAAAATATTATGATGTTATTTGTTGTCTCAGGCATGTCCCCAAGCTCTTTAGTGGCTCTAGCTATTGCATCATTTTCCTTTTCAATTAGTTCTTTCTGTTCAAATATGATTTGAATGGAAGGCCATAATTCATTCATAGAGTCGATTATACTTGTCCATATGATCTCCTTTGCCTGTAAAATGGTGTGACCAATGGAAGCTTCCTTCTCTACCATCTGCAATATTTCAATCTGTTTTTAGGCTCTTTTCACTTCTATTTCATGTGAACTGTCAGATCTTACCTTTTGATCCTTCAAGGTATTAATTTGTGCTTCTATATTTTTTATCTCCTCTGTTTGGATGGACATATTTTCCATGGCTTTAGCCAGCTGTTCTGTACCACCTAATGTACCTGTATTTGTTGATGTAGTTGAAGTGATGACTGCAATAAGAACAGCCTCCAAGGGAATGATGGCCATTTCTGCTGCTTTTTTCTTTTCCTTTATCTATTTCTCCATTTATGTCTCCATCTACTTTAGCTGTGCTGATTGTTCCATTATCAACTTCATCATCTCTGATTTTTTTGTTTCATTCTCCTCTATGTCCTTTGTTACAGGGTCTTCAATAGCGAACATTTTGAGCTACTTTCTTAGGGCTGCTATGTTTGTATTTTTATTCTTTAGGATATCTTCTATTGCCTCTACATTTTCTGGATCATACCCAATATTCACAACTAAATCCTCCAGGGATTTGATTCTGGTATCCTTTACAAGAGAAGAAAAATTCTCCATCTTGAGGTGGGACTGAATATTGGCCAATGATACCTGCAATTTAGACAGACCCATTACAGTGCTAGTCAATGTGGATGAGATCATTTCTCCAGTCTGCTTGTGCATTTCCATCTAATCTATTAGGTGGATGTCCTTGACATTAAACTCAAAATATGTATGCTTGAAATCAGCAGGTGATTTTGGCTGTGAAATCTGGGCTTCTAAAAAAGCCATACTCATATTTCCCTTCTCTTAATCAAAGGCTGACAGAAACCTACTTTTTGAACTTGTGGTCTGCTTCCAAAATTGATTGTAGGTGTTGGTCTTCAATATTTCATTTTTCCTCTTGATATCTCTAAAGGTGCCATATATTGTTTCCTCCTTTTCCCCTGTAGTAGCAGTAGATGTAGGTGTTTGAAGGCTTTGCTGCTAAAATGGAATTGTAGTTGTAGTTGTAGGAGAAAATCTAGTTTGGCCACTTGCTGGAGAAGAACCAGGAGAGTCTCTGATAGTTATCACTGTCTGCTGCTCTGATTCCTTACCTTGATCAATATCCATGTGAATCCTTGCTCTCTTTCTATATTTCATCTTAAACTCCCTAGTACATGTATCAATATCCAAAGGTTACTGATCATCTCTTGGTATTTTTCCTGTTGCCTCTTTCTCTTGTTATTTTACTTTGTCTTGCTTATCCTCTGTGTTCTGCTTTCTTGTGGAGTAGGGGTTTGTATACTTGAAGATGAAATTATTTTCTCTTCAGCCTCTTGTAAGGTGTTTTCTATCCACTCTATCTGGTTCATAAATTGTTCAATATTGGGCATGTCGGTGTGAATTTACGGAGTTGATTTGTTTTCTACCCTATTCTTAGAAATAATGCCCAATGGTTCATAAGACCAAGTGAAACGGTGTGTAAATTCCATCTCTTTCAGCATCCTGTCAGCCTCCTCTCCTACTTCTCTATTGTTACAAATGAAAGGACCAATTTGGGATTTGATCCTGAACTAAGACTTTTTTTTTGCTGATACAAAATGTACCTCATCTACATTAATCATCTGCCTAATGTACTCCAAGGAAAATATCCTCATGGGGAGGAACGTTGGTAGCTTGTAAGGGGGCAACTCACACTCATATACGCTTAGTTATATATAGTTCTAGTACAACTACCAGTCTCCAATTCTGGCTTGGTCTACCAGCTGCATGATCTTTTTAATCTCTTCATTGATCCTTGGTTCCACTGTGTTGTTGAGGATGCTCATAACTGGATGCACAAACAATTCAATAAATATTTTGTAAGTGGACTCTTTCTGATCTTTCATCAGCACTTTTTTCTAAAAGATGAGAGACTGAGGTTGTGAATCTTCATTCACTTTTCTCATTGTAAACTCAAACTTGTTTGCCTGAAAATATACAAACATATAAACAATGACTGAGGTGTATTTAAACACTTCCTCTATTTGAAACTTGAAAAACTGATCATGAATGGCATCTGCCAAGAATTGACTGAAATTAAACATAATGGAGGGTTTAGACTATGATGAAAGTATGGACAGGAAATCTATAATTTCTTCATCTAGCCACTAATCTGAATGATATCCTAGCAGGTAATAAAGGACAATGACTATGTGCTAAGTCTTATCAAGGAATGTAGAAGATGTGTATGGATGATTCTTCTTGGGCAAGGGAGTGTCTGTAGCCATGAATAATTCAAGGGCTTTAGCTGTGCTATAAAAATATAACTTCTGGTACAATTCCCTAAGGGTTTCATGGGAAAAAGGTGTGGTTTCTTCAATAACAGGAGCCTGCATCATCTGCATAATAGATTGGGCACTAATGGTGAACATAATTTCTCCTGTGGGGGCAACAGGAGCCCTCTTATTTAGATCATAACAGGCATGGCACTTTCTTATGAATTCACGGCAACTGTGGAATTTTGGAAATATGTAATAAGGCAGGTTTGTGTCCCACAGTACTATCATCGGCCTCATCGATGATTTTATCCTCCAACCAACAATATATGTCAAAGAGGTCAAACTGTGAGATAGTCTCATGAATCTTAAAATCCCTGTCAGCAAGGGAAATATGATCAAGGTCCACATGCAGGTGAACCATTGGATTAAATGGCTCCTAATCCTTCTTCTTTGGAGGCATGATTGTGCCTGAAAATGAAACTGATTGTCTTCTTGGTATTTTATTTTGCGCAAATTAGAAAGGGAATTAGATACAGAGGGTAAAAAATAGAAGGGAATTCTGCTGATCAGAAGGGGGATCGGAAGAAGGGGATTGAAGAAGGGGGAATTCCTGCTGATCTACAGACAATTGAAAATTTCTCATGCTCTCTTGAGATATGTAAAACCTTGAATTTGATCACCTGTTACAACAAACATTGAAACACTGTAACCTTTGAAACATGTGGGGAAAGGTAGTTTTGTAGGATTGCGGGGTTTCTCTTGACATGGCGCAGGCTCGTTCGGTAACGGTTTGAACAATTAGATTTTCAACGTGTCTTTAGGAGGGAGCGGGGGTGATTAGGTGGACATGATGGGAGTGATAATGTGGAGAAGTGGGAGTGGTGGAGGGGTAACGGTTAATAGATTGGTTTGATTATGACGGAAACTACTTTTCGGAGGGGGTCAGGAATAGTAAGCGGAATGGCATGGGGAGGGGGGGGTGGGGTGGTGTGAAAAGATATGCACCTGACACGTAGCAGATGGGCCGGTTTCATAAACCGCCCATTTTAGACCACCCCCACCCCCCTACGTTAACTTTTGGAGGATGAGGGTGGGGCGGAAATGAATGTGGCCTCGTCAGATGTAATAGTGGGGGCAGAGATGGAGTGGAAGGCAGCAGGAGTTTAACAATGATGTGATGGGTGAGCAGACGGTGGGGTCGAGCAGATTAAATAAAATTTTGGGTGGAGTGTAAAGTTAGGGACTTTAAAATATGAAATACAATATGTAAATTATAACTTAAAATGAATTAATCCCTGAAAATTAAGATAAAAACTCCTTTGTTTTTTATTTTTTACCTTTAACATGAGAATACATGAAATCCTTTTAATGATGCTTTGGAATAAATTTCATGTCTATTCACATTTATTTTCTTTCATTCTACCTACCCTTTCACTAATCTAACATTTTTTCATCATTCTTTTACAGGGTGCATTTAGGCTTGCAGACCCAAATCTCCTTTTTTTATGAAATTCTAACCTACTATTTCCCTTATTTCTCCTATTGATTTAGTTGGAATTATTGAAACAATTTTCTACCTATTTATTGATTTGCCAAGATTACACTGTTTGGAAAATCCTTATTTTTTAACCTATCCAACAAAAAAATTAAAATTGTTCAATCATGCTTAGACTGTATGAATTGAACAAGCTAATATGATCAGCAGTGTCATTTTGATTTGCAGCACTTTCAGTATTATTCTTTTTTTGGGGGGGTTTTCTTTCTTTTCTTTTCTTTTATTTTTTCATATTTTTGAATATACTCTCTTTTCTTTTTCTTTTTTCTATTCTTTTTAGGAAATTATTTGAATATTGAAAATCATGTACAATATGAAATTGCAACCATGAAATACTCAATCACCTTCAGATCCTATAATTTATAGGACCCTAACATAAGTGACGAGGATCAATTATTTTCTAATACTAGTCGTTGATTAGAGATTAGATCACGGTCGTTGAATGTTCAACAAGAAAAGTATTAAAGGAAGGTTTGGGGTCAGTTGGAGAACACACACAGAGTGGCAGCACTTGAGCTAAGTCAAAATTCTTGGGCACAGTTTGCTGACAATTTTAAAGTGAGCTTGAAATGCAGCGAGGGGTAGTTCAGCAGTGAGATTTCTAATCCAAGGTCAAGAATACAATAGTAGAGAGGCAGATCAACACCAGAGGAGCAGTTAAGGCCTAGTAGGGGTGACATAGGTACAACAGGGGTGACATAGGCCCATCCAAACTCACACAGATCCAATACAGAAGCTTACGCAGGTCGAGGGGTGGCATAGGCCTAGAGGAGTTGATGCATAGCCAGAAGGGGCAGTGTTGGGGTTTCAGTGGGCCAGATCAAGCTCGTATTTAGCAGATCAGAAAGGGTGATGCATCCACACTAGAGGGTGACACAGTCTCAACGGATAGCTTACTGGGGACTACATAGTCACCTGTGGGATTATTCATTCTGAGTTGAATCAGCCATAATATATGTCTCCAGAGATAGAGTTACTTCTATCAGGATTGTCTATGTTAGGTAAACCACTACTCGTACCCTAGTTTGAATTCAGAAATCTGCATAATAATAAAACCCTCAAGGGTTTTTGCACCGGTTTTCCCGCATTGGGTTTTTCCGAGGAAATTTTTCTGAAAAATCTTGTGTCCTTTGTTGAATATGCTTATTTATTCAGTACTTGATCTATATATTTGTGTAGGAAAAAATGTATTTACTTCGATGTTTTTCTTGTACTATTCAGAAAAAAATAACTTATTAAGTTAATAAAACAAGTATGAGAAGTAAATTTGATTATTGCTATAGGATTTTTGTTAGTAAATTTATAAATTTTCACATGGTATCAGAGCTATTGCAGATGAGGGACAGCTTAAGCCATTAGCAAAGAGACGAAGTTTTACCGCAGGAAGGTGGTTGTCTCGAGTGACAGTGCAGATCCAAGAAGAGGCGGTGTAGAGGGATAGCGGAGGCCCAAGAGGGGTGACGCAGAGCCGTTCTCACTCACGCAAAGGCTCATGCAGACCCAAAAAGGTGACGCAATCTGAGAGGAAGTGATGCAGAACCAGTACAGAGGGTTCAGGTCTTCATCCTTTCGGTTTCCGTGGCTAGAAGTGTAGCTATGTTCTTCAAAACTTGCTGGTGGGGCATTGTTTTTGTCGGTGTAGAACAATTTCTAGGAGGGTGTGAAAACGTAAGGGGAAGCAGTTCCTCAACAGAATTTCTCACAAAGAATTCTGAGATCATATCATCAGAGTGATTGGAGAGGGTTGATTCGATAGCAGTTGTTTGAGGATTTTCGGGAGGAAATCACTTTTCAGAGGGAGCATATTCTCTAGAGGGTTTATAGCACCAAGAAACCCATATATGATTTTTTTTGCTGAGGGCAACAGCAGAAGAAGGGAGAAGATTATTTTCTTCAAAATATTTTGAGCAGATATGGTTGCACGTGGATTGAGGGATCAAGATAGGTTGGATGGAGTATCCAACTTCGTCATCTGGAAGGCCAAAATCCTATCAGTTCTTGATGAATATCACATTACAGATCATGCCAAGAAAGTTTGCATTGTTCCTGTTGATGCTGATCTGTTGAAGAAGTATGAGGAAGCACAAGCAAGGGCCAAGCACTTGATTATGGATGAGGTCAAGGATCATCTGGTCCCACACATTGCTAAAAATAACACAGCATATGAGATGTGGATGACATTGAACACAATGTATTAGGGGACTTCTGTCCAATGGAGAATTCTTATGGAGAATAAAATACGGTTATTTCAAATCCATAAGGGAGAGGAAATTATCTGAATATGGGAAAAAATGTTATTTCTATGCAAGCTCCCTCATCAGTATTAAAAAAATGATTAGGATCGGCTCAAATAACCATTTGTGAAGGGGTTTATATGTATAGTTTCATGTGTCTTTGACGATCAAATTATGAATTAATTAACAATTAAAAACTCATATAAAACAAATAAAATTTAGAAATATAACTCACAGCAATCGCATAACACAATAGATGATGATGGAGTTCACCCCTCCTGGGTGACATCTCCATGGACCTGCTTTAACTAGCTAGGCCCTCTTGGGATTATGAGTAAAATGTCTGATTATAAGTAGCAGTATTTCTCCAATGAATTTTTTTACTATTCCATTGCCTTCATAACACTCAAATACCCCTAAAATTACTATTCAATCTCTGAATTTGGTTCACATATCCTCTAGGCTTCACCTCTAATCTCAATGGCCATGGGCTTGTTTAATCTCCAAAGTGACAAAATCACCTTCAGATGTGCTCCAAAACCTCTATAAATTGTACCAATATGTTCAAAGCATCAAATACATTAAAAATTGACTAATCATTCACTAAAAACGACCTTCAGCTTATATGAGCATGGCCTTCCCTCCTAGTGGCCCTAGGCTTCAAAATTCTTCAAGTGACCAAAACCACTTGTAGATGAGCTCCATTGCCTTTGCAATCTGTTCCAATGGATTCATAGCATGCCAATCTACTAATAATTTCTATCCTTGAGCAAACATTGGTCGA
Organism: Pinus albicaulis; assembly: GCA_034641835.2. Classification (NCBI taxonomy): domain Eukaryota; kingdom Viridiplantae; phylum Streptophyta; class Pinopsida; order Pinales; family Pinaceae; genus Pinus; species Pinus albicaulis. The sequence goes on along the minus strand of CM076575.1, from coordinate 1,283,110,073 downwards.
AAATTGACCAAAGTAGGCCTCATTAAAATTTTCCCTAGATTCTACCTCTAAATCTAGAAAACTACCAGTTAGCTCCACCAATTTTGGCAAGTCCGCCGAAATTGGGGAATCTGCTAAAAATACACCAACTTAATTACAAATTAATTAATTTTTTAATTGTGATTAAATTTTCATTAATTGGGCGCTTAAAAACCCGATTTTAAGGCAGGGTCACATGAGGAGGCAGGTGGCCCGCCCCATTCCCACCCTCGGATTTCACAACAGCGTTTAAATATAAGTCAAGGCGCCATTTTTTCAAATGAAATGGGCGTGGCCCAATGGTACTCCTATGGAGTGGAGTGGGGGAGTTCAAGGGTTCGAACCCCGACCTCACCCCATATTACATTGTTTTTGGCATTTAATTCGCATTAATCAAACACCACGTTTTCGCACTTTGGTTTAATGCTCCAAACCATATCATTCCATTTAATGTGCTCCCACATAATGTATTGGGAAATTAGGTTAAATTTTTTTACCACATAATGTTTTCCCACCTAAGTATGACGTGACATTGCCAAACCAGATAAAATGATATGACAATGCCAACGTATAACCATTGCAACTTAGACTTTGGGTTTTTTTTTAATATGTGGAATAATAATTAATTATAAAGTTTGAATTTAATATATATATATATATATATATATATATATATATATATATATATTAATCCAAATTTATTAATTAAAAAATAATAATTCTATCACATAAAAATTCATGAACCCAAACTCAACTTTGGGGGACATTAGACAATCTTTACCTTCATAAACCAAATTGGCGAATCTCGGAGTGACAATTGTCATAGTCCCATTGGAAAAAAACTGAAGAAGATCCTTTGCATGCTGACTGGATTTCCATGTCATCAATTGTACCTGTTCTGCAATATTTATAAAAAAAACTCATGTTCTTAACGGCGATCAGTAGGCCATATTTCCTTCATCCGAACTCGGTTTTCAATGAAACGAGTTGTGTTGGATTCCTTGCGATGGTTCGATCGCTTTGAATCTGGTTTGGTGCAATTATGAGCACTTTATTTTTTGAGCTAATTTTTTCCCCTGATCCAGATTCTTATCACTCCTTCCCATTGACATGCTTTTGGACCCACAAAAGTTGGTTATCTCATAATAGCTGAACTCTATTATATTTCCAAAGTTTTATCATCTTGATTCTACTTGGAGAAATCACCATGACAACCACTTGTTCACTGACATGCCTTGCCTTGCCTTGCAAATGGCTTGGCTCTTCAACTATTTTTCTCATTTTTTTGTTGACCCTGATCTGAAAATGGGTGGATAACTTGAAATTCTTATGCGCAAGCACCTCTCACTCAGTTAAACAAATAAAGATCTATCTTATACATGACTGTGTAGAATTTTTTTTACTTGAAACAGGTGTATGTTTTTTAACTGTTTAAGTGATTTAAGAATATTTGTTTTTGCTAATATTAATCATGTGCAACAGCCATATAATGCATCAAATAAGCATCAACACATAACAACAAATTTAATATAGGCATTCACCCGAATATCGTGGGCTGCGTCTCCTTGATCTCTTATCAACTGACTTGGCTCTTTGGGATTATGATGGAAATTTTATTTTACAAGTTACAAACTCAACTCAAATGGTTATCTGAACTGAACCAATGGGTTTAGAATACCATTTACATCCCTGTAATGGCTGAAATCTCTCTAAAGATGAACCTCGGCTCCCTTAGACTTGACTCCTTGAGTCGATGCCCTTAAGCTTCCCTGAGATTCTATTTGGCACTAACTCCCTCATAATCCATTTTTTTGTCCATGAAACCTTTTATACTATCTCCAACATATATCAGACATCCAAAATAGGGTGATCATTTGCTCAAAATGAGATCTGGCTCCCCAATCTAGGCCTCCATCCACTAATGGCCCTGAGCTGCCCAAAAATTCCCTTTGGCTCTTCGACCTTCAAAATTCTTCAAATGGCTCTGAAAATCCTTTCATTAGATTCAAAATGTACAAAATTCTTATAATATACTATTCACTTGCATAAATTGGCCTCCGACTGCTCCAGTTTCGCCTCCAACACCTGGTGGTACCCCCTAGCTCTTGAGTCACTGAAAACTTCTCTGAAGCATCTTGACTTTTAGAAGTCCTAAAAATATTCTGAAAAATCCATCAATTGATTCAAAAGTATCATAATAATTGAAATAGACTATTGGTTTGCTGAGAATGGATATTAGCTGCTCTGGATAGGCCTCATTCTCCTGCTCGCACATGATGGCCCTAGTGGCCCCTGGAACTTCTCTGAAGCATCTCGACCTTCAAAATTCCTCTAAAAAATCTAAAAACCACACCATTAGTTTTATAATGTCTGAAACATCCAAAATTGACTATTGTATTCTTGAATAAGGCCTCTAGCTGCACTGGCTAGGCCTCAAACTACTGCTGCCCCCTAGTGGCCCTGTTGGCCCCTAAAACTTCTCTGAAGAAACAACCTACTCAAAATTCCTATGATGGCTCTAAAACCTTCACCAATGAGTTTGGAATGTCTGAGAAAGACGAAATTGACTATTCACACTCTCATAATGGTCGAATATAGCTCAAGATAGAGTAAACAAAATTATCCCAGTGTCCCCAAATCAGCTCCACTAAAAATGTAGCAACTTCACTTAACTGAAGTTAAACTAGCCAACCGCCCTAAATTTTGGGCGTGCTCCACATTTTTCTGCCTAAAATACAGTTAGAATTAAATTTTACCATTTGGGGTGGCCACATGGACCCCAAACCACGCAGTCATGTAATGGTGGAGTGAAAACCGTTGGAACTAACCTTAACTGTTGGCTTAAACTTTGCAGATCACCATCCATGTGACAACACTTAACATCTAAATTCGGAACCCTCAGTAGATAGATGTAGACCATTACCTAACCCATCACATGTGAACACACAAAAGCTCTGAATCTGGCAGTCTTGGTTAACAATTAGGGTTAGCCCTTGGGCCATGGGCAATGGTCACGTGGGGAGGGGCTGGCCCCTCCGGACCCCAAAATGAAAAACCAATGTAACTTAAATATAAGCCGTGGACCCATAGGTTAAGAACCACTATGTAGCCCAGACGTAAGAGCGTGTGCATGCAGGCGAGAAGTATTACACCATTCCTAGGCCACGTGGTGGCCTCAGGGCCTACCACGTGGTAGACTGTGATTGGCCAAAATCCAACCCATCCAATAAAATTGCGACACATGTCATGATCTGAATAGCCCTTAAGGAATACTCCAAGGAATATTCTGAGGAATATTCTTTTTTTTAATTTTCCAAAATCCAGTCAAACCTAGTCAAAGGTCAAAATTTGTAGTTTACTGGACTTTTTAAATCGTGATAACTTCTTCATACGGTGTCAGTTTTTCGAACCGTTCACGGCACCAGAATTAGGAAGACGATATCTATCTAATCGCTTAGGTTTGACACACTTCCAAACACTTTGTAATTTTAGCTATCACTTAGGTCCTTGATCCAAATCTAATCAGACCCAATCCAACACTTGTTGGCTACTTGTTGATATAACACTTCTTTTGTACCAAATTGATTCCTAGGTGCCTTCCCACTGATAATATCATTCCTCCTTTGCACAATGTGTGAACTACAAGAAATAGCTTCCAACATCAGTAAAATAAGAAAAGAAATGACCATTCTTTTACCTCCATGGTTCCAAATTCCACATCTGGAAGAATGCATTCGCCATCTCCTTCTCTCCTTGGCGTCAACACATAAAATGGTCTACAATGGTTGTAAACTTTCTTAACATCTTGTCACAAACATATCATGCAAGAAACAACTTGAAGACATGTCCTCTTGCTCCTTCAAAGAAACTAATTTCAGATCATGTGAACATCGACATGTACTCTCACATCTTGTTGTCAAAATCATCAACCAAACACAAGTCGACAAAACATGCCTCTTCAAACAAATTACTCTCAAGTCAAGCATAGGCATGTATAACAACTTGATGATTCTTTTCCCAAAACAAAAATAATTTCACGTCTCATGAAACACTTCGTCAACATCTCCTTTTCATCTTTGGAGACAAAATCAACTTCTTCCAAGTCGATATGACATGCATGCAACACAAAATCAACCAACACATGTTGACACTCATGCATGTGCAAATGGTCAACACTCTCAAGTTGACAACATACATGTTAAATAAAGAAATCGACCAACACAATTCAATTACTCATGCATGTTCAAGTACAATGAAATAATCAAAATTCCACTGTTCATATACACAAACTTTCATGCATGTACACAATTATTCAACTTTCTCACAAGTACAGTCATAAGTAAAAGAACTCCATTCATATGTACATGTACTTAAAGCTGATATGAACAAATTTTTGCTGCAATAAAGTGAGTCAACATAATCCACTTTCAATCACCTTCGTGGCATAAACATGCAACATGTATTCCATTGGCAAAGAAATGCATCAACATCAAAAGACATGCAAAGCCTTAATTGGATAAGAAATCTAACCATCTCTTACCAAACCATTTCAATGGCACTTCTTTCAGTTGCACATCATCATCGTGTGAATCATCTTGACCCAAATCAATTATGGAATCTTCTTTTCCATTCTTGTCATTCTCTTTCTCCACCTTCTTCAAATGTCGTGGATGACTTGCTGGATACAAAGTCCAACACTTGTCTACAAGATGACCTTACTTATGTCAATGAGTGCAAAACAACGCCTCTTGTTTTCAGCATGGTTTTCTTTGTTCAAAGGACCTTTGGATTTCTACTTCCTTTGTTTTAAAATTTTCCTTTGCATGGGTATCTTCTTCCAACATCTTGAAACATTATGGTTATCCAAACCACAAAAGGAACATGCAAACTTTCTCCAAATCTAATGTGAAAATTTTCCATGTTTATCATAATCAAAAGCGACTTAATTAAAATCATATTTATACCTTGAACATTCACCTTTGTCGCCTTCTTGAGGAGGTAAATTTGATGAGGTAGTGGCTCTCTTAAAAATTCCAACAATGCATTCAATGACTGTAGAGCTTTCAACATCCTCTTGTTCTCCATTCTCATTAGTTGCATGCTTATGAGCACCTTCTTGCAAAGTGGGTACAAAACCTTTGCATTCCTCATGAACACAATCTTCACAAGCTTGAGGTAATGAACATGAAATGAAAGTCCTTCTTGGAACACCTTCATGTGCCTCCCTTGCTTTAGAGCTTTCTCCATCATGTTGTTCATAACCAAGACCCAATTACTTAGGTCATTCCTCAACAACAATTAGATCAGATGTGCCTTGTGCATGTTTGCCTAATCCTTTACCTTCATAGCCCATATTCATCAATAAATTGGACCCTATTCCTCTAGTGTGTCTTTCAAAATAACCTACACATTAATTTTGATAGGAAATTGAATATAAACTTGAATTGCATACCTCTTTTTCAAGCACATGCTTGGCTAAGGCTTCCTTGGCATCATGGATTTGAGTCTCCATCTCATGTATCCTTTCAAGATTATCATTTGCAATATGGAGCTGAGTCTCCATTTCATGCATCTTTTCAAGAAGCTCTTGCTTCTCCTCCTTCATGGCAATCACCTGTTCTTTAAGTTTAATGATCTCCCTCTTATCTTCATACTTCTCTTGCATCATATCAATCATGATGTAAAGTTTCTGAAAATATATATTTATCAAAGAGTTTTTATAAGGAATATAGACTAGAAGAATCACTTAATGAAGTTTCCATCACACATGAAATGAATACAAAGCTTCTTTGTTGTGATTTGAGAATCTGAAGTCTCAATTTTGACCTTCTCCTTCACACATAAACTTGGAAAACTATTAAATTCTCCTTGCACAAATTCAACAACCAATAGCTATATAACCAATAGCTAACCTTGTCTAAAATGAGTTAAACTTATGCTTTGATACCAACTTGATCTAAATATGGGAAAACTTGTTATTGTTATGTAATCTCCCTCATCAGTGTTAAAAATATGATTAGGATCGGCTCAATTAACCATTTTTGAAGACGTTTATGTGTCTTTGATGATAAAATTATGAGCTAATTAACAATTTAAAACTCATATACATCAAATTAAATGTAGAAATGTAACTCACAATAATCACATAACACAATGGATGATGATGGAGTTCACCCCTCCTGGGCTACATCTCCATGGACCTGCTTTAATTAGCTAGGCCCTCTTGGGATTATGAGTAAAATGTCTGATTACAAGCACAAATATTTCTTTATTGTTCCATTGGCTTCAGAACACTCAAATACCACTAAAATTACTATTCAATCTATGAATTTGGTTCATATCTCCTCTAGGCTTGACCTCGAATCTCGGTGGCCATGGGCTTGTTTAATCTCCAAAGTGATAAATTACCTTCAGATGTGCTCCAACCCCACTATAAATTTTACCACTGTGTTCATAGCATCAAATACATCAAAAATTGACAATTCATTCCTTGAAAATGGCCTTCAACTGATCTGGGCATGACCTTCCCTCCTGGTGGCCCTAAGCTTCAAAATTCTTCAAGTGACCAAAAACACATGTATATGGGCTCCATTTCCTCTGCAAGTTATTCGAATGAATTCAAAGCATGCCAATATGCTAAGAATGACAATCCTTGAGCGAAAATTGGTCGAAAATTGACCAAGATAGGCCTCATTAAAATTTTCCGTAGATTTTGCCTCTAAATCGGGAAAACTACCAGATAGCTCCACCAAATTTGGCAAGTCTGCCAAAATTGGGGAATTTGCTAAAAATATACCAACTTAACTGCATATTAATTAAGTCTTTAACTGTGCTTAATTTTTCATTAAGTGCGCACTAATCCTGCTTAATTGAGCCCTTAAAAACCTGGTTTTATGGTAGGGTCACATGAAGAGCTGGGTTGGCCCACTCCATTCCCGCCCTCGGATTTTGCAACAATGTATAAATATAATTTTGGGCGCCATATTTTCAAATGAAATTTGTGTGGCCCAATGGTAAACCTGCGGAGCGGAATGGGGGAGGTCAAGGGGTCGAACCCCGACCTCACCCCATATTACATTGCTTTTGACATTTAATATGCATTCAATCAAACACTGTGTTTTCACACTTTGGTTTAATGCTCCAAACCATATATTTTTTTTAATTTTCTCCCACATAATGTCTTGGAAACTTAGGTTAACATTTTTTACCACGTAATGTTTTCCCACCTAAGTATGATATGACATTTCCAACGGATAAAATGATATTACATTACCAATGTATAACCATTCCAACTTTGACTTTTGGGTTTTTTTAATATGTGGAATAATAATTAATTATAAAGTTTGAATTTAATATATATATATATATATATAACTTATTTTATGATTATTTAAAAACCCTAAAATATATATATATATATATATATATATATATATATAATATTAATCCAACTTTATTAATTAAAAAAATAATAATTTGAATCTGGATCGGGAAATCGACCCCTTCCTCATTAGATTGAAGGTGATTCATGATCAACTGGTTGTTATAGGGGCCACTCCTAATGAGGGTCTATTGTTCAGGACTACCCTGAATGCAGTGTTTGAAGAGTGGGAGAGCTTTGTCCAAGGAATTTTGGGTAGAGTGACACTTCCAAATTGGGAATACATGTGGGTAGCTCTTCGACAAGAAGAGATCAGGAGGATGACCAAGGAGGGTAGCACCAGTGGCAGAATCAAGATCAAGAAGGAGGAGGAGGAATATGCAGCTCTCGCATCTAAGGGAAAGCAAGCACAGGGAGGGAAAAATAAGAAAAACCTTTCAACGGTCAGGTGCTTCAGATGTGGTGAACTAGGGCATTTCGCCACAAATTGTTCTCAAAATAAGAAGGGAAAGGAAGATTATCACTCAAATGATGCAGCAGCTAAGGGTGATGATGGGAGTGATGACGATGTGGCTATGAGTTCTCATGTGCCTCGAGAGAAGAGGTGGGGCGCCATAGATATGTATATTGAACTACAGATGGTGGATACGGGCAAGATCCTTGGGGTGCCCAAACTCTTAGATCACATATGAACTACGGGATCCCTTAATGACAGTAGCAAGATGACTGGAGTCAGTTGGTGCGGAGTATTATGGAGGCACATTGGCAGATCTAGGATACTGAAGACCAGAGAAATGTAGAGAAGAGGTAGCAATAGCACAGAGGTTGATGGGATTTCAATAGCAACAATGTAGAGCTTCAGAGGGTCAACGCAGATTAGTAGCAAAGGGTGTTTCAGTATCAAGATGCAACCACACTGATTTTTCTGTCAAGATTTTGATGATGTCCTTCAGATGCTTAACTCTTAGCAACTGAGTTGCAGTGCAACAGTTAATAGTGGCAGTGTTATGGGAAGCATGATGCATCATTTCAGAGGGAGTTGTAGTATAGATGAGTTAGTGACTGTGGTAGAGTCATGGGAAGCAATACCGAAGGAAGCAGCAGAAAGGATGAGGGGCAACAATCCAAGCATCATCAGCGCAGGGGACCGATGTCATGGATCAGGGTGATGCTTCAGGTTGAAGTGTTGCTAAAACACATTCATCGCTAAGAGGGAGTGTTGATTTTTTTGGGTAGCATCGGTTGTGCTCTAGCTTCGAAAATTTGTGGAGGGGCTAGAAAACATGAGATCTCCAAGACCCATAAATTTTTTGGATAAATTCCACATGGAGCTTAATTTATTCAAAAAATTAATTATTTTAATAGATACCCTATGTGTAACTTAGGGAAATTAAATAAAGTGAATTAATTTAACATGTGGGTGAGAATGTTCTAAGTGATGAGGATCAAGTCTTTTCTAATCCTAGTCATTGATTAGAGATTATATCACGACCATTTAATGTTAAATAGGAAAAATATTAAAGGAAGGCTTGGGATCAGTTGGATAACATACACGGAGTAGCAACACTTGACCTAAGTCGAAATTCTGGGGTGCGATTTGCTGAGAATTTTCGAGTGAGCTTGCACTGCAGTGAGGGGAAGTTTGGCAGTGCAATTTTTGATCCACGGTCGATAATACAATACCAGAGAGGCATATCAGCACTAGAGGAGTAGCATAGGCCCAAGAGGGGTGATGTGGGCCTAGACGGGGTGATGCAGGCCTATCCAGGATCACACAGAGCCAGCGCAAAGGCTCAAGCAGGCCCAAAGGGGTGACATAGGACTAAAGGAACTAATGCAGAGCCGGAAGGGGCAACGTTGGGGTTTCAGTGGGCTAGATCGGGCACATATTCAGAAGATCACAAAGGGTGATGTATCCACACTTAAGGGTGACACAGTCTCAGTGCAAAGCTTGCTAGGGACTGTGTAGGCACTTGTGGGGTTATTCATTCTCAGCTGAATTAGCCATAACATATGTCTCCAGAGATAGAGTTACTCCTATCGGGATTTTCTCTGTTGGGTAAACCACTACTAGTACCCTAGTTTTTATTCAGAAACCTTCACAATAATAAAACCCTCAAGAGTTGTTGCACTAGTTTTCCCACATTAGGATTTTCTGGGGACATTTGTCCAAAAAATCTTGTGTGTCCTTTGTCGAATGTGCTTATTTCTTCAGTACTTGATCTGTATATTTGTGTAAGCAGCAGTGTCTTTACTTCGATTTTTCTCTAGTATTATTCAGAAACATAACTTTTTAAGTTAATGAAAAGAGTAGGAGAAGTAAATCAGATTATTGTTGTAGGATTTATGTTAGTAAATTCAGAAATTTTCACATATTCAAGTACATCTCCCCCTTTAGTCAATTTTTGTTGGAGAAACTTCAAATGAAGATCAACTTTATTTGATTCAGGTTCTGTATCAAACCAAACTTTAAATGTTATCAAAGCAGACCATGCATCATAAGCATTTTCAATGTTATCATACATTGCATCATTTATGGAATATTTAATTAATGCTAATGCTTTGGAATTTTTGATCTCCCATTTTTCTAGTCAAGCTGCATCTTTAGGTTTATTTGGTTTAACATCACCATCACATACATCTCGCCAAATTTCATTATAAATCAAAGTGCTTTCTTTGATCCTTTTCCATGTATTTTATATCTTTGCACCTTCAATTTTGTCAGATTCAGAAAATAAATTTACCAGCTGGGACATTGTAAAATTGAATGTATGCACCAAGATGGATCAAGCACCAGAAAAAAGAAAAAAAAAAGATGAAAAACACACCAAGAACAGAACCACACACAAAAAACAGTATATTGGGGCTTGGCCTTGACCCTCTTATAGTCATTAGAAGATAAAATTGACTAAGCTTTGCACTTGGCTCTAGTCAACTTTCCTAAAATTTTATAATGAAACTTTCACAATTTGACCTTTTTCCAATGCTCTTGCAAATTTTGCCTCAAACTGAAATTTACACTAACCCCCCCTCAAAGTAAAAAAATTACTTTGAATTACATTTTTATCACCCAAAATTTACAAATTTCAAAATTACAAAATTACCCCTTATTACTCCAAATTTACAAATTTTATAAAAATAACTACTCCAAAAATTAAAAATAACCCCTTAGCACTCCAAAGTGACAAAACTCACACCTTATTACTCCAAATTACAAACTTTTAAAAATAAAAATACACCTTATTTCTCCATAATATTACAAAATATGTTATTAAGAAACAAAAAAACCTCCTTGTCTCTCCAGAAATTTACACAACTACTCATTTTCCATTGTATTGAGAGCCAAAGTTGAAGGCAACGGGAAACTGACCAAATACAAGTTCCAGCTCCTTTTTTAATTCCTCGACGACAACATCTATTTGGATGACAAGGATTTGAAAGGCCAATGTGCTAAGGTTTCCATCGTGCACCGATATATAATACATGAAAAAATAAAAGAGCCAAGCACATATCAATATCCCAAACACTAAATCAAAATCAGATCCATTTTCAATGGATGAAAGAATTTAATTGTCAGGACATTCGAGGTGATTTACACAAAAACAAAAGCACTGAGCACATCATTGATCTAAATCCCAAATTTCAGTGCCAATAGTAGGCAATTTTTGCAATACATAATGCTTTAATGAACCAATCTCATACTAAATCATATTACATGCTCATTAATTACTAAACAAACCTTCCTTGACTCTACAAAAATGTTATCCCACTTTAGCATAGTGTTGATGCAGTGACACCTTATCAACTTATTAAAGCTAATCTACAAGCTTCAACATTTTCTCATATTTCGTCCAGGACGGATGACCTCATCCACGAGAAGTAGTTGCGATGCAATTACAGTGCCAGATGTAACAAACTTGACTAGTTTTTACAGATAAACCCTGAAGGAAAATTTCTTGTCAACAAAATCGATGATAAGTGGATTCCAGACTCTGATTTTATAACACATAAATTGGAGGAACGAGGCCTTCGAATTCAATGTTGCTCTTTCCGATCATGAGAAGTATAACAGGAGGGAGAAAAAGAAGGAGAAGGTCGAAGAGAACGAGGATGGATAAATTAAAATTCACCCTGTTGTTAACTTTTTCTGAGAAGAATCAACACTACTGGAGCCAACGAGAACAATTCATTAATAGAGTTGAGTTTCCACATACCAAATACAAATATGATATTTACTGGGGATGAAAACCGACCTCCGACACAAATTATTTGAGATAAAAACGATCCAATGGCTCCTTCAAATGCTCATTAGAAGGATAGATTAAAAAACACTTCAAAAAAATTATATTCAATGTCCTTAATTTTGTATTTAAAAAAAAAAAAAATCAACTTTCTCTTCCTTTAATAAAAAGCTAAACAAATTTCATACCAATTAACCGCTTGGTAAATTTTTCCAAAATCCTACAGAGTTGGAAACTGATTCTTCACATCATTTGCATCATTGAAGCTCTGATACCACCATAATAGTAGAATTTTCCTAAGACACACAAATTTTATTAATAAGGAAAAGAGAAATTACATAAAATATTTGCAAGAGTTTACACACAAAAACTCAACACTCTTGCAAGTAGATAAATTGGCTTTAAATAAGCTAATGTCCCAACCTAATATTGTTATGGATCACTTATTTTAATAACAAGTGTCTATTTACATTAAATTCTCTCCTAATAATACTATAACTATTTTCCTAAATTGGTTCCTAAGAAACAACACCTTTTTAGATGCAATATATTTTACAAAAATTCACTATTCTAAAGAGTCTCCAATATTTAATTAAATATTCTAAATAATTAAATATTAAGTATAACTATTAAAATAAGTTTTATGTATTTTGGATCATCTAACATCTAGGAATACATCAATATACTACTTGAAGCATAAGGATGAGGCTTTAAATATGTTGAAGAACTTCAAGGTGCTAATAGAGAATTAAATATGGAATAATATCAAGGTCTTCAAATCTGAAAATGGTGAAGAATATACGTCAAATGAGTTCATTTAATTTTTCAAGTAGTGTAGTAATTTACAGGGTAAGTTCCTTAGATCAAACACCAAAGGTCATCACTCACAAACAGGTCACAAATCAGTACACCAGTATTTGACATGGTTAAAACCCTCAAAGGGGGAAATAGTCCACAACCTGAGCCAACGTGGCCACTTTAGGAAATTTATTAATATAAAGAAATAAAATTTACATAATCTTATCTCATAAAAAGTCACCAGACAAATGACCCTCCATGCTCTTTAAATAGAGATCATGGACCAATCGGGTGTTAAGCCATGGATCAAGTGTCGGTTATACTAAGGAGAGAATGAACCGTTGGATCACTTTATATCATGACCGTCGGATTATAAGTTACAAATGTACATATTAAAGAAACACATTTTTCCTAACTCTAAGCTAGACCAAGTTATACTTAACTATTTCCTATGTGTTAGAATTTCTTTACATCCCCCCTTAAGAACAACTTGGGATAGGATTGAAAGATTTACAAAGGTGACACAATAGGAGAAGGAAGAATGAATTGGAGCCTATCCCCCCTTAATGATAACTTTCCTGAACTCAAAGCCTAGATCAAAGTTTGGTAAACTTCCATTCTGTGAGAGCATTTGTAAAGATATCAGCAACTTGATCATTGGTTGAATAATATTGCACTTCAAGAACATGATCATGAATGGGCTTTCTGAAGTGTATGTGTAGTTCAATGTGTTTCGTGCAATGATGTTGAACTAGATCTCTACATAGCTGAATGGCACTCTAATTATCACACCAAAGTGTGCTTGGATGTTGTTGATTGTTGGGTCATAAAAAGGTATCTTTTGAACACCTAATTAGCCTACATTAATCATCAATCCGGGAGCGTCTTTTTATTTCAAGAGTGTACTCTTTCTAAGGCTTCAATTGTCTAAGAGCAATGCTGGGAAGATGTAGTACATAATAACAAATGCAAAAGTAACAAATGCTTGGAAAGAAACCTAATTACAGTGACATGAATGGAAAGATTAAACTACTTCAACCTTGCAGAACATCTATCAGGGATGAAGTAGCAGTAACTCTTTCCCTTAGAAATCGATGCAAGATGACCAATCTGGGGACTTGGAAGCAAAAGCCTCTATCCTCTACAGTTGGAGATCTTAAATCAATCGAAATGAAAGCAGATTCAATGAAAGCAACTTAAAATAAATGCAATCTAAAAAGGAACATCAGCATGTAACTACAACTCATCTATTTTCTAATCAAAGATTATGAATAAGTAATGAACAGAAATGGAACAGCAACGTGAAATGAACAGCAATTACAATTCTAACATATTCAAGCCACTAGATTTTCATGCTTTAATTCTGTCGACAGCTTCTTACCATGCAACAATCAATTATAAAAAATTATAAACTAATGGAACAGCAACTCAAATCAGATACAGAAAAGCAGAGCTTTATAATAACAACAAGATAATCAAACAGCGAATCGTCCTTCTTGTAAAGAATGAAATAGCAATGACTCTGTATTTGATCCAATCAACAATAAACCAATTCTGTAATTAAAACACACATTAAACACACTCCACATGACAGTAAACAAGGATTAAAATACAAACAGCAAAGTGATTCCACCAAAGCCGGGCCCTTAGCGCCAGTGAAATACTGCTGGGCTAATTCAGAACTGTAGAAGGTAGATGAAACGCGTGTCTTATATTAAACCAACATAAAGCATTACAGAGAAGTTTCTCTCAAAACAGAGAGTTAATAAAACATTACATTACAGAGGAAATGTTTGAACATAGAGTCTTCCAACTAACTCACTGACTTCAACAACAACCGCCGTCCCTTTGTCACTAAAGGACATAGCTTTATATATCAAGTCTCGACGGACCAATCAAGGAATAAGATGAGTTTGAACAGCGATCCCTCAGGATCGAAAGATCCTGAGGGATTCGCTCCTCTGCGTTTAGTCATCATTCTGTTTACTCTGACTGAGGTCGAGCTGTCCCCTGCCTTTTTTGGGCTATTCATTCAGATCTCCTTGCCTTTGGCTGGATATGGTTCAACGCTGATGGAGCAGCAGTTAGATTATTCTCAACCCTGCCTTTGGTACAATTGTTCACCTCTTCGAATTCCTGTTTGTCAATCAAAAAGTAACCTTTAGTCATATTTTCGTACTAAACATAAACATTTCCAATTCTATAGTAATTCTTATGATAAATTACCTTTCCAAGGCAGACAGGAGTATATTTATGGTAAAAGAATGAGTAAATACATAGTAATTTCATACCTCTTTCACTGCCCAACATACCCCCCTGCTTAATCTTTTTCATGCCCTCATGAAAACTATATTTCACATGGAGAGCAGTCAAAGAATAAGCCGGATAAGGTTTGTCATCAACAGGCCTAAAACCACGTAGTTTAGCTAATTCCTCAAAAACATGTTCTGTCTGTCCTTCAGGAAGTTCATAAATAGCTTTGTAGTTCGAAGCAGGGTACCATGCAATAGGGCTGCGGAACCTACATCCTAACCAATATGGTCCTTCTTTTAAAACAAGATGGCTATAGGAAATCAAGCGGTCTGTTGCTAGCCCAAAGTTTCTATAATTAAATGGTTCCCTATTTTGCACATTCTGATTGGAGATTCTCCACCAGACCTTGGCTGCTATATAAGCTTGGTTTCTAATGGATGAGAAATAGTTTGTTCCATTCAAAATAATTGATTTGTGGACAGGCCCCAGAGTTTGGGTAACACCTTCCTTTGTCATCAAACTTTTCTGTCTAGCCCAAAATTGAAGTGGGTCCTGAGGTTCACTTCTGACCCACAGATCTAATCCATTTTCCTGCCTTTGAAAGGCGTTATAAGCTTTAAGCCATTTTAATTGATTTACAGCAAAGGAAATGAATGCCTGAAACTGAACATCTCCAATAAAAGGGCTAGGGTTTGATTCACAGTCATTTTCATGATTCACAGTCATTTTCAAGTATTAGATTATGCAAGTAAAATTCACACAAAAGGTGATGTGCTTTGATCCCATAAATTTTGCGGCATGATATAAAGTCATCTATGGTTTTTAGCTCTATGAATTTCCCTGCCCTAACTGCCTTGATCTTTAATTGTAAATATCTTTCTAGTAAAAACAAAGCATAGTTTTTTGCGGGGCATATACAGGCTAAGACATCAGTATACAAGGAGCAGAGAGTGTCAATTTGAGTGTAGGCTAGTTTTAGTTGGTTCATTACCTTATCAGCCTTTACCTCTGCTTTCTGACATTTTTCATGAGCTTCAGCTTCAACTTCATGAATAATTCTCATTTTTTGCTGCAATTCCTGATATCTCTTTCTTGGGAAGTATCTTCTTCCAATCTCTGTTGTTCTATTCGGGCCTGTGTCAATTATTCTTGAAGTCTGACCAGTGTCAGATCACTAAAAGTATGCTGACTGCTAGATTGCATATTTTCACTTAGAACAGGTTCCTCTGGAACAGATTTTGTTGGAACAGCCGTTTGTTGCTCTGCATTCTCATAATTAGGCTCAGGTATGGTTTCTTCTGTAACATGGGGGTTCCTATTAGCGGTCACCTTTATCTTTTTCGAAACTCTTTTGATAGCAATGCTTCTTCTCTTAGGGGCTCACTTAGGCATCTGTTTCATTCTCAGAACCCTAATGGTTTGCCTGAGCTATTCTACTAGTTTATGAAGCTTTATTCGTTCCCTGCGAAGCTTCTCAATCTCAGTTGTTTTTCTCCTCTTTCTTAATGAAATAGTCGTTCCTTTATCTGAACCTGTTTGCTCAACAGGGTTTTGGCCTATATCAGCTGTGCCTTCAGTAAAATTCTCTTCTTGTTCTTCTCCTTGGGGATCTTCTTCTACATTCATACGCCCTTGGCTAAATTTTTCGGGAATCACATTCTTAGTTAACTCTACAGTCTCCTGGGGGCTTCCAACTTCGATGTTTTCTTTCTCCTGTTCACACCTCTCAGGAGAAGCAACCCTAGCTTTGCTAGGGTTTGCTGTTTCATTCACTTTTTGTCCAGTTGTTTCTTTATCAATAGCAGAGTACTCTGGTAGTTGATTAATATCAATGTTGAGGTCCAAGGGGATATGAGGCCATGCATAATCACTCATATTGGCCAAAATTTGGGCCAATTTGTCTTCCTGTAAAGGGCTTACGATAACATTTTCGGGCAGCTCTGTTTCATCCTTATTGCTGCTATGATTGTCCTCATCCTCCTCACAGGTGTGATAACTTCCTTCCTCTTCATCTGAATACCGAATTTCTCCTTCAACTTCTTCTTCCTCAGTATTTCCTTCGATTTCTTCTTCCTCATTATCTCCTTCTTCTACACTAGATTGTTTTTCACTACCGGTATGATGACTTATTTCTTCTTTTCCCGAGTAGCGAATTTCTCCTTCCAATTGTTCTTCCTCATCAGTACGAGGGCTTACTCCCTCCAATTCTTCTTCCTCATCAGTACGAGGGCTTACTCCCTCCAATTGTGGAGGCTGTTCCTCCTCTGAGCTGTGCAATTCCAGGGGCTAGCTGCTGCTTCCCGGAAGTCCTTCCACCATCCTCCTACTTAGTTTCAATCGGAGGGACTGTCTGTGAGTAGAAGGCTCAACTATTGAGCCGGCCATCCTCTTCTGTTTTGGATCGGGTAGAGCTAACCCTCCATCGATGGAAAATATTAATTCTTCCTAGCTAGTCTGTTGCTGGGCGAGGCTATGACTCACTATTAATCGAATTAGACAATGGTGGCTGACCACCATATCTGCATGCACATCCTTTCTTCCGTCGCACGTTATGTAAGCCTGCACAATCTTGGCCAACTTTGTCCATGGTTCTCCTAATGACGCTGGTTGGACTCCTTTACCTTTGATAACTAACGTCTATCCATCATCTTGAAAAATCTTCATGGCTTCTCGAATCCTAATCTTCTTCTGAGTCCAAATAGTCCATTGCGCGGGAATTCCAGACACTTCTGCAATTATCTCTTCGGATACAGTTATCTGCCTCCCTCTGACCATGGAGGATCCTTCCTGTAGGTTCAATAAAAATTCGGTGGCCACTGCTTCGTGGGTTTGCTGCATCCTCATGAAATATGTAATCCACCCCAGTATTTCTAAAATTGCTCGTGCAGCATCAGAGACGATCAGCACTTGAGGTTCACTGCGAATTGGTCGTCCTCCCATTTCTGTGCTCTGTTAATTTCTCGATACACAGTAATCACAATGGAACAGCACAGCACAGTTCGTTGAAAATTTATTATTTCCTAAAATGCAAGGATTTAGTTCATATACAAGAAAAGAAATCTCGGGGCTTGATCTGCATGCAGACATCCATGCCCCCAGAATGAATGAAAGGTCGCCCTCGACCGTCAATTGAGAGGATCATGTGTGGCACAGCAGCAGTACAGCAGTAAAAAGCAGGCGTAATTATGATACATTCAATCAAATTACAGCAATTACTGAAATCAATGCATGTGATGAATCGTTAATAAATAGAAAATCGTTTTGTAATTATTCAAATACGAGGAGAAGGGACAGCATAAGATAATCATAAGTACAATTGCGTTATTTTCCATTTCAGACTAATATGATCGATTTGTAATGATTTTCATGTATAATAGGTTCGGAGGTAAAGGTAAGGGATTCATATTTTCATTTGACATTTAAATAAAGATATAGGAAAAGGGTTAAATATAACTATTGATGTGTATAAATGTGACTTCAATACCATCAGCAGAGCTCTGTTTCCCACAGGTGTCCATAACCTTGACAGAGTTTCTTTCTTACCCACAGAACCATTGTCCTTTATTTATGCTGAGGAAGTGCTTTTTATTGAATATCATGACGGAGGCCATTGTGCTAGCTTGGTGACCAGAAAAACCACAATGTCGTTCACCGGGAAGAAGTGAAAGGTGGGCAGGTCGGCTCGTGATGAGACCCCATGTTCCAAGGACTTCTTGATTTTTTCAATTGTCTATTGGATCATTTCCCTGGTTTGGTGGCCATAATGGGAGTGCCACTTCATTGCCTTCCCTATGATCACGGTAGGCTGGCTCTTGGTGAGACCCCCTATCCTCCATCTGCAAAATCATTATTAAAAATATGTAAATATTTTTTCTTTTTCATGCAACACTTTTCCTCAGTTATTCATAAGGGATGGCTCAACACTCCTTAAGAGTAGGGATGGTGGAAGAAGTCTAAATATCTCAATAGAAAAAAACAATATGCCCTTATTCCTATTCCATAGATAAACATCTAAGAAATTTATAGCATATGGGAAAGAACCAATCATGATAAAAATAATCAATCAGATTAATTCAATGGTAATAGAATAGAAAAGTTATGTTATTGATCATGCCCCCTTTTCCTTTTTTTTTCTTATCATTGCTAGACAATTTTCTTAAAAATGATGATTTCTTTTGATTTGCTGATTACAGTAAGCTCTAATTGGTATGATTGTATATAAATGATATATTTTCCTTTAGAAAAGTAATCAAAAATTCAAAATGTTGTCTTAGAACAAAAAACAATCCACTCAAAAAGTGTGTTTCCTTTAAAAAGAACAGCAAAAATAATCTGCGGAACTGTTGTTCCTTTCAAAAGGAACAGCAAGAAAATACTCTACGGAAGTGTTGTTCCTTTAGAAAGGAACAGAAAAAGCACTCTGCGAAACTGTTGTTCCTTTCGAAAGGAACAGCAGAAGTGTTGTTCCTTTATAAAGGAACAGCAAAACAAACGAAATAAACAGAATTTTTTTCTCTTTTTTCTTTTTAAAAGAAACTGGATTTCATGAAACAAACGATGAAGAAATAAAGAAGTAATATTAACAGAATGTTTAAAAAAAAATTCCATAAAACAAAAATAAAAAAACGGAAAAATGCTTTATGTGCAAAATTAAAAAGAAATGATTTATCAAACTGGTGCCGAGGAGGACTTTTCCCCTTCAGCAAGAATTTCCATGGTAGAATCTTCCCGTAATTGTTGGTAAAAGGATTCCTAGGTAAGCAGTTTATGATACAATCGTACTCGATGACCATTTACCTTAAAGGAATGTCCAGATCCGTCAATGGTAACTAATGTAATAGTGCCATTATCATGCACTTTTTGTATTTCATAGGGTCCAAGCCATCGTGTCTGGAGTTTTCCTGGGAAATCTTGAAACCTAGAATCATATAGGAGTGCCCAGTCTCCTTCGTGGAAGATCTTCTCTTTGATATGGGCGTCATGCCATTTGGCTCTCTGTTGCTGAATTAATGTTGTGTGCTGAAGAGAAGAGAGCCTAATTTCATCTAACTCATTAATTTGCTGCAGTCTTTTAGCCTGGGCTTCATTCAAATTTAGACCCACCTTTTGAGTTGTTCTTAATGTTTGAATTTTTAATTCTATAGGAAAGATGGGTTCTTTTCCAAATACCAATTGGTATGGTGAATACCCTGTAGTATGTCTCCACGTTGTTCAATATGCCCAGAATCCTTCTGGAAATCTGTAGGCCCAATCTCGTCTATGAGAGGCAATGTTTTTTGTTAATATACATTCGATTACTTTGTTCGTGCTCTCTACTTGGCCATTGGCCTGTGTGTGATATGGAGTTGTAATCTTGTGCTAAATGTGGTAGTTTTTCAATGTTTCAGCTAATTTATTACCTACAAACTGTGGTCCTCCATCTGTGATTATGTCCCTTGGGAGGCCATAGCGCACAAATATTTGGAAAAGAAACTGTATTACAGAGTCCTCTGTAGCTTTTGAAAGAGCTTCTGCTTCAACCCATTTGGTGACATACTCAGTTGCAACTAGGATATATGTTTTTTGGTTTTATGGGGGGCTAATAGGACCAACAAAGTCAAGGGCCCAACAATCAAACGGTTCGATCACTAGTTGAGGGTTCAGAGGCATTTCATCAGACTGCCCAGGGCAACCTGCCCTTTGGCAGTTATCACAGGCCTGCACGAATTTTTTAGCATCTTTAAAGATAGTAGGCCAATAATAGCCTGTTCGTAAAAATTTATGGGCAATTATACGATCTACAAAATTTCCGCCACACTGTCCATCATGGCATGCCTTCAAGATGTCAAATACCTCATCCTCCCTAACGCATCTCCTTATTTGCATATCTGCACCTGTATGAAATAGGTAGCCCCCAATCCAGGAGAAGCGGGTACTACGATGTATTATTTGATTACGTTCATTAAGGGATAGTCGATGTTTAGGTAATTTACCTATTACCAAATAGTTCGCTATATCAACATACCACGGTGTTCTGATAGTAACAGCGAAGAGATGTTCATTCGAAAAGTGGTCTTCAACTACTTCTATATCTGTTGGCTTTGGCATTCTCGACAGAAAGTCAGCTATAGGGTTCTATTTCCCAGGTCGATCTCTGATTGTGATATCAAATTCCTGCAATAAAATCAACCATATTGTCACTCTTCCATTTGTAACAGGTTTATTTGCTAAAAAATTTAATGGCAGAGTGATCAGTATATAGTACTACAAGATACCCAGTTATGTAATGTCTAAATTTGTTTATAGCATGAACTACAGCTAAAAATTCTTTCTCAGTCACAGTATAATTTAATTCAGCAGGGGATAGATTTTTGCTAAAATAGTAAATTGCATATGGCTTCTTGTCTTCCTCCTGCCCAAGTACTGCTCCAATTGCTGTGTCTGAGGCATCAGATGAAATTTGGAACGACAAATTCCAATTTGGGCCCCTCAGCACTGGGGTTGTTGAAACAAGCTTTTTCAGATCATTAAAGGCATTGTCACATTTATCTGTCAAAATGAAATCAAAATTTCCAGTCAGTGCATATAAAGGTGCAGCTATTCGAGAATAATGTTCTATAAATCTTCTATAGTAACCAGAAAATCCAAGAAAGCTACGTACCTCTGTTTGTGTAGTGGGTGTGGGAATTAACAAGATTATTTGAATTTTAGTCGGGTCTACTTGAATTCCAACTACTGAAATATAATGCCCTAAGATAACTCCTTCGGTCATCATCATAAGACACTTTTCGTTGCTTAAGCAAAGCCTAGTGTCAATACATCTTTGCAATACCTTTTCTAGGTTTTGCAATGCAGGCTAAAAGTCATCCCCATAGGGTGTGAAATCATCCATATATACTTCGAGGCCTTCATTTATTAAGTCTGCAAAAATGCTGAGAATTTCCCCTTGGAATGTAGCAGGGGCATTGCATAGGCCAAAAGGTAGGACTCGGTAGGCAGATGTCCCCCATGGACAGGTAAAATTAGTTTTGTCCTGGTCTTCAGGGGCAATCTGGATTTGGTTATACCCACTAAAGCCATCGAGGAAAGAAAAGAATTTCTTCCCTGCCAATGTGTCTAATACCTGGTCAATGAAAGGAAGGGGAAAGTGGTCTTTCTGTGTTGCCTTATTAAGTTCACGGTAATCTACACATATCCTCCACTTTCTGTTCTTTTTTGGTACTACCACTAATGGGGAGACCCACTTGCTATCATATATTGGGTAGATGAAATTAACATCCAATAGTTTTTTTAATTCAGCTTTCACAATATCTTTAAGGTGAGGATTTAGTCTCCTTTGAGGTTGGCGAATGGGTCTTGAATCTTTTTCAATGTAAATGTGGTGAGTACACAATTGAGGATAAATTCCTTTCATGTCGGGGTAATCCCATGCAAAGGCTGCTTTGTATTTTCGTAATAATTGGACCAATTTCTCTTCTTTTTCAGCAGTGAGATTTTTATTAATATTTAAAGTTTTTCCTAGCTCAATTTCTACAACCTTGCTATTGCTCACAGAAGTAGTAGGTATTGTTTGATCAGGAATATCTTTGAAAGGGTCTTCTTCTTCTTTATTATCGAATGCTGCTTTGATCATGTGACATTGCAAATGAGATCTGGTTTGTGACTTATTAATAAAATTATTAATGATATCATCCTCTATTTGATCTTTAAAATCAAGAGAATTTTCTATAGTTAGAGGTGATCTCATATTTTCCATAAGATATGGTGCAGATGGTTTTCTTGTTTTGATTATTGATAGACTTGGTTGGGCTGGGGGATATAGGGCTAAATTCTTGACATAATTTCGCCTTGTAATTGTCATGTTGCCTTGTCGGCATCCAATATAAGCATCGGCAGTTGCCAACCAAGGTCTACCTAGGATTAATGGGTGTCCATCTAGTCGATTCTTTGGATTGATAACCAGGAAGTCAGCAGGGTATTCCCAGGAATCTACAGATACCATTACATCTTGTAGTATACCTTCTGGTTTGAATACTGATCGGTCAGCCAATTCCAACAAGGTTTTTGTTGGTTCTAGTGATGTAATTCCAAGTTTTTGACAGGTGGTGGTTGTTAAAATGTTAATTTCTGCTCCCAAATCAACTAAGGCATTTGGAAATGATTGCCCATTGATATGCACTGTCACTATAGGATTTCTTGGGTCTTCATATTTGATGGGTGTTTCCATTCCTGATAATAAGTCAGATAAGGTACCGACTATTTGGACAGTAGGATTGGTTGTTGTTCTCATCTTTGGCTTCTTTATGCATAATTCCTTAATAGTTTTTGCATATATAGGAATATCTTGAATAGCTTGGAGGAGAGGGATTTTTATACACAAAATTTTTAATTCTCCCATAAGATCAAAATTAGGTTGTTCTAATGGACGAGGTATAATTAATTGTTCTGGGAATGGTGGAGAGGAAGTTGTTACTTGTTGTTGAATTCGTTGTTGATTTTGTTGTTGATTTTGTTGTTGAACTTCCTTCTCACTTTGTACTGTTTGTTCTACAGGTAATGGATCTTCAATGTGGACATCATTGTTTCTCTCTGTTTCCACTATGCGCCCAGACCTTAATTGAAGATCATTACACTCCCTCAGTTCAGTTTCTATTTCTGGGGGTTCCATTATTTGGACAAACTAAACTAGCCTATTGTTTGGGTTTGGGTTGGGTTGGGCTGGGAGTTGTGGTCTTAAATTGGTCTGGGGGTTTGTATAAGGAGCTGGCAGTGTAGGTTGAGAGAGAGGAATTGATCCGGCTGGTTGATTTGTAGGTTTTTTCCAGTTTGACTTCCAGGCCTGACTCTGAGAAGTAGAGGGGGCCCATTGTGTAGGCCAAAATGGTGGGTAGAAAGGAAATCTAGGCCAATTATTTTGATTTGTTTTATTTGGCCAAGATGTGGGAGGAAATGGCTGTTGTGACCAATTAGGGAAAGGTGGTTGATTCTGTCACATCCCACTATATTGTTGAGCATTATATTGAGGAGGTTGAAAAGAAAATGGATCATTTGGCATACCTGATGGTCGTGGCTGCCATTGTCGGCGCTGATTAAGCAGACATACCACTTCTGATTCCTCTTCTGCCTCCTTATAAACTGATTTTAGGCCAGGAAGCGAAGGACATCCCTCTGTAGGGTGATCTTTCGTGCAAATGGCGCAGACTTTAATCACATCCAACAAGCATTCTTTGTGGTTGTGTTTCTTCCTACATCTAGGACAGAATATTGCCAAGTTCTGCTCTGCTTCTGCCTGTTTCTGTTTGGTTTGCATAATATCGAACTGTGTTGTTAGAGTCCCAAGTATGTATGTCTTAAAGTCTTCTAGTAGATTTCCAATCTCTGCACGAGTCACACCTTCATTAGAGGTCTTATTTTCCCTTGTAATTATATCATGTTCTACTGATTTCAACCTTGTATTGCCCCTCGAACTCCTGATACACAAATCAATGATGTTAGGGTAACTCTCCTGATATATATCACCTTTTCCCATAATATTCAATGTTTCAACCCATTTATCTTTCATTCCCCTAATTAATGTGGTTTTCAAAACATTATCAGGTAAGGGTAAATATGCATAAGGGGATCTCTGAAGATTGTATTGGAACTGTTTCACATACTCTTCCAAGGTTTCATTTGGTTTTTCTGTCATTTGGAATATCTCAACTTTTAATTCCTGAGACCTGTAATAATCTTGATACTTCTTTAAAAATGCAGCCTTCATATGATCCCAATCAGTTATGACACCCCCACCTAATCCCATAAACCATCGTAAGGCTGCCCCTTTTAATGTAGAAGAGAATAGTTTTAGTTTTTGGGCATCAGTGGTGTAATCGTATCCTCTGCACAGTACATAAAATTCAAACAAAAATGCATCTGGGTCCTCTAATGTTAAGCCATGAAATGTGGGAATATGTTGAAGAGGAATAGCTTTCATGGGTGCATTGACTGCAGTATCTACTATAGGATATTGCAGCGTAGAGGTCTACTGCTGATTCTGATTTTGGTTCTGGGCCATTTGATCGAAGATGTGCCAATATCCCTCTGGGATTTCCAAGGAATTTCTAGTTGACGAGCAGGGGCAGGAATGGCTTTGACAGTACTCCCTTTTTCTGGGATAATAAGTATTTCCTATCGACCTAATGTTTGAGGTGATTCAGGACCTTGGTTCTGAATAATTTGAACAACACTTCCCTTATCTGGGCTGCTTATTGTTTGGGCAGTTTCAATAGGAGATTTCAATTTTGTGGTTTCTCCCGTTTCCCCTTCTCCTTCTCAGAGATTGCTAGTGTTCCCTTCTTGAAGGAAACTTATGCAAGGATTCTCAATTTCTTGGGAATCTTGCTCAATTCCCTCTGTTTCACTGTGTATCTTAGCAAAGGCTTCAGATGGTGACTCTGTAGCCTGAAGGGAACTAGTAGGATGTCTAGAAGTAGTTCTTTTAAATCCTACTGATGGCTGAGATTCAGTTCTTTTAAGGATTTCGTCAATAAAGGTTGTGCGCCCAAGGGTCACCGGTCCCTTAGGTTTTTTAGTTTTAGGAGGAATTTTGTTTCGCTTTGTTGATTTATTCATTCAAAGAAATAAACATTCATTCCTACCTAAGAAAGAAGCTTACCTACTTCTGTTGTGAAGCGGGCTGCAAGCAAGTGTGTTTCTTGCCCAGTGCGCAGGTTCTTACCTTCCATCTTTAATACCAAATTCTCCGCATGCAGAAGAAAATCAGTTGTGCATTACTCCTTTAAAATGGCATACACTCTCCCCGGAAATGGCGCCAAAATGTTGGGTCATAAAAATGTATCTTTTGAACACCTAATTAGCCTACATTAATCATCAAACCGGGAGCGTCTTTTTATTTCAAGAGTGTACTCTGTCTGAGGGTGCAATTGTCTAAGAGCAATGCTGGGAAGATGTAGTACAGAATAACAAATGCAAAAGTAACAAATTCTTGGAAAGAAACCTAATTACAGTGACATGAATGGAAAGATTAAACTACTTCAATCTTGCAGAACATCGATCAGGGATGCAGTAGCAGTAACTCTTTCCCTTATAAATCGATGCAAGATGACCAATCTGGGGACTTGGAAGCAAAAGCCTCTATCCTCTACAGTTGGAGATCTTAAAGCAATTGAAACAAAAGCAGATTCAATGAAAGCAACTTAAAATAAACGCAACCTGAAAAGGAACAGCAGCATGTACCTACAACTCATATGTTTGCTAATCAAAGATTATGAATAAGTAATGAACAGAAATGGAACAGCAACGTGAAATGAACAGCAATTACAATTCTAACATATTCAAGCCACTAGATTTCTGTGCTTTAATTCTGTCGACAGCTTCTTACCACGCAACAATCAATTATAACAAATTATAAACTAATGGAACAGCAACTCAAATCAGATACAGAACATCAGAGCTTTATAATAACAGCAAGATAATCAAACAGCGAATCGTGCTTCTTGTAAAGAATGAAATAGAAATGACTCTGTATTTGATCCAATCAACAATAAACCAATTATGTAATTAAAACACACATTAAACACACTCCACATGATAGTAAACAAGGATTAAATTACAAATAGCGAAGTGATTCCACCAGAGACGGGCCCTTAGCGCCAGTGAAATACTGCTGGGCTAATTTAGAACTGTAGAAGGTAGATGAAATGTGTGTCTTATATTAAACCAACATAAAGCATTACAGAGAATTTTCTCTCAAAACAAAGAGTTAATAAAACGTTACATTACAGAGGAAATGTTTGAACATAGAGTCTTTCGACTACCTCACTGACTTCAACAACAACCGTCGTCCCTTTTTCACTAAAGGACATAGCTTTATATATCAAATCTTGACGGACCAATCAAGGAATAAGATGATTTTGAATAGTGATCCCTCAAGATCGAAAGATCCTGAGGGATTTGCTCCTCTGCATTTATTCATCATTCTATTTACTCTGACTGAGGCCGAGCTGTCCCCTGCCTTTTCTGGGCTATTCGTTCAGATCTCCTTGCCTTTGGCTAGATATGGTTCAACACTGATGGAGCAGCAGTTATATTATTCTCAAACCCACATTTGGTACAGCTGTTCACCTCTTTGAATTCCTGTTTGTCAATCAAAAAGTAACCTTTAGTCATCTTTTCGTACTAAACATAAACATTTCCAATTCAATAGTAATTCTTATGATAAATTACCTTTCCAAGGAAGATAGGATTATATTTATGGTAAAATATTGAGTAATACAGTAATTTCATACCTCTTTCACTGCCCAACACTGATGAAGACCAAATTCGAACAGGATCTGATGAAGCCATTGGGCTTCCTTGTTGGCTTCAACAGCACCACGATACTCTACTTCTGCCAAAGAAAGAGAGATGGCACTTTGTTTCTTACAAGACCATGTAATGGGTCCTGAACCAAGAGTGAATACATAACCTACAGTAGACTTTCGATCATCAGTGTCACCAACCCAATCAGAATCAATGAAACCAATCAACAATGGAGTTGCTCCTACACTGTAATGAATCTCTAACTGATATGTACCTCGAATATATGGAAGTATTCTTTTAGCTACTTTCCAGTGAATTTCATGAGGTTTGTGCATAAACCGAGCAACAAGACCAACAACAAAGGAAAGGTCAGGATGGGTATGTGTTAGATACATACGTTTACCAATGAGTTGACGGTATAAGGTAGCATCAACTTTGGGGGGAGTACAAGTGACTGAAAGCTTGACTCCAAACTGAAAGGGAGTAGGGGTTGGCTTACAGTCTTCCATGTGAAATTGGCGTAGAAGATAACAGACATACTTGGACTGAGAAAGGTTAATACCTTCTTTGGATTGCAAGATTGTCCCAATTATGTCATTTCAAAATTATTTTTGAGGCTAAAATTCACATGGTTTATATGATTTGGATCAGTACCAGTAAGGATAAGGTCATCAACATAAAGAATAAGGATGATTAAGGACTTAACCACTTTCTTGGTGTAGACAATGTTGTCGGAATGACATCTAGAAAAGTCATTATCTAAGAGAAAGCTATTGATTTTGGCATACCAAGCCTGAGGAGCTTTCTTGAGACTATAGAGAGACTTCCTAAGGCGAAAATCAAGGCTAGAGTCATGTTGGATAAAGTTGGGGGGTTTTTTCATGTAGATTTATTCATGCAAGTTCCCATGTAGGAAGGCGGATTTAACATCCATCTAATGGACTTACCATTTAAAGGAGGCAACAAGGGAAAGAACAAGGCAGATAGAATTCATTTTGGAAACAGGGGAGAAGGTTTCAATATAATCAATGCCTTCAACTTGTGAAAATCCTTTAGCAACAAGACAAGCTTTATGTTTATCCACTTCTCCATTTGGTCCAAACTTTGTTATGTAAACCCATTTGCATCTGACCATTTTTCTTCCCTTTGGAAGAGGAACAAGATCCCAAGTATAATTTTCCAATAAGGAACAATATTGTTCATTCATAGCTGCATCCCAATCTGGATGACCCGAAGCTTCTACAAAGGTGTCTGGATCAAGATTTTTTGTAACTTGAGCCATTAAGGAAGAGGCTTTATCGAACTGAGAGTGTGTAAAACGTTGATCTATAGGGTCACCTTCAAGAGAACCTATTGCATCTCAAGTAGAGCGGGCCCATTTTGGAAGCTGTGGAGCTGAAGGAATATCCTGAGGAGGTGGAGGAGGATTTTCATCCTCTTTGTCATCCTCTAAAATATAAGGAATGTTTTCAAATTTAGAAGAGATAGAGAGAGGTGGCACATATTTCGAATCATGCTCGCAGGCCAAAGGTGACACACCCGTCGAACTAGGCTCCCAGGCCGATATATTTTTATCAAATTTTACATCTCTTCTAATGATTACATTTCTGGATTTGGGTTGAAGAATTATATATCCTTTGACATATTCAGAATATCCAACAAAAATGAATTTTTCACTCTTAGGTTCTAAGGCTTTATGTTTCTCATCTGGAATATGGGCCCAAGCTTCACTTCCAAAAACACGAAATTGACTTACATCTAGTTTGATTGAGCTCTAGGATTCTTCTGGAGTTATATTCCTTAAAACCTTAGTAGGAGTGTGATTTACTATGTATTTTTCATAGTTAATTGCTTCTTCCCAAAAATTAAGACTAAGTCCTTTAGATTGAAGCATACAATTATCCATTTCTTTTAGAGTGTGTTTCTTCCTTTCAGCTACACCATTTTTTTGTGGAGTATACAGAACAGTATGTTGCAATTAAATGCCATGTTCAGTGCAAAATTTGATAAATTTGTTGTTAACATATTCTCCTCCATTGTCATATCTTAACTTAAGAATTTGATATCCAGATCATTTCTCAACAAATGCCTTAAAAGCCAAGAACATGTTAAAAACTTCACTCTTGAGTTTTAAGAAGTATACCCAAGTGCATCTGGAAAAATCATTGATGAAAGTTAAGAAGTACTTGTAGCCAGAGAAATAAACAACTAGAAGTGGACCACTGTTACGGGAAAAGCTACCCTCAGGTCTGGGTTGAGGGGCCTAATAGGCCGAATGGCATATCATCACAAGAAGCACTCTCATTATCAGTTTTTAAGCTTGAACTGGAAAATTGAGGATAAACGACCTTACCCATTTGCCCTTCATTTGAGGTCGATCCCACAGGGTTCAAACCCTATGCTACTCCTCATGCTCTAGAACCTACAAATAAATCAAGACAAAGCACAAAAACTAGTTGCAAAGCATATATTTCCTAGATGTTAGCATATTGGGATATATAATCTCATAAAAATAACATGAAATAAACCATTCAAGATCATTCAACATGTATGGGAAATATATAACACAAAGAAATCAGGAACAGGACAGTGCTTCTTTTATTGATAATATGTAAAGAGAAAGTGGAGAAATCACCCGATATCTTCCATGGCTTCAAGCGAAACCATCCTCTAGATCTGTCTAGCCCTAGCCTCACAAAGCTTCTTCCATAAATGGTGCACAAAGGATGTCACATAAACTGGGGGTGATCATCACAAGGAAACAAAGGTTTCTTGAACCTATGAAGTGCAGGAGGAACAAGGAAATATCAGACTTGATCAGGGCTATAACAGGCTATAATATCAATAGCATTCTATCTCTCCTCCCTTAGGTCATTTCCTTGAGGTGTATTTACACTTCCTCAAATTAGTTTTTTCAGTTGGAGAATAGTTAGGCCACAAGATGGGTTAGTTAAGTTACAGGAAAAACCCGTAAACCCTGCCTCATTAATAGGAGTTTTATATATTTTTTAATATTTTATATAGCATATGCGGGTTAGCTATGGATGGAACCACATCTGCACACAGAAAAAAACTGGGCAGAGTCATGTATGAATTTTAAAATATTGTTTTTTAAGAAATGTGATCAAGTCTGAATGGAAGGGTTGCCCAAGGTCAATGCATAAGAAATCAAGTATATAGAGGTGATAAATTATGCTATAACATATTCCCCCTAATATATGAGGTTAGAATGGGTATATGATGGATGAAAATGTATTATGTGCATAAGAAAGAATCTTGCGAGGACTAGAGAGGACTTCACCAAATTTCAGCTTGCCAAAAACCAGTGATAGAAATCAGAAAGATAGCTCATGTCTAAGGCGAGCATACCCATGCTCAGTGAAATAAAAGCATTTTATCAAGTATGGAGTGGATCCAATATGTATACAAGTATAGCTGAACTGTAAAGTACATAGTGAATCATCTGATCACTACTCGGAAGTACAAGTCAAAATCATGTCCAAGTATCACATATAAAATACTGATCAATGATGCTGCAAATATATCTAATCATTGAAGTCACAATTGAATCTCCAAGTACCAAATCATAGGTGGTGGAACAAATGGTACAACATGTAATTCGGGTGCCAACATATAAGATGTTGTTGCGATGGAACTGCAACATATAATGGTGGATGTTGTCACTGGCATAAAACTGAAGGAGCTGTCAAAGTGAACCAAAACATGTTGATGCAAACCCAAGGTCTTCACCGATCACCATGGCACAATTCTACACAATGGGAATAAATGAGCTGAGGTCAACCATGTGAGAAATCATTTGATTACCGGTCATTGATGTATATTGTTAACAAACGCAAGAAAACTCACCAATAATGATGATGAGCATCAAGGTGCCCCAATACAATCTAACAAGTGTGAATAAATGAGTTGAAGTCAAACACTTGAGAGAATATACCAATCAGGATACATTGATGTATTCTCACTATCGATAGCGAATGAGTCTACCACTGATGACTGCAAACAGTAAGATACTGAAAAAAGGAATCTATACCTTATTCCTAGGGAAATGAGTCGGAGTCGATGGGAAAATATCTGATGGAAGGAAGGAATTGAGGCATCCCACATCATTCCAGCACGAGTGTAACCGGCAGACCAAGATTTGGAAGGAATCAGATGAAGGAAATTGAAGTAACCAACCCGAAGTAAGTTTCCAACATGCAAAAAATGTAGCTAGTGCATGGAAGAAACCCTCTGAACCAACCAATAATGAAAGCTGACAAAGAGGCGAGAAATCCACCGATAGGGTCAAATGGAAATCTGTAATATCCCAAAAACGTGACTTCTAGCAAGGCATGCCTAAAAACAAAATTTTTCAGGAATGGATGCTACAGATCTTGAAATCATCCCTTGGATTCCTTAGATCTGAGTATCTAAGTCCTAAATCCAAGAGGGTATCAAAAATAAATCCTCCTAGGTGGGTTAAACAGATCTCCCACACCTAGTTTCCTTGAAAAATTCCACAAAGAGGGACTGCAGCAATAATAAACAATCCTGCTCAGAAAATAATGCATTTTCTGCAGAGCAGTGATAGGAGGCTCAGGAAATGTTCTTCAATAGTACTTATAGTATCAAATAAGTTATACAATTAAGTTTATCAAATATATGGCTGAAAATACAAGTCATAAACAGAAGAAATTCCCTCAAAAGAGGGTTGCAACCATGTGAATGACTGAAAACTGCCTTGACAGTGTTATTTCTATTAGGCTGAAACTGTATTAGATTACATGTTAGATCTAGAGCAGATATATGCATAAAAATTCATATCCATATCAGATCCAGACACTAGAAAGGCTCTTCTTTCATATCCCCTTGGAATTTTGTGGTTCGCACCAA
Source organism: Pinus albicaulis (assembly GCA_034641835.2). Classification (NCBI taxonomy): domain Eukaryota; kingdom Viridiplantae; phylum Streptophyta; class Pinopsida; order Pinales; family Pinaceae; genus Pinus; species Pinus albicaulis. The sequence goes on along the minus strand of CM076575.1, from coordinate 1,283,078,210 downwards.
GCATGAACAGTAGATCTAAGATCTAAGAAAGCATATCTGCAGAAATATTTAGAAATGCTGAAGTATTCAGAATATGCAGATCAGATCTAAAAATTAAAATGTGTAGATCTCCTCCAATGGATCTCAAAGTGAATAGTAGGTCCCCAACACTCAGAAACTAGCTCTCCAAATGATGCACCCAAACTCCCTGCAACACCACCTACAAGAATAACGCAGATCTGGGGTAGAAACTGCGTTGTAGGGGATATATAGCTGATGTCTACATGCCAAGATCAGGAACTATAGCTCATGCACTCCAATACATTTCCTCCAATATAGCAGAGGCCTCCTCCACTGAAAAAGGGCACTGAAATGACTTAGATCTGAAGAGATCTAATCTCCACTGAAAATAATGCAGTCCCTCAAGGGAGACTGTGTTGTAGCTTGAATAACTGATTTGGCCTGATTCCAAGATGAAAAATTGAAGCTCAAACAACCAATTCACTCTTCCAGGAGGTTAAAATACACAATCACTGAGAAGATTCACCAGTACAAGCTAGATCTAAACAGATCTAGTATTCCACTTGCTGCATCTTACAAAAGCAAGCAAACCCTCACTGGATCTGCGTTGCAGTTGGAAGTAGAAGCTTGGTCTCCAACCAGATAGTGGACTAAGCAATACAATCTCTCCCAAGAGCTCCTCAATGGGAATAGAGGGAACTCCTAAACATGAAATTCCAATGCTAAACAACATATGCAATCTAGGCTAAGCAGCCAAGAAAGCTATTTGTCTAAACAAACAACAATTCAAAAATCAAATCATGAACAACCTCAATATGTTTCCTTCCCCTTCCTTTTATAAGATGAGAGCTTGCCAAAACCCTAAACACCTTCGTTAACTTATCCCTTTCACACAAGAGACCTCCTTCTATTATTATGTTGTGCCTCATTGATGAGCACTCCTCCAATACTGTGTTGTAGATATGGTCAAGATTGACCCAGTCAAGTGGATTTGTTCTTTTCACACTCAAGTGTGTTTATTAAAGTGGCCCAAATTTACCCCTTTTCACATTGGGCATGGATTTATTCTTCCATTAGGAGTTTAATGACCCTCCTTTACATAATTATTCTTTGAACAGAGAAAAAAAAATGAAATTGAATATTCCTATTAAAATACGAATATTATAGTCCTCCCCTCCAGAATGTTGCTTTCCCTCAAGCAACTGACAAGGAATTTGTAAAATATTCCAATGGAATTGTCTCCTCCCAAGGGTATAAGTGTGCTTTTGGTGAATGAACCAATCATTTGTCATCATAAAGAAGTGGGAGATACATAGAAATAGTTTCTTGTTGTTCATTGGTTTTCTCAAGGCATGAGAGATGGTAAATGCAGGGTACTTCAACCCCATGAGAGGCTTCAATCTCCATGCTATCATCCAAACAAAGTGAGCCATCCTGGCTAGCTCACAGAAAAAGTCACCAATTCCCCCCATTTGCATTGTGTAGGGGTTCCATGCATGGACATGAGAGATGAGGATACTCAACTCACGTTGTCCCTCTTTCCCTTTTTGATGAATGTGGAGCTGCTGATCTTGGGCTGCAATAAAATAGTCCTCATGAAGCCAAAAGGAACTTGGAACTTCATGATTTTCTTCATTGATTCTAGTGAGTCTCCTTGCCCAATCTCCTATGCATATAGTGAGTATATTTTCTTCACCATATGTGCTCCAAATGAAACATGAACTAAGTGTCATATGATATATTGGATGGTGACAATAGTCCCTCCCTTGATACCAGCGTTGTCCATCATCTTGCTGCCTCAAATCATGGTGCACTAAGTGGCCATCCCACCATCTTCTTGCTGCAATAAGCTCCTTCAAAGCTTGAAAATGATGGAGGATAATAGGTGTTGGTTGAACATGATTCCAACAACACATGTCTTGCTCCAAGTGCTCCGTTGTGAGAGATCTCTTCCCATGACATAAGCCCAACACATGACACTTTGCATAAGAAAAAATAGTATATAAGGCAGCAGTCATATAAGGTCCTATCCTCTTCTTGAAGTACAAATTAATATGGGAGATTGCATTCCCAATGGACACATCCACCCAATGTGTCATTCCTCCTCTCATGTTCATAACAAAGTTTGGATTATTATTAACATCATGATATAAACAAGCTCCCTTATGCCACCTCATGAGAAGGTTACATTTTCCCCCAACCCAAAGTACATACATGATTATGATATTCATTCTAAACAGAAATACATGTACATACATCATAGACATAAGCAAATGTATGGACATGGAATTCATCATGTGGTGCCCATACTTCCTTCTTGTCAACCAAGGCAACCATGCCTTCTTCTTATGCATTCCTCTCTTGAAATACAAGGCATGAGACAAGAAGATCAAAAAATTTGGGTGGTACCCACACTCACCCAATAAAAACCAGTGCAGGTCATCTCCTCCCTGCTTCAGATCTAGATGTGGTAAGTGGTTTACATGCCACTTACTTGCTGCCCTTATCATTCCACCATGGCTAAATGTGAAATTTATATTCGATGCTTTAGGGAAGCACCCATCATGTTGAAAAACCTCCCTTAGCTCATCAAGGGAGTGGCCATGTTTGGGAATAGTTCTGGCCCATAATTGACCATGAAGTTTATAAGGTAGGACACTCCTTTTAGGAGCCATGGCCTACACATGTAAAGTAAAAGAATGCATGCAATCATAAAGTAAAATGTGATTTTCATAAGCATGCTTCTTACCCAAAGTCTCCAGCGTTGTGATAGTCCCTCTCTTGGCCAACTATACCATCACTGTAAAAGGTTGAGAGAACACTTTGCTCTTTCCATATGGGGGTTTCCCTATTGGGATTCTTCCAAGTAAGGAGACATCAAGGCATAGATCATGATAGAAAGATGTATGGACTGATGTGTCCTTGCTTTTCTTGCATAGATCTTCATGCCTTCTTAGTACATCACTCCTTTGAAATAGAGAGGGGTAAATGTCCCTTACCCTATGGAGCTTTCCCTCCTCGTTATCTTCTGCAGTATTCAGGATCTCACCATCTGATAATGATGGCACTTTCTGCTCATGGATTGTGCCATAATTTCTATATGTGAGACTCTTTGAAACTCCTTGCAAGAATGCAAGAGCTTCTCTTCTTGGAGCAGCTACCCCTTCTTCTTCTTCATGAAATGTTAGGCATGCCTTTGTGATGACTGTGCTGTCACCCCTAGCCTTTTCTTCAATGGTGGACAATTCCTCATCATCAATAGGAGACCTTAGATCTCGGTCTACCTTTGAAAGAGGAATCTTCATGTCTTCCTTTTTAGAAGAAGACTCTTCATCCAATGAGGATATTTCCCTTGGCAAGGTATCAAACAAGTTCATATTCTCCTCAATGGTCTTCATAGGTGGATTTGGATTTGTAGATCCTCCCTTTGGCACATCTCCTCTCTTCCTCCTCATGAAGAAGTTGTTGATAGAACATGGTATCTTTGATGATATGGCTAAGTGCTCATACCCATAAGATGAGCATCTAGAATTCTCCTCATGCATATATCTTGTGGATCCAGTTGGGGAAAATTCATGGTTTATCCCCTTTATTTCTCTATTTTTTCCCTTAGGCTTAAACAGAGTTTGGAACGGAGTTCTTGAGAACTCTTTCCCTTCCATTCTTCCAAGCAAAGGGTTTTGACCCTTACTTTTTGTGTCTTCCATGCAATCATTCTCATTATTCTGTATTCTCCCTTTTTGAAAATACATCTTGGCTTGATGCTCACAGGCTGAGCCAAGGATCATGCTTTGATACCACTGTAATATCCCAAAATCGGGATTGCTAGCAAGGCATGCCTGAAAAACGCATTTTTCAGGAATGGCTGCTACAGATCTTGAAATCATCCCTTGGATCCCTTAGATCTGAGTATCTAAGTCCTAAATCCAAGAGGGTATCAAAAGGAAATCCTCATAGGTGGGTTAAACAGATCTTCCACACCTAGTTTCCTTGAAAAATGCCCCAAAGAGGGACTGCAGCAATAATAAACAATCCTGCTCAGAAAATAATGTAGTTTATGTAGAGCAGTGATAGGAGGCTCATGAAATGTTCTTCAATAGTACTTACAGTAGCAAATAAGTTATATAATGAAGTTTATCAAATATATGGTTGAAAATACAAGTCATAATCAGAAGAAATTCCCTCAAAAGAGGGTTGCAACCATATGAATGACTGAAAAATTTCCTTGACAGCGTTATTTCTATTAGGCTACAATTGTAGTAGATTACATGTTATATCTAGAGAAGATATGTGCATAAAAATTCAAGTCCATATCAAATCCATGCACTATAAAGGCTCTTCTTTCAGATCCCCTTGGAATTTTGTGGTTTGCACCAAGCATGAACAGTAGATCTGAGATCTAAGAAAGCAGATCTGCAGAAATATTCAAAAATGCTGAAGTATTCAGAATATGCAGATCAAATCTAAAAAGTACAATGTGTAGATCTCCTCCAATGGATCTCAAAGTGAAGAGTAGATCCCCAACACTCGGAAACCGGCTCTCCAAATGATGCACTCAAACTCCCTGCAGCACCACCTACAAGAATAATAAATATCTGGGGTAGAAATTGCGTTGTAGGGGATATATAGCTGATGGCTACATGCCAAGATTAGAAACTGAAGCTCATGCACTCCAATGCACTTCCTCCAATATAGCAGAGGCTTCCTCCACTGAAAAGGGGCACTGAAATGACTTAGATCTGAAGAGATCTAATCTCCACAGAAAATAACGTATTCCCTCAAGGGAGACTATGTTGTAGCTTGAATAACTGAGTTGGCATGATGCCAAGATGAAAAACTGAAGCTCAAACAACCAATGCACTCTTCCAGGAGGTTAAAAGACACACTCACTGAGAAGAGGCACCAGTACAAGCTAGATCTAAACAGATCTAGTGTTCCACTTGCTGTAGCTTACAAAAGCAAGCAAACCTTCACTGGATATGCATTGCAGTTGGAAGTAGAAGCTTGGTCTCCAACCAGATAGTGGACAAAGCAATGCAATCTCTCCCAAGAGCTCCTCAATGGGAAGAGAGGGAAATCCTAAACAAGAAATTCCAATGTTAAACAGCATATGCAATCTAGGCTAAGCAACAAAGAAATATATTTGTCTAAACAGAAAAAAATTCAAAAATCAAATCATGAACAACCTCAATATGTTGCCTTCCCCTTCCTTTTATAAGATGAGAGCTTGCCAAAACCCTAAACCACCTTCGTTAACTTATCCCTTTCACACAAGAGACCTCCTTCTAGAATTACGTTGTGCCTCATTGATGAGCACTCCTCCAATACTGCGTTGTAGATATGGTCAATATTGACCCAGTCAAGTGGATTTGTTCTTTTCACACTCAAATGTGTTTATTAAAGTGGCCCAGATTTACCCCTTTTCACATTGGGCATGGATTTATTCTTCCATTACGATTTTAATGACCCCCCTTTACATAATTATTCTTTGAACAAAGAAAACAAAATGAAATTGAATATTCCTATTAAAATAGGAATATTACAAAATCAAGGTACTGCATGAATCCCAGGTGTGATAATGTAAACACAAGGGAAAGCACTCAGTCAAAGACCCAGGGTGTTGATCAAATGTTGAGCACACGGTCACTTATAACTGATGTAAATAGGGTCAAGGTGTAGCTCTAGGTTTAATCTCAGAGCAATATGTCGAAGTTGATAAGAGACAAACCTACCGGCAAGAAGTCAATGGAGACCTTCCCAAACCATCACGAGAAAAGGACCAAATACCTGATGTGATATAACAATATATTTACATACCAATATGGCCGACGGAAAAATGATTCAAGAGACACCGTGGAAAGGTTAACTCAAGTTAACTTCCCTTGAACAAAATCACGACTCATTTTGACTATGGAAGGAAATGATAACTTTGTATAAGTTTGTCATGCAGGAGGCATAAACAAACCCTCCATATGATTGGAAGAGAAAACAAACCAGGGGAGTACTGACTCGATAACAAGGTTATGGATTCTCCTAATTCAAAAACTAAAACCATCCCAGATGGAGAAAAGAATTAGATTTTTTTGTGCTTTGTTCAAGGGCAACACAACTGACTCTATAGCTACCATAAAATATGGAAGTAATGTCCTGTTCCCGCTCTTTTTTAAATATTTTATTTATTTGTCTTTTTCATATTTCAAAGACTGAAAAATAATAAAATAATGCTTATAGGACAATGTATATAATGAGTGTCGGTAAACAGATGCTCTAATTCCTGAGATAGGAACAATCCTATGCTCAATACAAGGTGGTGAAAACTGGTAAGTGACACTCAGAGGAATGTTCCATCCATGCGTAAAGGTGTCAAGTTACGAAGGCTAAGTGATTACACGGTTAACTTTGTAGAAATACATGGTCAGAAGATGGCTTAAACATGAGTCCAAATGAACCCGGCTAAAGGCCAAGATAAACAAATGGTCAATATGCAATTCCGCAATACAACTCGACAATGAAATGGGAGCCTTTAAGGTGTATGGCCAGAATAAAAATATCGAATAAGAAGAAGAATGAAGCTTCAATGCATAAGTCATGACGAGACTAAAGACGACTCCCGAACCTACACAGATTGCAGCATGGGCAACAAATGCTAGCGAGGAACTAACTAGAAATCCCATGTAAAGGATGGCTCTACCATCATATCATGATTTAGAAATCAACGAGTGAAATTGGTTAAATAATCATAATATGATGGGGTCGACCCTGTGGCAAGATTTCAAAATGGAGGCTAGTTTTCATAAGTGCAATGGAAAGTGAATTCCCTAACCTATATTCCAATTCAGAATCAAATGTCAGCCATGATAGGTCAACGATCATGGATTTGAAGCAAAAATTGGAAGTATCTCAAAATCACCAAAATGGCCCTAAAAATAACTTTTCCCAACACTTACAAGCCAAAAGGTTAAACAGTCTTAAACAAATTTTAAAAATAAACACAAACGAAATTTGCGAAGCCACTAAGCATTAAAGTGGAAGACATCTATTTCATACTGGACTCTCTCGGAGAGGGGAACCAGTTAATTTGCAGGGTAAGCCCACATGAGGGCTTAATGTCGATGACTATATTCATGTTTATTGTGATGGGGGTACTAAGAAGGTGGGGACACAGATCCAATCATAGATGTGTGATATATGCACATGAAGATCCTTCTTTTCACCATTGTGAGGATAGCAAGATCAACATCCTTACACCAAGCTTCACGAGGAAGCATGAGTCTGGCAGTGGATTTCTTGACCACGATATATGATTTTTTCACAACCTTATTGGAAAATCTGAAGAAATAATTGACTTCTATCCACCAGATCAAAACAAAGAATTTTTTCTATGGTACCATTCTCTGTACATTCTTCTTTGAGAGAGTTCCAGGGCTTCACCCCAATATCATCTCTACCATCAATAGCCCTCGTGATCCACTGATAGCTAGATGGGCTGACTTGATGAAGAGACTGGGGGATAGTGAGGTCCCCTGGACTACTTGGGATGAATAGTTCTTCCTATGGTGGAGAGAAAAGGTCATCTCAGTAGAGGACTATCCCTATGATAGGATGGATTTCATAGCAGATCCAGATTTGGTTCTTCCACCCGGTGCAGCATGGGAGGCGATTCGTAAGATTGCACAATGATTTTTTGATTATATGATTTTTTTTCGATTTTTCAAATTATATGAAAATGAAAAATGTTTTTTTTAGGACAATATGACTTACAAATTTTAAATGATCATGATTCAGACATGGGACCAGTGAGACCTGAGGGTTTCCCTAGGCATAGGCACCACGGAAGAGAGGATAATGATGCTGCTGAAGACCCGGGGAGAACCTTCCATTCCATTCAGAGAAACTTGGTGAGTCTGACTCGCCAAGTCCCTATGGTGGCCATAGAGGATCTCCTAGAGGTTATCTAGAGATGAGTGGTTGGAGTGCCATGTGATTGGATGTGGATGTTCCGCTGTGTAGATACATCTATAGTGTTCTTCCAGAACACCTATCCTGGGCAATCCCTCAGGGATAGATTTAATATTTGATCGAATGACTGTAATATTTTTTTATGATAGACATGATCGGGCATAAGCCCTAATTTTGTAGGACATGATGGTTTGGTTTTTGTATATTTTGAACACACTCTGATCTGTATATATATATATATATATATATATATATAGCGATTTTATATGATTTGACTGTCCCAAATGTACAATAATGAACGATGTTTTTGATTTTTTTAAGTATTGAATGATTAATATGCCAATCAAGTGCTTGATTAGCTAATCATTCTGCTAACCAATTATCTGAACGACGAATGTGAATGAATGTAATATATCGAAATTAGTGTTGTAACAAACTCACTCTTATAATAATCGATGCAAAAATGGGTCTCTGACATGATATGTGTTATTTAATTGCGAAACCACCAATTGTGAATCCAAGTATACTACTAACGAATCAACACCAAGAGATATTGCCTCCGAGAGTAGATTGACCATTGCAGTGTACTCTGCCACATTTTTCGAGGCGGGACCAATGCATACACCCCTTGAGACTAAAAACTGATTGGATGGATAGTGAATTACCCAAGCCATGGAAGCAAGATTTTGAGTATCTCTAATAGCACCATCAACAAAGCCAAAATGACTCATATCATCCAAAAACACTTTCCAAAGCAGATCAAAATCATCAAAGTCACATCAAAAATCGATAAACATACATGTACAAAAATACAATATATACAACAAATCAAATGCTAGGCCAAAGCCTAGGCATAAAATTTCTTCATATAGAGCCCATTTTTGGGCTCATCCATCTTTTTTCCATCAAAATCAAACAAGGCATAAGATCCCTTTTTCAAGACCTTTTTAACAATAAAAGGGCCATACCACATGGATTTAAACTTTCCTACCCCCAATGTATCCTTGTCTTGGGCATAAACCAAAACAAGGTCACCTTCAAGGAAAACCCTAGGTTTGACCGCCTTATCGTGTTGAACCTTCACTCGTTTCTTATGAGCCTATTCATCGTAGCTACATCTCAGCGTTGCTCATCGATATGTTCTATATGGACAAGACATTCTTCGAGACTAGAAGTGTCGAGAAGAAGCTCAACTGCCAGCTTAAGGGAAGGAATTTCGCATTCAACAAGAAATATAGATTCCAACCCATAAACTATTTGGAATAGAGTGAATCCAGTTGCAGTCTTCACAAACATCCGGTATGCCCAAAGTGTAGGATACAACATGATGTGCCAATTGGATCTGGATTTATCAATTTTCCATTGAAGGATAGTCTTCAAGGACTTGTTTACGGCTTCGACTTTCCCATTGGCCTGAGGATAATATAGAGATGAATGATCCTACCGAAAACCAACTTTGAGATCCAATTTAGCCATCATATTGTTCTAAAAATGATTTCCACGGTCAGTGACAATCTCTTTGGGGATACCAAAGAGAGAAATGACTTGGTTGAACAGAAACAGGGTTGTTGTCTCGCCATCGTTCGCATAAGTAGGCATAGCCTCAGCCCACTTCGTAAAGTAGTCTACTACTATGATAATGTACTTATGACCCTTTTCCAAAGGTGGGTTACAAGTAGTATAATCAATACCCCACTTTGTGAACAGACCGACAGTGACAACAGGAAAGAGCAGAGCTAGATGAGTGTGCATCTTCTAAGTATAGATTTGACAAGGATGACACTTTTTGACCACCTCAACACAATCTTTGAAAATCGAGGGCCAAAAATATCTTGCACGCAATATCTTTTGGGTTGTAGAAAGCCCAAATAAATGACCACCACAAGCTCCATTGTAGCAATAATTCAGCACAACCTCAGCTTCTTCAAGAGTCAAGAAATGTCTAAGGATCGAATCAACCCCACAATGATATAGAGTGTCACTGATGATAATATAACTTTTAGCTAAGTGTTGCAACTTTCGACGCTCATATTTCAAAAAAGCTAAGGGAAACTTCGTAGTCTCGAGATAAGCAATGAGATCTCCATACCAAGGATCCTGTGAAGAAATGAGGAAAATATGTTCATCAGGGAATGACTCTTCATAAAGAATCTCTTCTCCATAGGGAAAATCAGAGATCAACTCCGCAAATACCAATGATTTCTTAGATTTGGCATACAGGAATTCAAGCTCAAAATCTTGAAAAATTACAATCCATCGATTGTATTTTCCCCCAATCACTCGCCTACTGAGAACAAATTGAAATGGATTAAATACTGCTGAAACATAAGTTTTGTGAAGAAGGATATAATGCTTGAGCCGCTGGATAGCATGGATAGCTACCAAAGCTAATTTCTCAATGGGAGAATACCAAAGTTTAGGACCCACCAAGCCTAGACTAAGGTAGTAAAAAACATGCTCACAAAGAGCATCATATTCCTGAACCAGAACCATACCAATAGTAGATTCTGCTACAGCGAGATACAAAAGGAAGTCTCTGCTATAATCAGGTGGACTCTAATGGAGCTGAGTTCAATGTATTTTTCAAAGCATCAAACGAGCATTGAGAAAATTCATTCCAAAAGAAAGGAACTCCTTTCTTTAACAACCTCATAAATCCTTTCATCACCTCAGCATAATTCACGATAAATATCTGTAAGAAATTGGCTTTACCTTGTAGACTTTGAAGCTAACGAATTGAAGACGGGGGAGGCAACTAAAGTATTTCCTCAACCTTGAAGGGATCTACCCGAATCCCTTCCGTAGACACGATGAATCCCAAAAACTGACTGGATGTGATGGCGAAAATGCACTTATTAGGGTTCAACCGAATTTTATAATAATGACACTGTTCAAAAACTTGTCGAATGTGTGAAATATGATCAATTCTCTTTCGAGAACCGGCAGTCAAATCATCCAAATATGCTTCGATAATATGCTTGATGTCATGGAAGGCATAGGACATAGCTCTCTGGAAAGTAGCTCTAGCATTTTTAAGGCCAAAAAGCATATTTTTGTAAGCAAATGTACCCCAAAGGAAAATAAAAGAAGTCTTATGATGATCTTCAAGACAGATAGTGATCTTATTGTATCTCGAGAAACCATCAATGAAGTAGAAAATATCATTCCCCACACACTCATTAATAATATGATCAATAAACGGTGTGGGGTAATTATATTTTGGACATGCCTTATTCAGATCCCTGAAATCAATGCAAACTTGGATCGTTCCCTATTCCTTGTCCATAGGAATTGGATTCGAAACCCACTCAATTAATGGAACAAGGTATATGAAACCCGCATTTAGCAGCTTCTCAACCTCGGACTTGATAGTTGCAGCCTTCCTAGGGTTGACCGGATGAAGCTTCTGCCATATATTTTTATAATTTTTGTAATTCTTGATCTCATGTTGGACAATAGATGTATCTATACCAAGCATTTCCTCATAAGACCAAGCGAACACATCCCGAAATTCTCTAAAGAGATTGGTGTAATTTTGAATATCTTCAGGGGATCATTCAGCTCCAATGAAGACATTCTCAATAATGTTGGGATCTCTAGATATGTTCATAGGGGTAGTAGTATAAATAATAGCCATGTTCCCTTCAACAAAAACATGTGTTGGAGCTAAGGGTTTCAAGACTAGGTGAATAGGATGAGAAGATTGAAGGCTAGAAAAACTTGTTTCAACTTCTTGCAAGTCTGGTAGAAAATAGGATCAATGATTAAAATCATCCCACGGCCTTTACACACAATTCATTGCTTAAAGGATGGCCTCTTCAAATGGAAGAGTGGTATCAAGGCAATCCTGAGCAGAAGATGAACTAAGAGTCCAAGCTGGAGCCACATCTCCATCTAACTCCTCCGATGAAAGAGAAACTGGAATGGAGTCTGCATAGTCAACAATATATTGATAGGAAATCTCAGCTGCAGACATAGGAAACGCCATTCCACATACTTGACCTTCCTCTAATGTTGAGGTAGGAGAAGGAAAGGTCCAAGGGTCCAAAAAATAATGAGTTCGAAAGAACTCTCTTCGAGTAGGAACCCTGGAGGATGAGATAGCATGAATATGAACCGAAAGAGATGGAAGATCAAAAGTACCCATCAATGATGTATACATTCCAAACCAAAAATTCTCAAGAGGTTTATTGGTATCATTCACCAAGGGTATGGTAGAGTCAGAAGATGCATTCATATCTACAAGAGAACAGTCCATCTGATCCACAGTGACAATCCTCCCTTCGTGCGGAAAACAGAAGATGTGAAATAATGAGGAAGCAATAACATCCATATCATAAATCCAATTTCACCCAAACAGAAGGTTGTATTCTAAATTTGCATCCACTATCTCAACCTCAATATTAACAGTTTTACCCCCAACATAGATGGGTAAAGCTGGAACAATGAGATGTGGCCTATGAGAATGACCATCAAATGCAATCAGAAGAGTAGCTAAAGGAGATCCAACAGCCTTCCAATATGAGATAGACATCACACATGTGGAAGCACCTTCATCGAATATTTTTCGAAATATATTGATCTTTCGATATGTAGACTTAATGTAAAAATCCATATGATGAAGAAGTCTCTTTTTAAAATTCAACACATAAAATTTGATCATAAGAGAATTTTTTGGATCAATAGCCCCAATGGCAATGATCAATGCACTCATTTGTGTTGGGAACGACTGGAGTACCTCTAACGCAGACATGGCACAAGGACTTTGGCCTATATCTTCTACAATCGAGTAGTTTTGGGCAGCCATGGCATTAGGATTAATCGTCGTACGCTTTGTAGACCCTTTCGGCATCCAAGGTATAGGCTCAATTGCAGGCCTCTCGATATGGAGTGGCTCAGAATTACTAGGAGCACCTTTAGTTTTCGAAGACTTTGCTTTTCCATAGTCATGAGATCTCGTAGCGATATCAGCGTGAGCACTCATCATATATAAATTTGATGAATTTCCCCCTTCCTGGTTTCCCCCTGAGGGAGCTCCGGTATTCTCATTCACGCCAGCAAGTAGTTGCTTCCCTTGGGAAAAAGGTTTTGTCAATACAAACTGCGAACTAAAAGAACCCTGTTGAGCTAACAAGTGCTAACCATCCTGAATTTTCGGGCAGAGGTGAGTAATATGGTCTCCGGTGCATAACTTTCATGGAAACTTAACCTTATTCTTATTGTCCCTCTTACCCTCTCCAACATTATCGTTGGATATGTTTTCATTTCCCTTCCCATCCTTGTCTTTATTCTTATTATTTTTTCCCTTCTTCTTCCCATCGGATTATTGATTTCCTTTGGGGTTAGAAGCCTAAACAACATTAATATTCAAGGGCTGAGAAGGAGTCGACACTGACGGCATAGCCTGACTAGAAGGGGCAGATTGTAAGGACAAATTTTGCAATTGATTTAGAAAGTTAGTTGTGTCGCTATCAATCATACCGATAAGTCTGTCAGCATGAGGACTTGGCTTCATTTTGGCTAAATATGGCTTGGAATGAGGAGCATCCAGAAAAATCTTATTAAGGAGCCCAGACTGAGAATAGATCAGTTCTAACTACTGAGCCCTAAAGATATCTTGTTCCTCAAAAAATACCCCTAAAAGGGGTACATCCTTCGAGATTTCTGGCAGCAAATATTTAAGAAACCATTCGAGAAGGAACTCATTATGAATTTGGGCTTTGATGAGCATCTTCCTTATCCTCCATTCCTGAATATTATCAGAAATGTGAGTTGCCTTGTCCTACTATAAATTGGCTAGGAGATCAGTCTCGGCATCATAACGGACAGGAAACTGGAAATGGTTCAGAAACATAGTAGCCAACTCGCCAAAAGTAGAGAAACTACCCCATGTCAGCACAATGTACCATTTTTCGGCGTTCCCAGTTAGGGTGCATTGAAATATTATCAACATAATCGAATCGTCAATAAGGGAGTTCGACGAACATAATAAGTGGAAAGTGGTAACATGGTTAGCCGGATCCTCACCAGTCTTCCCTTCAAATTTTGGAATATCTGAGAGAAGTTTAGTAGGGACCAAAGGCCAACCCAGATTATATTGAATAGGATCATTTGTCAATTTAGATATATATGGCAAGTTTAAAGTTTCCAGGAAAGGTAAGCATGGAGGAGATTGAAAATTCCATCCCCCGTAGGAAGGATTCCCAACATTTTGAAAAAAATACCCTGGATTTGTTGAGGCACCAAGTTTCTAGAGATTGTTTGTAGAAAATGCTGAGCCATTAGAGAAACTTTGTGGCCCAGAATCATTCGGAGAAGGACCTCCTCCCATCATAGGGTTACTATAAACAGGTATCTTCCCTCCAATCGAAGTGTTAAATGAAGAGGAAACCCCTTGGAAAGGGTTCCAAGCATTGGAGAATGGAGAGAAACCCTGAGAAGAACCTACAGAAGGGAAAGGTACATTCCGTTGCTGACCAGAGAAAAATTGACTCCTAGCTCCTAACCCTGTAAAATCAGGGTTCCAACCTAAAAAATCATTATTGATTTGACCTTCAATGAAAGGATTGAATCCTTGATTTTGAGACGTGAAAGGAAAATATCCTAAGGAAGGGTTTGAATGATGAATGTGCCCACTTCCAAAAGAAAAGGGACAAGAATGAGAAGAAAATGCTTGGGTTCCCCCACATGTAGACAGAATAGAGGCAGAGCCAAATATAACAGCACTAGAAGTGATTGTTTAAATGGAAATAGTACCTCCTCCTTCAACTGAAAGAGGAGTATGCACACTTTCAGTGCTCATAGCCGAAGTTGTGCTCCCAGCTGTGGCCATCGAAAGAAAGGGATAAGGATAGGGGATAGCTAGTCTCTGAGACTCCAGCCCAACATACAAAAGAACATCCGAAAAACTGGAAGGAAGAGGAGATGAATGAGTACCTGGAGGTTGAGGAACTTGTTTTACTTCAACTTATTTTGCTGGAAACAAGACTCTAGATATGAGTGGAGTAATCCTCTTAATAATACCATTAGTAATAGGACCACCCACAGAAACAACAACCCTAGACGGAGGATCACTCTCCGTTGCATTCAAAACTACTGGATGAAAATCACCACTGAATTGATCCTATGCATTCTTGAACAAGGCTCGGCACTCACAGGAGAAAGCCCAAGAAGCCTCCTCGATCGATGGGGCAGTTGTTCAGACACTTTTAATAATTAATTAGACTCAAAAAATTAAGAATTTATGGAAATCTCTGAGCAAAGAGCACACTCTATCAAAAGTCCCTTGGATACAACAATCAAGAAACCTTCAGGTATTTCCGCTCTGTGTGATTAGGACCGGACACCAAAATACAAGAAATTGAACAAAAGGACCTTCCAAAAATATGCTAGGGTAGTTACGCCATAGGCCTACTAGTGAAGGTAACAGAAACAGTTACGTTGACCTCCTAACAAAAACCTTTTTCAGTGCAAGTACCCAAGCTTCAGAAGGGCACCGTCCAAAATTACTAATGAAAGTGATACAACATCTGCCTCAGGTACCACAGGTATTCCCCCCTGTAGTCACCTATGTGGTCCCTAGGAAAGGCAACTAAGGGCACCAATCCATATCAGAAACTGGGCAGAACGGTCTTAGGTCAAGATTCAGCAAATCGGAGAGGGGGTATCTCTCTTCTCTGCTTTCACTATCCCTCATGCTTAAATCTCTGGAGGTAGAGCTTTCCCAGTCCACTTAATAGAATTAGATTTCACTCACTAATCAAATTTCTATGTTTAACAGTTTTGAGTGGCCTTGGAGAGTTAACTCTCGACTCACCTATTCCAAGGCCCTATGACCTATTTGGTGTATAATTAATGACAACGCAAAAACTTCTAGTTCATTTTAGTTAATCGCTTGATTTTAAATGGTTGTTACTTAAGTCACGGGTAGATGGAGATGAAACTTATGATGTTTTTCGACGCAAAATAAATCAATAGAAACCCTACTACATGAAGATGCAACATTTTCCTTTATATGAAAAGAGATTTCTAATTGGGTTTTACGAAGCTATTAATAAACAAAAAATTGTTTTTTCTTTTCAATTATCACTCTTCACACACTTCATAAAACTATCAAAAATATTAAAATTCTTAATGGTGCAACTAATGGAAAAACTACCAATGATATGAAAATCCTAGGACTACTCACTAAGGAAGCAAAAGAGAGTTTCTAAACAAGATTGGTTTGATCAGTTTGACAGACTAGCAGAGACAAGTCCCAACAAGAACTCCTTTGCATACAACAATGTCAAAATAAAATTAATATAAAAGAGAGAAATCCAAACAAGAACTCCTTTCGAAACCAAGCAAAGGAACCAAAAAACGAGAAACTAGAAAATTGTTTCAAAATGGATGAAAACCATGAAAAGAAAACCAAAGGAAAAGTAATGGAAAACAAAGATGTTTTTTGGCTTTTCACTTTTAAGGAAACAAGAAAATTTCAATGAGACAAACACAAAACTACCAAAGGTCCAAAATCAAGAAAATGATCCAACAAGGAAACTTCCAAATACACAAGCCAACTATGCCACTTTCGTAGCGGGACTCAAACAAACAAGAAGAATCAAGTGACTCAATAAATTGATTTATAACAATAGCACAAACTTCCTGTAAACAAAAACTTCAAGAAACCAAAGAAAGGCAACTTCAAGATTCACTAGAAAGCTAATTCCAAGAAACAAGAAAACCAAGAAAGTCAAGAAGGAAAAAACCAAAAAGTGAATTAATGCATAAGGAAAACACGAGCAAACTGACAAAGTCTCACTCTTCTGAATATTTAGGACATCCAAGAACTCCAAAAAGAAGTCCTTGTGCTACACCCGCAATTGAGACTTCACCAAACAGGAAAAACCCTAGAATGACTAGGTCTTCACTTGAAAAAGAGAGGAACTAACGTACAGTCACAAGAATCATAGTCCATACACCTCAGATATTCCACGGGGATGACAAATTATAGACAGGAAAGACTTATAGGGCTTTAAAATTCAAATTTTCAAAATTCACTTGGCATACACGAGTTCGTTGTGTGCAACACGCATGTATATGTGACTATACTGAAAGAAACATGCATATACGTGGGTTCTTTTGGAAGAAACAAAAGATATACACGACTGAGTACAAACGAAGTAGCGTATAGAAAATGAAATAAGGATAAAAAAATAAAAACCCAACCCTGATCCAGAAGATCAGGACTTCTTCCTGGCTGGGAAAATAACCTACTAGACTGAAAAGGTGATTAAAATATCAGGGAACCCACAAGACAGATAAAAACAACCAAAACTAGGAATTACATGAATGTAATCCCCAGTGGAGTCGCCAGTTCTATTATAGGAAAATAAACCCTAAGGTATGGGTTGAGGGACCTAACAGAGCGGATGGCATATCATCACAAGAATCACTCTAACTATCATTTTTTATGCTTGAACTAGAAAATTGAGGATATACGACCTTACCCATTTTTCCTTCGCTTGAGGTCGATCCCGCAGGGTGCAAACCCTTTTCTACTCCTCTTGCTCCAGAACTTGCAAATCAATCAATACAAATCCCACAAACTAGTTTCAAAGCATATATGTCCTAGATGGTAGCATGTTAGCATATATAATCTCAAAAAAATAACATGAAATAAACCATTCAAGATCATTCAACATGTATGAGAGAAATATAACACAAAGACATTAGGAACAATAAAGTACTTCTTTTATTGATAATATGTAAAGAGAAAGTGGAGAAATCACCTGATATCTGCCACTGCTTCGAGCGAAACCGTCCTCTGGATCCGTCCAGCCCTTGCCTCACAAAGCTTCTTCCATAAATGGTGCACAAAGGATGTCACATAAAGTGGGGGTGATCATCACAAGGAAACAAGGGTTTCCTGATCCTGGAAAGTGCAGGAGGCACAGGGAAATATCAGACTTGATTAGGGCTATAACAAGCTATAATATCAATAGCATTCTCTCTCTCCTCCCTTAGGCCATTCCCTTGAGGTGTATTTATACTTCCTCAAATTAGTTTTCTTAGTTGGGGAATAGTTAAGCCACGGGATGGGGTAGTTAAGTTACAGGAAAAATACGTAAACTTTTCCTCATTAATAGGAGTTTTATATATTTTTTAATATTTTAAATAGCATACGCGGGTCAACTATGGATGGACTCGCGTCTTCACGTGGAAAAAACTGGGCAGAGTCGCGTATGGATTTTAAAATACAGTTTTTTAAGAAATGTGATCAAGTCTGAATGGAAGGGCTGCCCAAGGCCAATTCATAAGGAATCAAGTATATAGAGGTGATAAATGATGTTATAACAACCACATAAATCATTATGCACAAACGGCAAAGGGGCTGAAGCATTCCAAGAGGCACGTTTGTCAAAATTGTCCCGATGATATTTTATGAGTACACAACCAGAAAAAAGCACCATCTCGGCAAAATACCATAGGAAGACATGTCACCATATTTTATTTACATAGAGTTTGAAGAGAGAAATAGTTTAAGTGACCAAATTTCCCATGCCAAATTTTTCTCACTTCATCGTTATGAGCAACAAAAATGAAGGGAAGACATGATGACCCAAAGTTGTCAAATTTATACAACCTTGTGCAATCATGAACAATGCGAGTAGCTAAAATATGTCTAGGATATCTTAGGTCCTTAATTACAACATCATGAGGTGAGAATTCTAAGGTTTTCCCTTCACTTGAATGAGTTATCTCATAAATATATAGAAGGTTGCAGGACAAGGTAGGAACACATAATACATCATTAAACTAACCTTTATCTAGATGAATAGTTCTAGACCCTATAACACTAAGAGATCTATCATCACCAACATAGATATTTTTGGTGTTACAATCATTTAAAGAAGAAAACATGGCTTTATTTTTGGCCATCTGGTAAGAGGATCTAGAATCAATGAGACACTCATGAGAATGAGAAGAAGAAGAGACATTCAATGCATAACCATATCTTGATGCTTGACAACCACATGTATAAAGTGTCATTCCCAAAGATGAAGTTGAAGAGTTCTCCAAATAGATGTTGTGCTTCTTCATTGTTGCTTCCAAGGCTTCCATCTTCTTAAAACATTTTGACTCTACGTGGCCATCACGATTACAAAATTTGCAATGTCTATATGTCTTCTTCCATTTTTTTATTTTCCCTATCAGTTTCTTGATTTTTTTTTTTTCAGTTTGCGGCTAGAATCGCTTAAGAACTTTTTTTGGTTTAGGACCATTCTTTTGAGCATGTTGCTTCTTAGGATTCTTTGGACATGGTTGTTGATGGGCTGATAAGGCTTTCTTAGAAGAGTTTCTAGTATTAATAAGACCAAGGTATAAGATTTTTTCTTGTTCTCTTATCAAATAATCGCAAAATGCATCAAAAGAGGGGGACATGTAGGTTATTGCTTGAGAAATAAGGGCTTCTCTAGTGGAATGGAAGGTGGAAACAAATACATAGTATGCATGGCATAGCTTAGCAAGAATGGAATAGATAAGACTACCATTTTCCTTTTTGACCTTACAAGCTTCTAAAACAAGTCTAAGGGTCTTAAAGTTGGACAAAAAATCTTCAATAGAGGAGAAATTATTGGGGTCCAAAGTAAGCAACTCATTTTTAATCTGGTGGGCTTTGATTTCATTTTTAATTCCAAAAGCAGTATTTATATTTTTCATAGCTTCAGCCGGGGAGTCAATTTCTTGGATATTAAATATAAGATCTTGAGCAATGGGAATTCTTATCAAACCTCATGCTTGATCTTGTTTATTTTCATATTTATCCTATTTATCTACATCGATGGGTTTAGATTCTTGTCCTAAGGTTATTCTATAACGCCCTTTACTTCTAAGTAATTCTACCATGTAGGATAGCTATTGGAAATAATTGGTGTTGTTAAGAATAATCTGTCATGCACTTTCCATTTTTTTAAATGAAGCTTAAAATGTTGAAACTTACTGCTCCAATGGAAATATCTCGAAAAATTAGGCCGGTTCAAAAAAAACGGTTCTGAAAACGGCTTACGGAAAAAGAAGTTATGCCCTTTTGAAGAAAAGTTGGAGTATTGGCTTTGGATTTGGATCAACCACGAATGCGGCCCTCAAAACAACTTTGATACGATGTAGGAATTTACAGGGTAAGTTCGTTATATCAAACACTAAAGGTCACCGCTCACAAACAGATCACAGATCAGTACACCAGTATTTGACAGGTTAAAACCCTAAAAGAGGGAAACAGTCCACGGCCTGAGCCAACGCGGCCACTTCAGGAAATTTATTAATATAAAGAAATAAAATTTACATAAGCTTCTCTCATAAACGGTCACCAGAAAAATGACCCTCCATGCTCTTTAAATAGAGATCATGGACCAATCGGGTGTTAAGCCACAGATCAAGTGTCGATAATATCGAGGAAAGAATGAACTGTCGAATCACTTCATATCGTGACCATCGGATTATAAGTTACAAATGTACATAGTAAAGAAACAAATTTTACCTAACTCTATGCTAGACCAAGTTATACTTAACTATTTCCTATGTGTTGGAATATCCTAACAAGCAGGTTGGAATCAAGAAGGAATATATCGTATCTTACAACCTTAAACAGAATGAAGTGGTTGTAAGAAAGAACAGGTCCATCATGGAAGCTTCTTGAGCTATGCTACATGATCAAAAGTTGCCAAAGTTCCTATGGGGAGAAGCTACAAATACAACGGTCTATGTTAAAAACAAGGTTCCTCATCAAGCTTTGGATAACAAGACTCCCAAAAAAGTTTTCACAGAAGTGAAGCCCAACATTGGACATCTCAAAATATTTGGTTTCCCTGTATATTTCCATGTTCTGAAGGAAAAGAGGAACAAATTGGAAGCCACTGTAAATAAAGTTACATTTTTTGGATATTTTGAAAACTCTCAATCACTTAGAATGTATATATCTGGCCAAAGGAACATCGAGTTTAGAAGGGATGTAACTTTCGATGAATATTCTACCCTTGGAAAATCTAGAGACCTTCCTTTTCCTCCTCTTGAGAAGAAATAGGATGATATGGACCTACTAGAAGGTACCTCTATGCCCAAGCCAAAAAAGGAGGTTGATGATGATCCCATGAAACCTATGGACCCTTTGGATCCTCCCCTAAGTGATCCCCCTACCAGGAAGAGACCATTATGGCTTCATGATACATTACAGGATGTTGAAAGATATGTTTTTGCCAAAAGGTCCTTTAGAGAAAGCTAGAAGCCATGTCGGTACCAAGGATACGTTGTGGCAATGAGCTCCATCATATAGGCTTAACCTCCTTATTTTGAAAAATCAGTGAAACAGAGGGTTTGGAAGGATTTCATAGCTAAAGGGTATGAATTGATTATGAAGAATGATGTATGTGATATTGTTCTGAGACTTAAAAGAAAGTTTGTTGTAACTTCAAAATGGCTATACAAAATCAAGCATGGAGTTGATGGTAGCATTGAGAAGTATAAAGCAAGGTTCGTGGCTCGAGTTTACTCCCAGAAAGAGGGAGAAGACTATGACAACAAATTTTCTCTCTTTTTCTGCTACACTACCATTACATCGATTGTTACCCTTGATATTATTCAAGGATGGACTCTTCACTAGATGGATGTAAAGACGACATTTCTTCATGGCATACTACAGGAAGAAGTATATGTTGATCAACCTCATGGATTTGAATCAAAGGACATAAGACTCATGTTTTCAAGTTGAATAAAGCATTATATGGTTTGAAGCAAGCTCCCAAAGCCCGGTATGCATGTATTGATTGTTACCTGGTGAAGTTTGGATTCACAAAAATTAGTTCCAATCCGAACCTCTACTTCAAAGTGGTTCAAGGTATGACTTTGATTTTGGTTTTATATGTTGACGATTTATTCTTGACAGGTAGTGATCCCTTATCACTCAAGTGTAAGAGGGAGCTGGCCTTTGAATTCAAAATGAAGCATATTGGTATGATGCATTACTTTTTGGGACTAGAGGTGTGGCAGAGTCCTAGAGATATTTTCCTTTCTCAAGGAAAATATGTCGTAAAGTTGTTGGAAAGATTTGGAATGGTATAATGCAACTCCCCGGCCACACTGATGGAGATGAAATTCAAGAAGCTATGCGTAGATGTTGTTGGACCTGATTTGGCGAATCCTTCTGAGTACAGACAATCGATTGGGGCATTGATGTTCCTTGTGAACACACCTGGAAATATGTTTTGCAGTAAAAACTTTGATTCAATTCATGACTGAGCCCATTCATGCATATTGGGTTAATGCCAAGAATTTACTAAGATATTTTCATGGAACGATTAACTTTGGTCTGAGATATACTGTAAGTAGATTTACGACTTCATGGTTACACTGATGTTGACCGGGCTAGAAATGTTATTGACAAGAAGAGAAAATCAGGGTGTTGCATCATCTTGGGATTTTCTATGATATCTTGGGTGAGAAAAAAAGTATGTAGCTTTAAGCACAGCAAGGTAGAGTACATTGCTGCTAGCATGGCTAGTTGCGAGGAAGTTTGGTTAAGAAAACTCTTTCGATAATTGTTTGAGTAGGTCCTTTTAGATATGACCATGATATATTGTGACAATAAGAGTGGGATCTAATTGGAAGAGAATCATGTATTTCATGATAATTCCAAGCATATTGAGATCAGGTATCATTATATACGAGACATGGTGCAGAGAGGAGCAATGAGGCTCCATCATATTTCGACTGATGAGCAGATAACAGATATACTCACCAAGGCTTTACCAAAAGGGAATCTCTTGGTCTTTAGAGAGCATCATAGACTAATGGATGTGACCCTCCTTAGTAAGGGTCTAATTTGATCAAGAAAATTGAGCGTGTTCTTCCCCCTTGTTGAGCTCCTAGGGTGGGAATGTAGTAGTAAGGGATCCTGGGGTTGAGAGACCTCTGGAAAATATGATAGAGTGTGTATCTTTAAACCTGTGGTAAGTCGATATCACCTATTGTCACTTTGACAAAGTGAACTCCAGTTGGAATCCTACCCACAAGTTGGGCTTGTTGGGATTGGACCCCCCCATCTGGCCAATGGATTGAGGCGACTTGAGATAGGGTGTGTATCCTTACCCATGTGGTAAGTTGATCTCACTCAAGTATTGGATGCAAGGGCTCTACCACTTGGCCCTTAAGGGTCCCGATGGAGGATTAGTGGACAATATAACAAAGTGTGATCCTCAAGTCGATCTCACCTATTGTCAGTAGACAATAGGAAAGAGTGTGATCCTTGAGAAGATCTCTCCTAAGGTTGCAAGGCAATAAGACAGAGTGTGATCATTCCCCTTGCAGTAAGTCGATCTCGCCTATTTATAAAGAGTTGAGCTACGCTCCCCTATGATGAGGATTAAGTCGGAACTCCCGTGTGATTATTCGATAGAGGGTGGTATCTTTAGATCCCCTATGATGTCAAATTCTTATTCTTTTAGATTAGAGAGTGTTCATTTGGGATGAGCATAGATGAGAAGTGACGACATTTGACTTGATGATGACGATATATTTGAGATGAATCATATGTAGCAGTCATTAATTTATCCCTAGCTGGGAGGGAATGTTAATTTGGAAGCTCAAGGAAAAATTCCCTCCTTTAGACATCCTTCCTTATCAAGAAAGACCCACCCTATATCTTGGAAGAATTTAATTTGGTTAACGAAAAATGTATTTTTAATGTGAAAACCCACATGTGCACAAAAGTTTAGGTCATCTTTAAGGAGAAATTGGGCACCCTTTGGAAGCATATAAATGCAAATCAATTCAACCTCATTTGGACATCATCATCAAGCATCATCTTCTTTCTCTTCTTTGGATTGGTTCATACAGGTCTGAAATTGTAGAGTTTGAGCTCACACATTCATGGAGAAGAAATTGATCTGGAGCCACAGGGTTGGAACAAGGAAATCTTAGCTATAGTCGCTTGTTTAATAGGGTTATCCCTACTGCCGGGGGGCTATAGCCGCATTGATGGTCATTGGATCCCTGAGGCTGTGATCTAAGATGTTGTTAATCATTGGCTGCAAACTTTGATTGGTTTTGGATACTTTGACTTTGATCATATTTGTATATTGGGCTCATCTCTTGGATATTGTCTGGTTGATTTTGTTGAATAGGCAAAGGATTGACTTTGACTCTTGGTTGTTTGGAACATTGTACTCTCTTTCTCTTAAAATTTTATGACAATCTAATAAGAAGAAGAATTTGAAAGGTTTTTCCCCCTTGTGGGGTTTCTTTCCTTGGTCTTTGACCAATTATATTGTCTCTTGTTATTTCTCTTGATTGTCTTCTATAGTATATTGCATTTATCATTCTATCTACAATTGTTATTGATTGCTAGAAGATCGATTTGATTGCTAATTGAAGTTCATAATTGGGCTAAAAGTAACTGTAACAACATAGAACAATGGAAAATCAACACTGAGTATATTTACTATGACAAAAAATGGCTAGCTCATCGATGAGGTCATATTTTCACTAAATTTGGACAACATTTTAATCAAGTATCAAGCTACAAGTGTGTCCCTCCAAATTTTTCCATGATTGATGTCATGTATTGCATAAGTATCATTGCTAATAATTGCATATTACTACAAGATCGAATAGTTTAGATATTAAAGGGGAAAAGAAGATGAAATTTACATAGTGCTATGAACAACTTCCCAGATGTTTAAGAAACTGAGACAACAATTTTAAACAATAAATTTGAAGGAGCACTGATAATATCTCACCATGGCCTAATAGTTCCCAAAATAGAAAGCCTAAACAAACAACTTATAATTATTATTAAGAGCATCCTAAGAGCTCTCATCCCAAACTCTATTGTTTTGAGAGTCATTTCTACGTCATTCATAGGGGTTGAGATATTTTGGGAGCTCTCAACTTGTTCAGGAGCACCCAAAACTCCTATATAGGTTGAAGCTCATGATAGGCATTGAAAATTTCCCAATTTAGTGTATATACAAAGCCTACTAATCTTTGGAATTTAAAAATAAAACCACTAATCTTTGGAATTTAAAAATAAAACATGTAAAAGGATTAGTTAAATGTTGTCTTTTTCAAATAAATCTTATAATATATTTTCTACCATACACCAATAACTAACCTATGCATCATCTTTCTCTAAGATATCACAAAATGAAATTCACGTTTAACCTATTATTTAATCTTATTATTTATGTTGTAATCTAACCAACATATAAATTTGCCCTAAAAATTATGGAAATTCCGGCAAGATTTTGATCAAACCCGACAGGTATTTTTGTAAATCCATGATACAGTTGTCGAAATTCAAGATTTTAGGTGTCCAAAGCGTTTTTATGGTGTTGAAACTATTTCCACCATCAAAAACATGATTCAAACAATGTTACTGGGAGATTTTTTTTTTTAAATGGCAAAATTCCTACCACTTTTGACCATCCGAGCAATTCTTCTTGTTACACCATTTTTTGGTCATCTAACCTATTGTTATTAGATGGACCCAAGTACACCATGTAAGACCAATTTTACCCTAAGTAAAATTTCATTCACTATGAAAAATAACGTAGTAAACCACCTTTATTAAGTTGTTTATGGTCTAAATAGGAAACCCCATGAGGAAATATTAAATAAATCTACATTTGTTTGATTCTCCTCAAGGAATAATTAGTTAAACAACGATTTAATTAATATTCTTGGTTATATTTAACCCAAAATAGGGAATTTAATTAGATATATCATTATTTATCTATTATTTCCTAAGAATAATTATTTAAACCTTATTTAAATAATACTCTTTGTTAAATATGACTAAATCACCCTTAAATAATTAAATAAATGATTATTTATTTGATTATCACTCAACCACATCCTTAAAATGATAAATAAATCATTTATTTATTTATTATTTACAAATAAAGGGATTTGAACCAAGTCAAATTCCTTTTCCCTCCAACAAATATAATAAATTATTCCATAAAAGTTGGATCTTGATTTGATTAATAATATTTTAATTATGCACCAATATCTAGACTAACTCAATATTTTGTTATAAATAGAAGGGATCTCCCATTCATTTACCACCTTTTGTTGCCTAAAGATCACTCTGGATCTATACTTTTGGTCTGACTATTGATCCACCATCATAGTCATATTTTGCTACCATTTTGTCTAGGTTTTCTACACCATCAAGAGAGAGGAATTTTAGAT
This sequence comes from Pinus albicaulis, assembly GCA_034641835.2. Classification (NCBI taxonomy): domain Eukaryota; kingdom Viridiplantae; phylum Streptophyta; class Pinopsida; order Pinales; family Pinaceae; genus Pinus; species Pinus albicaulis. The sequence goes on along the minus strand of CM076575.1, from coordinate 1,283,052,020 downwards.
CTGAAGTGCTGAGGACTTACAAGAACCCATCCCATTGAGGAGAAAAGGAAACACCCTCTTGTGTTTTCCTCCCAGGTGCCATCAATACAAAATTGATTCAACATATACTTGTCTTGTCTATTGGATGCATGGAGTAAATCTTGTTTTTTTCCACTGTTTAATGTCTTCTAATTCATAGATCTAGATTTTTGCAGCATTTATCTTGATCACCTAACTGCAGATCTGAGAATATTAGCAACCATATTTGTTGTTAGGTATGTTGGTTATGTGTAGCTAAAGTGGTATTTTTTCGTACACTTGGAATTAAGATTCATACTAACAACTAGCGACTCCACACGGGTTTACGATTACGACTGTTATAATTTTTCTGATCCTTGCATATCCAACTGCTTAAAACCCTAGGATTTCTCTTCAGCCCCTTGTTTTTTATTTTATTGATGTTTTTTTTAACCTATAAAACCCTAAAACGATAAAAATTCTAACTTATGTGTGTTTTTGGACCTATTGCGCAGGTGACAGACATCAGCCACAGCTGAGACAACAATTTTTTTTCTGAATTTTCCGCTGAGAATGTCGGAGGTGCAAGTCACACTTTTTGGCCCAAAACTTGCGACCTAGAGCTTCAGGACACAAGAAACAGCCCAAAAACTGCGACCTCTGCTGAAAACAGGTCAGAAACTGCGACCTAGACTTTTTGCAAGGATTTTTCTGAAAGTTTTATGGGTTTGTCTGAGCCTCTGTTCAGGGTTTTCTGACCTCTGTCTCCGCCCGTTTTGGACCTATACTTGTTCTATTTTTTTTAACTAAGTGGGAACCTAGCCCCCTAGGGCTTCAATACCCTCCACTTTTTTTGGAAGAGTTTTTGCTGTTGCAAGTTGTCTGAAATTTCAGAGTCTTCAGCCATTTTTTCAAATCTGATACCTCACCTTCAGATTCACTTCAGATCGTCTTGTTATCCATCCAAATCACCTCATCTAGCTTTGATTAGGTTTTCCTCTAGGGTTCACTCCATTTCCCTTCAGGAGATATCCTTTCACCACCTTGTCTACAGCAATTTTTCCTCTGATATATTGTTGTTTTCTGCACCACTTTCCAGCAGATCTTGTCTTTTAGATCCCTATCCCTCTTGACCTTATATCTATTGGCTTTTTTAGTGTGTTTTGATTAGTTTTTTACTCACCTATAAGACTAGTTGTTGAGAGACCCGCCTCCTTGGGTTTCGATTATTGTATTATTAGCTGTTTATTTTCTATTTTTGCAAGCCTATATATTGTCATTTGCAGGTTTATTTACAGCTACACAACACACTTTTTATTTTTCTCTACAAACGTCTGGGTTTAAAAATTAAAATTTACACACTTTTACACACACACCCTAAGCGAAAAAGGGCTTGGTTAACACTACCAAGAAAAGACTCTAAAAACATTGAAATCATTGTAATCAGTTGATCCTGCACCTCCCTGCCCTTTTCAGTCTCTTTTTCGTTTCTGCCGTGTTTTTGTTGTCATCATTGCTCAAACTCCCATGGGATTTGGTTTTCCTCAGGGGGGGGGCAGCACCTCCTGCACTTTTCCCCCTCCTGGTAGCACGTATCTCGGATACGGCATACCTCCTCTTTTTTCCCAACCTCCTGTTTACCACATTGTTACCCAACCTCTTTATTATCAGTATCCACAGCCTAGTGTTCCATCTCCTCCAGCATTAGCACCTCCTCCTCACTTTCCTTATCAACCCCCGCAACAGCAACCACCGCCCCCTCAGGGGCAGGTGTCTACACAGCAGGGCGCGACTAATCCTCCTCCCTCAAAAAAGAAAAGGAAAGGCACTCAAAATCAAGCTGCCCCGTCTAATCCTGGACCTAATCAAGGTAATGCTCCTAACACTACAAAACAGTAACAGGGCACTCATCCCAAGCAGGACAGGCATGTTCGTACGAACAAGCCATGTTCTTGTTGTGGTGTTTACGGTCATCACATGCATGATTGTCCCCTTTTTCCACATATGCGGAAGCTATGGGAGTCTCAAGCAACATTGAGAGAACAACAGGTCATCCCTTCCGTCCCTCCTAGTGTTGCACCTAGTCAGCTGGTTGTGCTTATTGATCCTTTCCCTCAGCAAGGATTTGTGGCTACCCAACCACCTAAAGTTCAGGTGGCCACTCAACCTCTTCCATCTGGTACCTCCGATTAGGAGATTCTCATGATGAACTCTGATCAACCTTTAACCATAGACATCAATCTTCAGACTCAGTTCTGTTAGTACAACAAGCCTCCCACTACGTCTATCCTCGAGCCACCTCCTTCGGTCTCTAAAGAGCCTCTTTTGACACCTAATGGTCCCTTAAATATCCCTCAGCCTAAGGCGGAGGTGCATACTAAGATCCCTAAGGGAACACTCCACCGAAATGCTGCTTCTGGAAAAGTTTCCCATTCGTATAGCATAGTCGATGATTTGGCACAATCCCCTACTGCCATTTCAACGCTGGAACTCCTCCAGTCATGCCCTTCACAACAAAAATATCTACTATCTGCCATGGGTGTTGTAGATCCTTCCAATGATCGATTTATTGTCTTTGATGTTGACCAGTCAGAACATCCTCCTCTCCCTGCTTCTGTCGCCTTCCAAATCCCAATCAAGATCCGGAACGCTAATTTTTCCTGGTGCATTATTGATGAGGGGGCATCCACCTGTGTGATGTCCACTTCGGTTTGGAAGAAACTCGGATCACCTGAGTTGGCTCCTTCCATGATCATTCTCCGAGCGTGGGATGGCCACGCCTCCAAGCCCATTGGCTTATTTCGCAATTGTCCTATTACTCTTGCGGGCAAGATTGTTTACGTTGACATAGAATTCATAGATGCCCCCTTAGATTACAACATTATATTGGGTCGTAGCTACACTTATGCAATGTCTGTTGTCCCTTCTGCGGTCCACCACAAGATGTCCTTCCCTCATAATGGAAAGATAGTCACCATCAACCAGTTGACATATTAGGAACCGAAGTCTCAGACCTCCCCTGAGTCCACTGTTTCTTCGGTGGCCAGCAAGCAAACCGTCGACCCTCTGACCAGTGTTTCACCCGAAGTCTTCCTCCTCCTGTCTCTGATCCCAACTCATCGAATGTTTGCATGATGCAATCGTCTCGGGCTGCCCTCAAGCAGCCCGCCTCGACTAGTTAGAAGCCTCCTCGCCCCCCGCAGCCTTCTCCTAGCCCTTCGATTCAACCTTCTAGACCTCCTCCTCTTGGCCCTTTAGCTGGTACTCGTGAGCCTCTTTACCCTCCTGGAACAGTTCCTCAAGGCCTTAACCATGTAGGATTCGTCCCGCCTGGCCATTACCCCTCCGATCAGATACCATTCCTAGCTCCCCCACCAAGAGTACATATCGCACCTATCATGGCCACCCTCTCTCTTCCTAACTTGACCCTTGGGATTCCCGTCTGGTACCTTGATCCTCAAACTGCTACCCCGCCAGGTCAACCTAAACCTTATCTTGCTTTGACCCCAGTTCAACCGGTCCCCATGACTTCTCCCGCTGCAACAGTGCCTCAACCACCTCAACGGGAACCTCTTCCTATTGTGACCACTTCGAGTAAGAAGGGCAAAGCTTGCAAGAGGGCCTCCAAGGACAAGGCTGCCCTGACGAACTCTGCACCTCCCCCACCTGCAAAGCCATGTGCTTTGTGTGATGTCATTGGCCATGCCACCCATAACTGTCTTGAACTGCCCCGTATCAAGCCCATGGTTAAATTTTCATTCCCTAAGTCTACGGTCCCTAAAACCTCTGTTTCTTCCTCGACTGCAGCCAAGAATCCTAAAACTATTCACACTAACCAACCTTGCGCATTGTGTGATCTCCATGGACATTATTCTCACCATTTTCCCCGCCTTATGCATTACCGTGCCTCATTAGAGGTAGTTCGTGAGTACGAGATTGAACAAAACCAATCTGCCTCTCCCATACTCGCGTAGTATGCTGCAGGCCAGACTGAGGATTTATCCACTCCCATTGACATTCCCCCTCCTGATGTCGAGATGAAGGAGCCTGCAGCCACCATCCTCTACCTTTCATCATCCATGAGACCCTGGGTAGAAGCTCCCTCTGAATCTTCCCCTGTTGTTTCGCTTGACCTCCCTCCAGCAATCACCTTGGGCTTAACATCAGTAGATCCCTTATCTGCTTGTTCTTCCATCATCCCCCGTGACGATGCACATGTGAACCTTTATTCTCATGATGATGATTCAGGTAGCTTCACCACGTCATGTGGTCTCCCTTCCTCCAGTCACTCCATCTGCTATTGCAATGATGACATCATGGAAGCCATGTCCACCCTTGACTTCATCTTTCTCTCCCATAAATGGGATAGCACCACCCATGTCTATGGTGACTTTTGTGATCCCAGCACAAGCTACACCTCTGGTAGCTCCCACACTCCACCTCACCGTCGGTGTGTGGGTAGTAGACATCTTACCCAAATCACTCCCTCCCACGGAGTGCATTTGATTTCTACTTAGCGCTCATATTTCCAGCATTTTTCATCATCCTCACATTTATTGTCTTGTGGCACCTTTCATATGGACCTCCCGTCCACACCTTATATCAGTTTTGCTGATGGTGCAAGTCTCTACTCCAAGAATCTAGCCTTGGCAGGTTGGGCCATTTTTACCCCCTTGCACTCCCTTGTTCTCTCGAACGGGGTATGCATTGGTACTGCTACCAATAACTAGGCCGAATATGATGTAGTACAAGGTTTATTAGCTAATGCCCTTTCACATCGCATCCTCCACCTTCATGTTCATTTATATTCCCTGCTTCTTGTCATGCAATTGAATGGTGTCTATCGTGTACATAATCCTATCCTTTTTAGAAGATATTTACGAGTGAAGCTTTTGATGCGTGAATTTGAAATCATTACATTCAGTCACGTACCTAGAGCATAAAATCACTATGTAGATATCATTGCAAACCATATTCTAGATTGGCACTTAGAACACGCATTTAACACAAGACAATAACATTAAAATATCAAAACGATGCATATCCATAATATGTGTTGTATAAAATGTCTTAGAGTTCATTCACTCTGATACATATGACATGCCCATAGCATGTTGCAAAACTCAAAACTGGGGGCACCACCTACCCCTACACACTAATCACTATCTGGAGGATCTCGATCCAATGGCTCTGCTCCCACAGCTCGTAGATCACGCATACCCTATCCGGCCATCGCCATGCGCCGCATGACCCCTCGCCACTTAGAGGGTAGACCAATACATGGCTCTATGTAATGGTCATCTAAGTCCTGTCAGTCGCGCTCTGAAACACCAGTCAAAATATTCTCACATCTATGACGAATATCCTCCAGGAGAGTTGTTGCATCCTCATCTTGATGCGCCCTCGCACCACTAGGTCCTGCGGCCCTCGACACTATAGGTCGTCCCATATATCCGGTCGGTTTTACCGGTGTTGTATCTACATACCAAAAGTGAAAGAATCAGTACCACATAAAATATTCTAGACCTTTACATGCACATAAAATATTAGCAATTTGTCACTTACCATCTGGCCCCCATATTCGACCAGGCGGAAGTGGAACAGGGGTTTGTTCCTAAGCCCTGGGGACCTAATCTGAACTTTTAATCCACTGAAAAGAAAGAGTAGGGTTAGGCCTCTTACCTGCAAGTGACGGATCTCGATTCCAACAGTCGGTTTGTCTACTATGATCGCCACAAGATTTAGGGCCTTCTCTCCTCTCTACATTCACCACAGCTCCACATGCAAATGAGTGAATTTGGAGGGAAAACGCCTTATTAAAAGAGAAACCCTCATTTTTTTCTTTCGCCTGCTGCAACCAAACCGTAGCTCTGTTTACTGAACCATCTGTACCGTTGGAAAGATCTCACTGAGCACTAAAATGGGTATCTGTTAGTTTTTAGTGATTTTATACTTCACCATGACACATTTTTTCCAAGAAGTGTCACTTCACCCCTCCTCAAAATTGAATTTCTTCACTTGCAATAGTTGTACTGGGGGCACCACTTTGCCTCCATACTTTTCCATGCTTGTGTCGACTTTCGTCGTGAGTTACCATCTTGTACTCATGTTTTTCATGGTCCCCATTGGACCTTTTCTGTGTGGCAACACCATCGAGTCACCCTTGTTTAGAGCATCCAAGTTGAATCATCATTGCATTCATGGAGTCTGTCCCGAGTACCTTTGCATCCCGCTATAGTCCTCCATACTTCATTACTTGGTCCCTCTCTCGTGTCACACATTCTGGCCTTCAGTACCACTGTCCCCTATTCCTCATGATATTGTGTCAGTCACTGCTAGGTCATCCGTGCCCTTTATGCTCTAACAAGGGAAGTCGTTCGTTTGCTACTCAGTACCGCCCATTTCATCATCATCATTGGTTTCAGTCTGTCGGTGGCTCTCCTATTTTCTCTCATGCCTTAGTTGAGCATCCCTTATTGCCTCACCTATGGCAAACCCCCTTCTATCGACATCAGCTCATTCATTCCAGAAGACAGGTCTAGAGGGTGGTGTACCTTGGTTCCAGCTTCCACTCTTGTTCGGTGCCTCGAATCAAGCAAAGGGACTCCTTATTTCCCTTTGACTTGATTTTTTCTCAGCTCCAGCTCCTTTCAGCATGATCGAGATCCGTATACCTGATGGTTCAGTGATGCAGCAGCTGATATCGATGATTCTCAGGTGTGTGTGAGATGTTTCAGCCCTCATGAGGGGGTGGCCCTATAGGTAGCCCCCCACATACCCGGATGACCTTTTCATCACAACCTTTGATGAAGCTCCATACATTTGATGATGTCGGCCTTAGCCTCTTGCAGCACCTTTTTGTTTGCATGTATCAGTCAGATTCTCAGAGCCCTTTCCTATTTTCAGGGGCATCTAGGTTATATTTATATCTCATGTACTCATATATTATTGTACGAGTCCTGGTTGTTATCCCAGGCACAATACGTATGTGGGATTCATTATCGTGTTGTTTATTTGGCTCATGTTTATGCCAACATGTACTATATTTGCCAGACTTGTGGTTTTCCAGACGCCTTATTGTTTTTACTTTGCCTCGGCGGGCATAGGTATGCCTCCCCCACTGCCTGTAGCATAGGTACTCACTCGTCAAAGAGACTTGTCGCACCTGTAAGTCTCACCTCCTCAAGGTCTAGTTCTTTCAGCACTTTTGTCTACCTTATACTTCTCTCTCTTTGACTTCCCCTTCGATATCTAGTGATTGAGTTCTTACAACGTACTTCGGTCATAAGATTAGCTCTTAACGCTCGCATGCTGGGTGGAAATCTGTTACACCATTTTCTGGTCATCTAACCTATTGTTATTAGATGGACCCAAGTACATCATTTAAGACCAATTTTACCCTAAGTAAAATTGCATTCACTATGAAAAATAACTTAGTAAACCAATATTAAATAAATCTACATTTGTTTGATTCTCCTCAAGGAATAATTAGTTAAACAACAATTTAATTAATATTCATGGTTATATTTAACCCAAAACGGGGAAATTAATTAGACAAATCATTATTTATCTTATTATTTCCTAAGAATAATTATTTAAACCTTATTTAAATAATATTCTTTGTTAAATATGACTAAATCACCCTTAATTAAATAAATGATTATTTATTTGATTTTCACTCAACCACATCCTTAAAATGATAAATAAATCATTATTTATTTGATTATCACTCAACCACATCCTTAAAATGATAAATAAATCATTTATTTATTTGTTATTTACAAATAAAGAGATTTGACCCAAGTCAAATTCCTTTTCCCTCCATCAAACATAATAAAATATTCCATAAAAGTTGGATCTTGATTTGGTTAATAATGTTTTAATTATGCACCAATATCTAGACTAACTCAATATTTTGTTTTAAATAGAAGGTTTTTCCCATTCATTTACCACCTTTTGTTGCCTAAAGATCACTCTGGATCTATACCTTTGGTCTGACTATTGATCCACCATCATAGTCATATTTTGCTACCATTTTGTCTGGGTTTTCTACACCATCAAGAGAGAGGAATTTTAGATCTGAAGTGCTAATGACTTACAAGAACCCATCCCATTAAGGAGAACAGGGAACGCCCTCTTGTGTTTTCCTCCCAGGTGCCATCAATACAAAATTGATTCAACATATTCTTGTCTTGTCTATTGGATGCATGGAGTAAATCTTGTTTTTTCTACTGTTTAATGCCTTCTAATGCATAGATCTAGATTTTTGCAGCATTTATCTTGATCACCTAACTATAGATCTGAGGATATTAGCAGTCATATTTGTTGTTAGGGCTATTGGTTATGCGCAACTAAAGTGGTCTTTTTTCGTACACTTGGAATTAAGATTCATACTAACACTTCTACCTCAGTAAATGACACCATTATTTAATGATATGTTCAATTATGATTTATATTTTAAAGTACTTGAATGATTTGACAAATGTAAAAGCACAGTCTCTATCAATCATTTCCATGAGACCCATTGTGTGCAATATGTCCAATGTAAAGTTGTGTTGATGTGAGACCTTTTGTCTTTTGTCCATGATGTATAACTGGTGACACCACGAGGCTAATCCTTTTATATGCTTTCCAAAATAAGCCTCGAGACCCAGTTGCATTTACACAAGCGAAAATTTCATTTACTTATTGTTTCTTTAATTAAGAATTGAAATATTGAAATTATATTTCAATATTTCAAATAATCCGTTTAAATAAAAATAATAATAATAATAATAATTTTAAAAAATTATTCAAATTAAACCATGGGATAATTTTAAAATATGCATTTAAATAACTCTGATTAAGACACACTTGTGGCTAGCAATAATAATTAGCTAGGTAAATATTGTAATCATAATCATGAATGGTATTAGTGTGTACCGGCTAGCAATAATAATTAGCTAGGTAAATATTGTAATCATAATCCTGAATGGTATTAGTGTGTACCAGCTAGCAATAATAATTAGCTAGCTGGAATATTGTAATTACAATCATGAATGGTATTAGTGTGTACCTTAGTTAAGTTCATTGTAAATGTTCAATGGTATTTTTTAATTCCTCATAGGGAGGTTATATTGTAATCTATTACAAGTTAAAATAAATTGTTCTAACAAAATTTTTATAAAGTATATTAAAGTTAATATTAGAATTATATATTAAATTAAATATTTTGTAAACAAAAAATTAATTTATCATCGTTTAAAGTATATTAAATTTAATATTAGAATTATATATAAAATTAAATATTTTGTAAATAAAAAAAATAATTACAATTTTTAAAAATGTATATATTTATTTATTGTTAATGTTTTTTTATAAGATCATTTTTATATAGTTTTAAATTAACTGTTAAAGTTAAAAATAAATTAAAATTGTTTATAAAATACAATTTTTTGATTTTATAATTAAATATGATATTGTCATTATTACATATAATATAGATTTATTAATGTCGCATTGTATGCATTGGTTAGGAAGCATGAAAACAAAAGTATGCAAAGACATATAGACGAATGGTGTGATTTCAATTAACTGGCAATTGTGATATTGATTGAATTATATAGATTAATCAATGTTGCATTATAAGCTTTGGTTCAAGAGGCGCAACAACAAAGGGCAAAGGCACAACAACAAATGGCATGATTTTAAATAATTGGAAGTTGTGAGATTGATTAAATTTGTTTCTGATAATGCAAATGAATTAGGTCACACAAAAAGCTCTCCAATTCCTTAGCTATTAAGTATTTGAAAAAACTTTAATTGCAAGTACATGTAAAATATTTGCATAAGATCAAAAAGATCTCTTATCATTTTAAAGTATATTTTTTTATTATACTGCAAACTTCTAATGATGTCAGCTTTTCCATGTTTTGCATCATAGATTATATCAATGGGAGGTGGAATGGATACGCCTCCATTTGCTTTCCTAGATGTATGCATCATTTTTAGGTACCACGTAAGGGAAAAGTGTCATGTGGACATGGGCATGTGCATGGGATACAGCATGGGAATGCTAGATATGGCTACCACTTTAGGTCAACCTATTATGTCATTGCCTTCCATGCATCTATTGGCTCTTATTTGTTCCATAATTCATTTTCTGGTTGCATTTCCATTTTTTAGAATGCATGGACAAAGCCTTCCGATGTCTAGGCTCCCTGGACAAGGATTACAACTATTAAGGATCCATGTGTTAAAATATGAAACTGTGGTCAAATTCTACTTTGGATAGCTCATTTGATGGATATAATGATTGCATTGAATTCCTATTTTTGAGAGGACCAAAATCGACCTAAATATCACTCAAATCAAATAAGGGAAAGTGTACTTATGAAGGAAATCCCACACGTACATATTTGATAAGGTCTACCCTAAAGAAAAATGGACACCCTTGGAAGGCTACTAATACAAGTGAGACACTTATCTATCTTGGTTTTTGGCTTGCGCAGGTGTGAGGCTCATTCGGGAAGGAAAAGGTTCGCTCGAAGATGAAATTATAGGGTCCAAAGCTCGCATTTATGTTTTATGGTTTTGGGCCTCAGTCCCAGGCACAGGACAAAGAGATATCGGCTTTAGTCACTTGTTACCAGGCTCATCTATGGAACCGAAGAATTTCATTTGCATGCACAACTCACCATTCATGCAACCACCATCTATGGTTTTAGAATCTCAATTGCAGACTGAATTCGCTCGCTTATGGGCTCTAGAGAGAGACTAGAAGCTTCCTAATCACATGCATGACTCCTACTTCGTGTGACCGAGATCTAAAATATGAAATTTCAGTTGTGTGAAGATTTTTCTCAGTGACTGCAATGTTCAAAAGTTGACTGCAGTCTTCAACAGTTGACCGCAATGTTCATCAGTTGACCGTAGACAGGGACAGTTCATTACAGGCTTTAGAATCAAAGTTTTGAGTATAAGCATTGTTGGGTTTATTTCATGGATGTTGTATTTGTTTTGTTGTATAGTTGTATGAATTAATATATAAATCAATGTACTATCTTTTGTTGAATCATTCGATAACAATCTAATAAGAAGAAGAATTTGAAAGGGTTTTCCCCATAGTGGGTTTTTCCCTGGTCTCCGACCAATCCTGGTGTCTCTATGCGTGAATGGTTTTTTTCTATTGTTCCTTTATGTTCCATTGCATTGATGATGATGATATTGTTATTTCTACATATTTGCATATGTTGTTGAATAATGATGTAAATATGAATAATGTAATGATGTTATGGGTTGAATTTAATGTGTAAATGAATAAATGTAATTATCAAAGCAAAGAAAAATTAACATGGTATCAGAGTTAGGCTGAATAAAATTCATGGATATTGCCCCTATGATGACACCATTGATGGATGGAATAGAGGATGATGGAGACCTAAAATAATTCTAGGGTTTAATAAAAACCTTAGGCAAATTGTGTATTAGGGTTTGATGGATATTATAGGTTAGGGTTTGGGAGAAACCTTGGTTTATGGAAAATATTTGATGAAGCCCTAGATGGGATAGTTTCTATTAGGCCTATTTGATGATGAATTTTATGAATGGAAATTGATGGCTCTTGAAGGTTGGTTAAAGAGGGAGATGATCACATCTCATTGAAGATAAATATTTTTCAATTTATGGTACTCGTTTATGTCTTTACTTTTGTTTAGAATTATGGATTTTATTATTTTCCTAATCATTACTTATACTTTGTGCATGTATATTTGAGTATTTGGATGCTTCTAACTTATTGATGATATATGACAAGTGGATCCTTCTTGAGGACCATGGCTAGTGCAAGAAGAGAAGAACTAGCATCCAAAAAGGTAAAGAGGCACCTGATAAGATACCTATGTAAAATTAGAAGGTGCACAGGTATTGGAATACTACAAGGTATGCATGGTATATTGTTTCAATGTTATGTTTCAGTTGTAATATTGGATGGCAAGGTAAGCCCTAAGGTTTGATGATAATGTATCCTTCAGAGATGGCTCATGCATATGAAAATGATTTGGATTCGTGATTCTTATGATGAAATGATACACTTGGTATTAAACAAGTATCTTACCTTTTAGACATGATGAAATTTTTTATTCTATATTGATCTTTGATATATTGGTATACGTGATGTTCGGCTAACACCTATCATTTTGTTTATATCGATTCCATAAAGAAGGTTAGAACCTTGATTCTAGTATATGGTAACTTGATACTATTGATAATGTTTGTGAAGAACATGGTAATAGAAGTATAACAATGAGATTGATATTCGGGATCTTTTGTTGACCATGGTTATGTTTTGATGTGTTTAGTAATTATGGCTTATGGTAAAATTGAATAACTGATTTGATGGATTGAGTTATGTGACAAATAATTAATGTTGTGATCATGATCCTTGAAGTATATTCTTATTATCTATTTGACCCTATATTGATGTCATGATGTAGTGATGAAGTAGTTTATGCTAACATGATATGACCATGAGAAATATGTGATATAGTTTGACTTTCTAATCTAATAGATCTGCTGATGAATGATAACATTATAGACAGGTTGATGACTTGTATAAATATGAATGAAGTTGCTTCCCATTCATAGGTAGAATCTCTCCATAAGATCCCTTCCTATTATCATTTGCACTATATATTCCTTACAATTGAAGTATGATTTATGGACATGGATAAACAAATATCGAATATTGTTGGTCTGCAGAAAAGTTCTAATCTAAGAAGAGAGAGTCTTCATTTTCTCTAAGCCTCAGTCACACATAATCAAGCTTACGAGTGTGACTATATCCTCTCAGCCGAATTAAGGTCAAGGGTGTGATTGTAATCTCCCAACCGCAAAAAAGGAGGCTTATGGATGCAGTTTTTCCTACTGGACACAAATGATGTTTTGTGCATGAAATCATATGTTCACCTAAAGGATGTCAGTCCTACAGACATGAAGTAGAAAACAAAAATTTCTATGACCAGGGAAGTTTGAATTTTTGACTTACTATAATGTGAATATGATGACTAAACTTGTGTTTGCAGGTGACCGGGATATGCATATTGTGATTTATCCATTAAGGCTAGTATATGGTGGTATTTTATAACAATTGAAAGACTAGATTTTGGTTGATTGATATAGATAAGAAATATTTGGAGTTATAAAATGATGCTTGATAATGATTTATGAGTTTTAGTTGATGTTGAGATATGTTTTGAGCTGCTGAGATCTCATTGTGATAACAAATTTAGGATTTGACCTGATGACTAATGATTTGATTTGACAACTGATAATTTGCCTTGACAACAATGTTATGTGGGCATAGTAACTTTCAGTGACATATTTGTATTCAATAGATGTTTTGTGTTGACATAATTAGCTTTGACTCAATGGTTTAAGTATTAACAGTTGTGATTCAATATGAAGTAATCTCATAATAAATAGATGTAACATACATGACTTATTCTTAGTGTATGCATCTGTATCTAGTGACTTATATTACGATCAAGAGAATGACTTGATGAATTTTGGTTTGATATTGTTTGGTAAATGAAAATTGTTGATATATGAAGTCACAACTTGATGCTCTACCTGTCGCCTGGTCTAAAGAACTTGATACAGTAATATTGATGAATTTGATATTACTTATGATCTGGCTTCTAAACTTTGATAAGTTGACTTAGTTGATTTGATTACACAATGTTGATTTATATAAGGTTGAGCTTGTTGGTTTCGTAAAGTTTTATGTTTTCATAAAGCATTGCATGAAGCAAGCTCCTCGATCCAGATATTTTTGCATTGACAGTTATCTCGTGAAGTCAGGATGATGTGTCGATCCAAAGGGGTCCAAGGTATGGTTTTTTATTTTGTTTTTATATATTGATGATCTATTCTTTACTAGTAATGAGCCTCTGATGATCAAAGTATGATGGTATGGATTTTGAAGCTAGAAATAATGAATCATGGCATGATGAATCGATTTCTAAAGTTTCAAAAATATATTCTATATTGTGAAGATATTGAAAAAAATTTTAAAATTGGAAATGCAAATCATTGGAAACTCAATTTAATTTCAAGAAGTTGTGAAGAGATATTGTTGAACTTGACTCGGCACCCGACAGTTGATTGAAGAAATGATGTTATGTTTTGAACACCTATATATATATATATATATATGCTTCATTCACCTTGAGTTGCCACCAAGCAACCTTCGAGATACTTGCATGGGACAATCTATTTTTGGGTTTGTTCCTATGATATGTGACTACATTGATGTATTGATGATGTTTGGGACCATTTTTGATGAGCGCATATGGGTGTGGCCTTAGTATGAGATCTGCCCTGATATTTTTGGATGAAAGGTATGTATCTTTAAGCACGACTGAGGTTGAGTACGATGTTGCTATCATGGCTATCTATGAGGCAGGATGAAAAAGTTTTGTGGAGATCTGTTTGAACAAGTTCTGGATATGACATTGATACATTGTGATGATAAAAAGTGGGAACCGATTGGAAAGAATCTCGTATATAGTTGGGACTAAGATACCTTCATATATTGAGACATTATTGTTATACAAGACAAGCTTAGGCTTGTGTTTGGCACCTCTTGAGAGGGAGGATGACTATGGTATTATTTTTTGTTCATATATATATATATATATATATATATATATATATATATATATATATATATATATATATATATATATATATATATATATATATATATATATATTTGATGTTTTGTATGAACAGGAGATAGCTGCTATTGAGACATGATGATTACCAGATATGAGCATGATGATATGTTGATTTTCTATAGAGAGCATCGCTAATTGAGAACATTGAGCTAGCACTTCCCCCCTATCTGAGCTCCCAGGGTGAGGAATTGAGATGGAGGGCTCTTGGGGTTGAGGGATCTCTATAAAATAGGTCATAACCCCTATTTTTTACCCCAATGGTTGGAGTAGTAGCTCCCCTATCTTTTTCTTTACATAGTATACCCCAATTGGCATCATATCCACAAGTTAGGATTGTTGGGATTACCGCTTCTCGTCTGGCCAACGGGTTGAGACTGTACTTGGTGTGTCCAACCCAAGCTAATTATGATGCAGTTGTTATACCACGTGACTATTAAGGTTCATTGTCGGAAATATCGGTAGGCAATAGGATGTGTTGAGTAATAGCTCTCGTATATCACCTATTTCTTGATATGGGGTCATAGATGTTTAGCTCCCCCATGATATTCTGGGTTGATACTAAGCTCCTTGATGTGGTTCCAGTTCGAGATGTGCTCCATGATGATATTCTCTCTAATGTTGATGCGGGTCGTATATATGACTCGTTGTCGATGTGCCCGGGTGGTAGCCCGTTACCAGAGATCTCAGATAGTAGCTCGATGAATTGAAAGTAGTGGCTTAGGATCCCCTCCGATGATAAATTCTTCTTATTCTAGATTCGATAATGTTCAGCATATGAAAAGGTACAATTAAGAGATAAGCAAGAATAAGCAATAGATGAATCGATATGAACAGTGACAATATGAGATGACTAGATACTTGAGATTGTCTTATACAGGTGGAATTATCCCTAGTTGAGAGGGAGTGTTAAAAAATGAAACTATGGTCAAATTCCACTTTGTATAGCTCGTTTTATGGACATAATTATTTTATCGAATTCCTCTTTTCGAGAGGACCAAAATCAACCTAAAGATCACTCAAATTGAATAAGGGAAAGCATACTTATGAAGGAAATCCCACATGTGCATATTGATAAGGTCGGCCCTAAAGTAAAATTTTTGAAGGTTATAAATACAAGTGACCTCTACCTCATTTAGACATCATCATGAGACACTCGTATATCTTTGTTTTTGGCTCACATGGGTTTGAGGCATGTCCGCAGAGGAATAGGTTCGCTCGAAGATGAAATTACAGGGTCCAAAAATCCATTTCTATTTTAGGGTTTTGGGCCTTAGTCACAGGAACAGGACAAAGAGATCTCGATTGCAGTCACTCGCTATCAAGCTCATCCGTGTGATTGAAGCATGTCATTCGCACACACAACTCTCCCTTTCTGTGTCCAGCATCTAGGGTTTTAAAATCTTAGTTGCAGACTACATTTTCTCTCTTGTAGGCTTCAAAGAGTGATTGGAAGCTTCACAGTCGCACGCATGACTCCTCTTTCATGCGACTGAGACCTAAAAGATGAAATTTGATTTTTCTGAACATTTCGCTCAATGACCATAGTGTTCGGCAGTTGACCACGGAGAGGGACAGTTCATTACAGGCTTCAAAATTAGAGTTTTGAGTATAAGCATTGTTGGGTTTATTTCATGGATGTTGTAGTTGTTTTTCTATATACTTGTATGAATGAATATATGGATCATTTTACTCTCTTTTTTTGAATCATTCGATGACAATATAATAAAAAGAATAATTATAAATGGTTTTCCTCATAGTGGGTTTTTCCCTGGTCTCCGCTCAATCCTGGTGTCTCTATGTGTGAATGTTTTTCTTTTATTTTTCCTTTATGTTCTGCTGCATTGATGATGATGATATTGTTCTTTCTACATAGTTGCATGTGTTGTTTAATAATGATCTAAATCTGAATAATGTAATGATTTTATGGGGTGAATTTAATGTGTAAATGAAGAAATGCAATTATCAAAGAAAAGAACAATAAATCCCTAAGAAAAAATAGCACCAAGTACCAATTCTTCTAGTTTTAGGATTAATTGTAACAAATCAAACTAAATTAGTTTCAACCTCAACTTCATGGTCTACCGACTTGTAGGACTATATGCAAAATGCTAATGTAATGGGTCATTATAACATTAGGTGAATCATTGTCAGATGTATGGGCCACCCCTTGTTGGTGTTGTGAGTGACAAACCAATATTTTTTGTTCATATATTAAGATCAAGACACAAGTCTAGGAAATTGTTTGGTTTTTTCATGCTATTTATTTTTTTACTCTCTCTTAGTAGGAGAGGTATAAATTATTTTAAAAAATTATTGTAGTGTTATTTCGCTAGATGTTGACTAGTTTAAACTTCTTCTTCTCATCATTTTCTAGGTAATAAATGGAAACTTGTAAAATTCCTCCATGGCACAACCACCACCTCAAAATCCACTTCAATCCAATGGCAGGGGAATCAACAATGTAATTAGTGCATGTGGAAAAAACGACATCGCTAGTGAGCATTATTTGTTATTAATATAAGTGGGAAAATGCATTTTTGTATTACATTGACAAGCAATACATTTATATGATGTGCAACATCAAATATCTCAAGTTGATTATAGAGGCTTTGTCCCCTAACAAAAGCAAGAGGGCCAAAGTTTATGTTGAATCAACCTTGAATCATTTTCATCTTCACATCGATGTTCTTATTTTTTTCACTAGTAGTTTTATGAGTCCTCATTGGTTGCATAACATAAATGGGTTATATCGGCTGCAATCCTTTTTCCTATGGGTTTTGGTGTCCATTCATTTGCTTACTTATCACGAGGACCATCTTCATGTTTCATATTATTCATTATGCCTCTTAAATATGTTGCAAGCTAAGGAAGGAACTAATGAGTCATTTTGATCATTTTTTTTTGGAATACCCAAAGCGGATATGAGTGTAGGATTGGTTCCTTTCTGCAAAATGACTCTTGAGTATACATGGAACAAATCACAGTTACAAAATTGTCCTAACTTGGAGCCTTCTTGGGTGTTTTGCAGTTTGTATATTAGTTTTGGAAAATTATTGGTCTCATATTTAGTTGTGTCTTCCAAAGTTTCTTAGTTGTCATAAATATGTATTACAAAAGTTCTTTGAATTGTTATAAAATTATACTTGCCAAAAAATATTGGGGACTTTAAGTGGCTTAATATCTACAGGATTCAAATAAAGATGATGAATTTCACTATTGATGATATTCAAATTAATATAATACATATAAATCATGCACATATAAAACAATGTTACCAACTTAACGAGAACTTAAGCCAAACAAAACCCTATTTTTTCACAAAAAAATGAAAAAAAAAACACACTAAAATCAAAAAATGGTAGTGTTGCGTCACTCTTTTTAAGGGTGGAAATACCAACATTTTTCAGCCATGCGTTAAAAAACAAAATCAAGATCATGGAAAACCTTAAAATTCTTACAATTTTCAACCATAGAATTAAAGATCAAATAGACTCTAAAAAACTTTAAAATTCTAACATTTTTCAGCCATGAAATTAAAGTCAAATAACATGAGTACAAAAAACCTTGAAATTTCAATATTTTTTAGTCATAGCATTATAAACCAAATATGATTACTAGAAAACCTTAAAAATCAACACCTAAGTCAAAGAATAATTCTACAAAGAGAGAGAAAAAAAAAAAAATTAAAGGCTAAAAGTATAGTTCTTTTTAGATCTTAACCTAATACAACTTGATCTATTCTCAATGGGACACTAAAATTGCAATATAAAATCATCATTAATGCATATAAAATCATGAAAATTTAAATAAATAAAAAATATGATATTACACAAATAATGATAATAATAATGATGATGATGACGTTTTTTTAAAAAATCAAATAATTTTAAAAACATATATATGCATTTTCAAACCATTTTTTTTAATCATTAAATTTTTATTAAAACTAAAAAAAATATTAATTAAAAAAACAATAAATTAACACACACACACACACACATATATATAACAAATCGCATTAAATATCAAATAGCATGATTAAAAAAAAATGACATTTTTCAACCATGAAATTAAAGCCAAATACCATGAGTACAAAAAAAAAAAAAAATTCATTATTTTTTTAACTATAGCATTATAAACCAAGTATCATTGTTAGAAAACCTTAAAAATCAACACCTAAATCAAAAAAATAATTCTACGAAAAGCAAAATTTTGTTGTATAACTCTTTCGAGATCTTAACCTAAAACAATCTATTCTTAATGGGACACTAAAATTGCTATATAAAATCATCATTAATACACATAAAATCATGAAATACATTTTTAAAAAAAAATATGATATTAGAAAAAAAATTATAAATATAATTTTTTAAATTAATTAATTTTATATATATATAACTTTTTTTAATCATTAAAATTTGAGTAAAACAAAGAGAAAAAATAATAATAATAATAATTAAAACATTTATATAAAAAATTAATAAAACAAATCATATATATATATATATGAATAATGGAAAATAAAAATAAAAATAAAAACATATTTACTCTTCGTTCGAGGTGATCGATTTTAAAAGTATGTCGGCTCGGGGTAATATTTTCCCTTGTGTGCAGCAATGAAGGTAAATCATACAAATTATGAAAGGATTGGTGACATGTATGTGAAGTTTCTCGAAACAATTTGGGCTATTATTCCCCTAGTGTGGGTATTTACGAGCAGATGCATTAACTGGTAAACGAAAATTTGGAATTCGAACAATTGTACCTGCTTGGTTCATTCAGGGGGCCTCTCTAGAGAGCCAAGCTGGAGTCTCGACTGGTGGAAGAATACTACTGCAATTGCAAAGTGGTTTTATACCAAATGGGTATATGGGACCTTGGGTCGGTTAGTGAATGGGTGTTATTGCATTTTGGTAATTTAGTTCTTGGCCTTAGCCTGTCCATCGAGAATATAACCTCGAGCCCCAATCACATTGACGCTTTGGTCACCGACATAGATGACACAGTCTTCTCTCAGGTAATTCAGATACTCTGGCATATTACATTGTTTCCAGTGTATCCTTTAGTTTTGTGGATTTTCAAACAATGTGACTTGTGTTTTTTGACCCCACGATCCTCGAGTGGGTGCCTCTAGTAAGAGGATTTCCTTTGGTGTTCTGGTGTTAGTTTTGGTTGTGAGGGGAATTGGTTTCGACCAAGAGTGGTTGGGGTACTCATGTTCTTAAGGCACCCCAAGTTCCAATTTAACAATTCGGACTTTAAGCGGCTCAGGATTCAAATAACTATGATGAATTCCATTATTGATGGTCTTCATATTACTATAGTACATATAAAGCATGTACATATAAAACAATGTTACCAACTTAACGAGAACTTTAGCCAAACAAAAAAAACAAAAAAACATGAAAAAAAAAACCTTAAAATCAAAAAATGGTAGTGTTGCATCACCCTCTTTATGGGTGAAAATACCAACACTTTTAAGCCATGCATTAAAAAATAAAATCATGATCATGAAAAACCTTAAAATTCTTACAGTTTTCAACCATGGCATTAAAGATCAAATAGCATGCCTCTAAAAAAACTTTAAAATTATGATATTTTTCAACCATTAAATTAAAGTTAAATAACATGATTACAAAAAACCTTAAAATTTCAATATTCTATAATCATAGCATTATAAACCAAAAATGATTACTAGAAAACCTTAAAAATCAACACCTAAACCAAAGAATAATTCTACAAAGAGAAAAAAAAAAAAATTAAAGGCTAAAAGTATAGCTCTTTTGAAATCTTAACCTAAGACAACTTGATATATTATCAATGGGGGACACTAAAATTGCAATAAAAAATCATCATAATGCAAATAAAATCATGAAAAATATTTTTTTTTAAATATCATATTACACAAATACTAATAATAATATTGATGACGATGACAACGTTTTTAAAACAAATTAAATAATTTTAAAACCATATATATACATTTTCAAACCGTTTTTTTAATCAGTAAATTTTTATTAAAACCAAAAAAAAATCATTCTAATTAAAAAATCAATAAAATATATATATATATATATATATATATATATATATATATATATATATATATATATATATATATATATATATATATATATATCAAATGGCATTAAATATCAAATAGCATGATTTAAAAAATAAAAAATAAAAAAATCTGACATTTTTCAACCATGAAATTAAAGTCAAATACTATGAGTAGAAAAAAACCTTAAAACTTCAATATTTTTAAACTAAAGCAGTATAAACGAAATATCATTACTAAAAAAACTTTAAAATCAACAACTAAATCAAAAAATAATTTTACAAAAAAGCAAAAATTTGTTGTATAATTCTTTTGAGATCTTAACCTAAGATAACTTGATCTATTTTCAATGGGACACTAAATTGTTATATAAAATCATCATTAATACACATAAAATCATGAAAAACATATTTTAATAATAATAAATATGATTTTTTTTTAAATTAAATATATATAACCTTTTTTAATCATTAAAATTTGATTAAAAGGAAAAAATAATAATAATTTTAATTAAAAAGGTCAATAAATTAAAATTAAAATTAAAACTATAATTAAAATATTTACATAAAAACTTAATAAATAAAACAAAAACTATAATATATATATATATATATATATATATATATATATATGAAGATTGGAAAAATAAAATAAAAAATATATTAAAAAAATTAAAATAAAAACATATTTAATCCCTGTTGGAGTTGATCGATTTGGAAAGTATGTCGGCTCAAGGAAATATTCGATTTGGAAAGTACGTCGGCTCGGGGTAATATTTTCCCTCACAGACAGCAATGAAGGTAAACATTTTCCCTCATGTAAAGTACGTAAGGCTTGGTGACATGTAGGTGAAGTTTCTTGAAACAATTTGGGTTATTAGTCCCCTAGTGTGGGTATTTGCGAGCAAATGCATTAACTAGGAGATGAAAAATTGGAATTCAAATGGTAGTACAGGCTTGGTTCATTCAGGGGGCATCTTTGGAGAGCCAAGCTGGAGTCTCGACTAGTGGAAGACTACTACCGCAATTGAAAAGTGGTTGTATGAAGTTATTCTACATGCAATAGTAGACCAAATGGGTATATGGGAACCTAGGTCGGTTAGTGAATGGGTGTTGTTGCATTCTGGTAATTTGGCTCTTGGCCTTAGCTTGTCTATCGAGAAGCTAATCTCAAGCCCCAAGAACATTGACGCTCTGGTCACCAACATAGAGGACACAAGCATCTCTCGGGCAATTTAGATACTATGGCATATTACAGTGTTTCCAGTGTATCCTTTAGTTTTGTGGATTTTCAAACAATGTGACTTGTGTTTTTCGACCCCATGATCCTTCGGGGTGGCTCGAGCAAGCGGGTTACCTTTGGTGTTCTAGCGTTAGTTGTGGTTGTGAGGGTAATTGGTTTCGACCAAAAGTAGTTGGGGTACTTGTGTTCTTAAGGTACCCCAAGTTCCAATTTAACAGTGCGGACTTTAAGCAGCTTAATGTCTGCATGATTCAAATAAAGATGATGAATTCCATTATTGATGATATTCATATTAATATAGTACATATAAAGCATTCACATCTAAAATAATGTTACCAAGTTAATGAGAACTTTAGCCAAACAAAGCCCTATTTTTCCCAAAAAAAACATGAAAAAACACCTTAAAATCAAAAAATGGTAGTGTTGCATCACCCTTTTTATGGGTGAAAATATCTACACTTTTCATTCATGCCAATGTAGGAGCATTAAGATAGAGCCAGCAATGTGACAAAGTTGGTCACATGTTGTGGCTTGGAAAGAGGGCTAGTAGTCCTAAGCATTTAAATACTTCGTATTTCTTTGTTTTTAAAGTATTTTGTTTAAGATTAATTTTGGCTAACTCAGGCAATGTAATTTTCATAATAAAAGAATTGTTAATTTAGGATTAGTTGAGAATTTAGTTGAATAAACTACTTTGGAAACTGAGGACAGTTTCCCATCCAAATGGGGATTTTGGAGAAGGATAAAATGAAACCAAATCCACCATTGTGGGGTGCTGCCATCCGTAGAGAGAAAGGAGAGAATAGAGTAGCAGAAGTAAATGTAAAAACCAACCATCTGATGGCTTGGCTCTGTGTTTTCTATTTTCCTAATTATTTCCAAGTGTTTTTTGTTTAATCGGAATCGTTGTATTTTAAACAGCATTTCTTTTCCAAATAATGTCTAAGTCTTTTGGTGTTTAATCGGGCTCCCTGTTTTAAATTAATTATTTGAATCTTTATCGAAGTCGAATACTTGTATTTAAGACGCACAGCAAGAAATATTAATTGGATTTTTCGGCACGATGGGTCTATAACCCTTGCATTATTCTTTGTTGAATCATATTGTATTAACCACAGACCAAATATTAGTCAGACTTATAGGCACGACGAGAACCGTCAGATCCAGCTGATCAATGGTGGGAGATCATACAGCAGTCGGAGTGACATCGCAATTCGCAAAAAATAGTGGTTAAGTCCCGCTTCGCAAGTTAAAATATTTTGTTTGCGACGCGAAGTGTCGTGGCAGAGGTGTAGCGAGAACCTTCGGATCTGTCCAAGATCGAACGACGGAGATTGGAGTGGCGATCACAAATCGCAAGTTATAATGATTAACGCAAAGGGGCCATCGCAGGGTAAATTAAAAGATTTGTAATGTGAAATGGGGAGGACCACGTGTCACCACAGCGCAATGTCACATCCCGCAAGAAATAAGGTTTAAGCCTTGAGGTTATGTTGTAAATGTTGCGAAGTGTGACTGCCAATGATTAGACGGAGTTGTGTGGGTCACTTCAATAAATAAATCCAGCGGGTTTGCATGTTGTTTGGGTTATGCATTGGTTTGGGTTAGATTGTTCAAGTCTGCATATTATATATAAAAATCGATGTTGATCGTGCAAAGTATGTATGTATCGGTTTGGGCATATGAAGGTTTAAAACATCGATGTTGATTCGTAATGTATGTATGTATTAAGTCTTAGAACTCACATTCTGCAACGTTATTCTGACATATTGCAGCAGGTCTGCATCAATTGGTATCAGAGCATTTGTCTTCCTAAGTAAGGATGGAAGTAGGAAGAAGAGGTCGGGGAAGAGCTGAAGCAGGGAGAAGAGGCCGAGGAAGAGATGCAAGAGAAGCAGCAGATGAAGGGCTACATGAAGAGATTAGAGTATTGTCAGCACGTTTAGCAGCAGTAGAAGCAGGAAGGCGTAGGGACCCGGAGAATGGAGATGACAGTGGAGATGAGGAGCCAGAGGCACAACCAGATGAGCAAGAGAACGAGCCACTAAAACTCAGATTACTGAGATCTGTTTTGATGGCTAGTAGCAAGCCAAAACCAGAACTCTCCAATTATGATGGCAGTTTATCCATGGAAGCACTACTGAAATGGATAAGCGAGTTGGATAAATACTTTGAATATGAGGGAATTAATGAGGACAGAAAGATCAGGTTTGTTGTCACTAAGTTGAAAGGACACACTGCACTGTGGTGGGATAGTGTGCAGGCAGAGAGGAGAAGACTAAACAAACCTTTTATTAAGAGTTGGGACAGGATGATTGCAAAAACGAAGAGAAATTTCCTGCCTAAAGATCACCAAATTTCCCTTTACAGGCAAGTGCAGAACCTGAGACAGAGGACAATGACTGTCAAGGCATATACATAAGAGTTCTATAAATTGAACTTAAGGGCTGGGTATACTGAAGATACCCCTGAGAAGACAGCCAGATTTGTAAATGGTCTCCGGATGGAAATCTTGGATGAGATCAAGATTCTTTCCCCAAAAAATATAGAGGAGGCATACTAGTGTGCTTTGAAGGCAAAAGAGAAGATTTCCATGAAGCAGAATGCAAGAAGAGGATGTGGTTCCAGAAGAGGAAGAGGGCAATCCTATGGCAGAGGTAGAACTGCCGACGGTAATGAAGGCAGCAACAGTTTGAAAACTTCGGGATAGGCTGAGAAGGAAGGTAACTCCAGAGGTGGAAGACCATACCAGCGAGGAAGAGGTAATGGTAGAGGTAGGGGAAATAACTACCAGTGTTACAGGTGTCACAAATGGGGACACACATTAGGGGAATTTTGAGGTCTAAAATGGGTCTCCTAAGGAAATAATAAAATAATAGCTAAACCAATAAAATAATATTTATTAATTTTCAATTCACTTTTTGCACCAAAGTCCATGCAACCATGGTTAAATTCAATTGAAAAGTTGTACCAAAATAAAACTAATAAAAAAATTGTATTGATGTGACTATAAATAAGAATGAGTTTTTTAAGAAAAAAACATTATCATTGAACAACTAATGCATTTGTCTGCATTTGTCTTTTGTACTTGAATAACCTAAAATAAAATATAAATATAAATTCATAAATACTTAATTATATAATATATTATTAATTAAAATTTATATTATTTAAATTATATAAAAACATATAATTAATATACTATATAAAAATAATATAATATAATATATGTAATATATTATTTTATGGATGAATTTTATATTACATGTTGAATTGATTTGATTTAGAAGAAGAAATAATATATAATATAAAAAAGAATATAATATATATTCTATAACATTTAGATTAGTTTTCATAATATTATATATAATAATATATCATATTAATATAATGATAATGAAATGAATTGATTTGATTTATATGAAGAAATAATATATAATATAAAAAAGAATATAATATATATTCTATAACATTTAGATTTTTTTCATAATATTATATATTAATATAATCCTAATGAAATGAATTGTTAAAATTAAAGGAAAAAAAAAATTATTGAAATAAATTTAATTTATAGTTACAAGTATAATATAAGATTTATATATATTGAAATTTAGAATTTTTTTCTCCAAATTTTATTAAATTTAATATACATTTTTTCAACATACAAAACTAATATACATTTTTTCATTATACAAAGCTAAAATGTTTTTTTTCTTTAATTTTAATATGTTTGTATTGCTATTAATATTATAATAATATTATTTATAGATTTGATTTATCCTAAAATTACAAGATTGCATTTTTATTTATTTTGATTTCATATGTATAATACATATGTATAGATATTAACTTATAATTAATTTGAAATTGTAATATTAAATAAAATGAGATGAATATATAATTTAAAAAAAAAAATATGAAAATATACAAATATAATATTGATCGAAAAATGTGTAAAGATATGAAGATTGTGTATGGATATGCATTGTTTCTTTCAAAAAATATGAAATGGAAATAATAATATTTTATTCAAAAAATGTGAAATGATATTTATTATGAGTACTTTACTTTGACTTTAAAATTACTTAGAGCACTACCATGGTTAACCATGAGTTATTATCCACCATTGAGAATGTGACAAGTAAGTACCTTTAACTCAAGCAATGTCACCTCAACCATTAAGGATGATGTCATCCCCTAAAATGTGATTGGTTCTCATAAAGTGAATTTTGATTGCACATTTTCCTTAAGAGGCCCATTTTAGACCTCAAAATTCTCCTAATGGGTCTTTTGAATGTCCTGAAAATGAACAAAGGGGAGCATATGTTGCTCAACTTGATGAAGCATAGGTAGCACCACAAGAAGTGGAGAATGTGCCTAAGACAGGAGAAACCTTGGTGTTGAACAAGGTTTTGATAAAACCAGCCAAGGAGGTGGCTAACTTGACATAGAGGAAAGCATTGTTCCGGATTGTATGTAAGTCACATGGAAAATGTTGTAAATTAATCATAGATAGTGGAAGCACTGATAACCTGGTAGCCACTGAGATGGTGGAGAAATTAGGGTTGAAGAATTCAAAACATCCGACTCGATATAAGGTGTCTTGGTTGCAGAAGGGACAACAACTACTAGTTGATGAGCAGTGTGAGGTGGAGTTTCACATTGGCAAGTACAAAGACAAGGTAACTTGCGATATTATGCCTATGGACGTGTGCCATATTCTGCTGGGAAGACCTTGGAAATATGATAGAAAAGCCATCCATAATGGGGAGAAAATTTATTACAGATTTGTGAAGGATGGGATAAAGCATACGCTAGTTCCCATAAAATAAGAAGAGACTGCAGAAACTAGTGGTACAAAGACATCGCTGATAGGTGGGAAGGAGTTTCTGCGACAGATTGAAGAGAATGAAGTGAATTATGTTGTTGTGCGAAGGCCAAGAGTAGTATTAATGCATACATAAATTACTGATTTGCCTGTGGAAATACAAGACATGCTGCAAGAGTTTAGTGATATTGTAGTAGATGATCTACCAGATAAATTACCACCGAAGCGGAGCTTTAGTCACCACATTTATTTTACTCCAGGAGCCAGTTTGCTAAATCAGGCTGCTTACCGGATGAGTCTGAAAGACAATGAGGAAATTAGGAAGCAAGTGCATGAGTTGTTGCATAAAGGACTGTTCGAGAGAGTTTGAGCCCTTGCATTGTTCCGATCGTTTCAGCTCCCAAGAAAGGAGGAGAATGGCGGATGTGCACTGATTCTCGGGCAATAAACAAAATCGCTATCAGGTATAGGTTTCCTTTACCTCGGATGGATGATATGATGGATTTTCTGAGTGGAGAAGCGTACTTTTCAAAGATATATTTGAAGAGCGGCTATCACCAGATCAGGATTCGAGAAGGTGACGAATGGAAGACAACTTTCAAGACCAATGAAGGTTTGTACGAGTGGCTGGTCATGCATTTTGGATTGAGAAATGCACCCAAAACATTCATGCGTTTGATGAATGATATGTTGAAGGAATTCATTGGTAAGTTTGTGATTGTATATCTGGATGATATACTTATTTTCAGCAAGATGAAGGAAGAACATTTACGGCATGTCAGGTATGTGCTAGAAAAATTGCAGCAGAATAATTTGTTAATGAATTTGAAAAATTGTTCTTTTTGCAAGAAAGAATTGATTTATCTAGGTTTTGTAATTTCTGAGAATGAATTGAAGATGGATCCAGAGAAGGTTGCAGCCATAGGCCTTCCCCCAAGAGTTTGTTTGAAGTTAGAAGTTTTCATGGATTGGTGAGTTTCTACTGGAAATTTATTAAGAACTTCAGTGGTATTTGTGCACCTATGTTGGATACCATTAAGAAGGCAAATCAGCCTTTTCATTGGACAGAATCTACTGAGAGGAGTTTTCATTTTTTGAAGAAGAAGATCATAGAAAAACCAATCCTAAAGTTGCCTGACTTCAACAAACTTTTCCAAATTCGTTGTGATGCCAGTGGGACAGCCATTGGTGCAGTACTCAGCCAAGAAGATAAGCCAGTAGCATATTTCAGCGAGAAGTTAAATGAGAGCAGGAAAAAGTATACGTCTTATGACAAAGAATTTTATGCAGTCGTCCAAATTTTGAGGCATTGGAGACATTATTTGTTGGCTAATGAGTTTGTTTTGTTTTCATATAATTCTGCATTATAGTATATTATGCAAAAGCATAAGCTTAATCATAAACACGCGAAGTGGGTGGAGTACTTGCAGAGTTTCACATGTGTTTTGAAACATATCAGTGGTCAGGCCAACAAAGTGGCAGATGTGTTGAGCAGGAGGAGTTTGATCGTTCAAGAAAGTACAGTTCAAGTATTTGGATTTGAGCATCTCTCAAAGACTTGTATAAAGTAGATGCATATTGTAAGGAAGCTTATGAAGCTTTCCAAAACCCAGTTGAGGGATAATATTTCATGGTTGGATTATAACTTACAGTAGGGGTTGTTGTTCAAAGGAGGATAGTTGTGTATTCCGGAATGTTATATGCGAGAGAACTTAATCCAGGAAAAGCACAGTGGAGGTTTGGTCGGACATTTTGGTATAGATAAAACCTTGGATCAGTTGAGCCACTTTTATTATTGGCCAATAATACGAAGAGATGTACAAAGGTTCGTAATCAGATGTAAAGTGTGACAACATGAAAAGGGACGCAATTAGAATGCGGGGTTGTATACACCCTTACCAATTCCGAATAGACCATGGGACTCAATTAGTTTGGATTTTGTCTTAGGTCTACCAAAGACAGAGGGGATTCGATTCCATCATGGTGGTGGTGGATTGTTTCACCAAAATGTCACATTTCATTCCATGCAGAAAGACAAGTGATGCCACACATGTAGCACATTTGTTTTTTACAGAGATAATCAAATTACATGGTTTTCCGAAGTCCATCATCTCAGACAGGGATGTAAATTTCACAAGTCATTTATGGCGAACATTGTGGAAGAAATTAGACACCAATCTAAATTTCAGTTCTGCTTACCATCCACAGTTATATGGGAAAATTTAAGTTGTGAACAGGAGTCTAGGAAATCTGTTAAGGAGTCTGGTTGGTGAAAATTCCAGAGAGTGGGATCGTGTGCTTGCATAAGCGGAGTTTTCTTACAATGAATCACCCAATAGAAGCATGGGCAGAGGCCCTTTCCAAATCCTATATGGAATGCACCCATGTGGAGTATTTGAGTTGCGGGATTTGGGTCAGTTAGAACACAGAAGTGTTGATGGAGAATATTTTGCAAAAGCAGTCAGCGATCTACATGAACAGGTCAAGTTGAAGCTACAAGACAGCAGCTAAAAGTATAAATAGCGAGCAGATTTGAAAAGGCGGGAGGTACAATTTGAAGTACGAGACTTGGTACTGGCACATTTGTGCAAGGAGAGGTTTCCTAAAGGCGAATACAATAAATTAAATATGAAAAATATCGGGCCTTGTAGAATTCTTCGGAAGTTTTTTGCAAATGCTTATGATTTGCAGTTACCTCCGAGTGTAGGAATCCCTCCCATATTTAATGTGGCATATTTGTATCGATAAACTGGTGTTGATGAAGGAGAAAGTTCAGAGAGACGAACACGAGACACCCAAGATGAAGAGAAAGCATGGATTAAACAAATTCCTCCTGCACAACCTTTGGAGATAGAACAGATTTTGGACACACGGGTGGCCAAGAAGACACGAAACAAAGAATATCTGAAGTATCTGGTCAAATGGAAGGACCATCCTCTGCATGATTGTTCTTGGTTGGATGTTGCCCAAATTCACAGTGTACGGTATTCTATTGAAGAACTCATGGACAGGAGCCACGAATTTAATTTGCCCCGGGAGCCTGATGCAGGAGCATTAAGGTAGAGCCAGCAATGTGACAAAGTTGGTCACATGTCGTGGCTGTAGGTTTTAACCCTGTACAAAAATTATCTGCAAACGAATCTTAAAAACAGAAAATAAACAATAGCGAAAACATAAACACAGAGATTTTCCCCTGGATCCCAAATCGAGACGACTAGCTTGATTTTTCATTATATTCCTTTTAGTGTTACAACACATATATACATTTCGAAGCATACATAAACCCCAATCCATTAACCCTGCATTAGAACATAATCGTAGTTCCCTTGACCAAATCTACAAAATACCAGAGGCCAAAAACCATCATGCCCCAAAACCATGTGCAAACCCATGCACAAAACCATGGGTGGGTCCGCCCACCAGAAAATAAGGACCAAAAAAAATTTCAGTATTTGTCGCCCCATGACCCCTTGTTGCGTCAGGGGCAAGTATAGAGTGCCTATCACCCCCCCCCCCCCCCGTGCGTGACTAGTCATGGAAAGAATATAACACATACCCAACAGTGGCTTGGAAAGAGGGCTAGCAGTCCTAAGCATTTAAATACTTTGTCTTTCTTTGCTTTTAAAGTATTTTGTTTAAGATTAATTTGGGCTAACTCGGCCAATGTAATTTTCATAATAAAAGAATGGTTAATTTAGGATTAGTTGAGAATTTAGTTGAATAAGTTGAATAAAGTATTTTGGAAACTGAAGGATAGTTTCCCAACCAAATGAGGATTTTGGAGAAGGATAAAATGAAACCAAATCCACCATTGTGGGGTGCTTCCATCCATAGAGCGAAAGGAGAGAATAGAGGAGCAGAATTAAATGTAAAAACCGGCCATCTGAGGGCTTGGCTCTGTGTTTTATATTCTCCAAATTATTTCCAAGTGTTTTGTGTTTGATCGGAATCTCTGTCTTTTAAACAACATTTCTTTTCCAAATAATGTCTAAGTGCTTTGGTGTTTAATCAAGCTCCCTGTTTTAAATTAATTATTTGAATCTTTATCGAAGTCGAATACTTGTATTTAAGACGCATAGCGAGAAATATTAATCGGATTTTCCGAAACGATGGGTCTATAACCCTTGCATTATTCTTTGTTGAATCATATTGTATTAACCACAGACCAAATATCAATTGGACTTACAGGTGTGACGAGAACTGTCAGATCTAGCCAATCAATGGTGGGAGATCATACAGCAGTCAGAGCGAAATCGCAATTCACAGAAAATAGCGGTTAAGTCCTGCTTCGCAAGTTAAAATATTTTGTTTGTGACATCAAGTGTCGTGGTGGAGGTGTAGCGAGAACTGTCGGATCCATCCGAGATCGAACAGCGGAGATTAGAGCGGCGATCGCAAATGGAAAGTTATAATGATTAACGCAAAGGGGCCATCGCAAGGTAAAGTAAAATATTTTCAATGTGAAATGGGGAGGAACACGTGTCACCACAACACAACGTCGCATCCCGCAGGAAATAAGTTTTAAGCCTTGAGGTTATGTTGTAAAGGTTGCGAAGTGTGACTGCCGACGATTGGCTAGAGTTGTGTGGGTCCCTTCGGTAAAGAACTCCCGCAGGTTTGCATGTTGTTTGGGTTATGCGTTGGTTTGGGTTAGATTGTTTAAGTCTGCGTATTATATAGAAACACCGATGTTGATCGCGCAAAGTATGTATGTATCGGTTTGGGCATATGAAGGTTTAAAACACCAATGTTGATTCGTAATGTATGTATGTATTAAGTCTTAGAACTCACATTTCACAACGTTATTCTGACATATTGCAACAGGTCTGCATCACATGCATTAAAAAATAAAATCATGATCATGGAAAACCTTAAAATTCTTACAATTTTCAACCATGGCATTAAAGATCACATAACATGATTCTAAAAAACTTTAAAATTATGACATTTCTCAACCATGAAATTAAATTCAAATACCATGGGTACAAAAAAACTTAAATTTCAATATTCCTTAGTCATAGCATTATAATACAAATATGAGTACCATAAAATGTTAAAAATCAACACGAGTCAAAGAATAATTTTACAAAGAGAAAAAAAAAAAAAAATTAAAGGCTAAACGTATAGCTCTTTTGAGATCTTATCTTAAGGCAACTTGATCTATTCTCAATGGAACACTAAAATTGCAATATAAAATCACCATTTATATAAATAAAATCATGAAAATATTTTTAAAAAAGAATATGATATTACACAAATAATAATAATTGTGATGTATCTTAAACAAATTATATATATATATATATATATATATATATATATATATATATATATATATATATATATATATTCAAACCATTTTTTTAATCATTAATTTTTTTATTAAAACCAAGAAAAAGAAAATTTTAATTAAAAAATCAATAAAATAAAATAAATAATAAAATAAAAAATTTATATAAAAAATTAATCAAATAACATGATTCAAAAAAAATTATGACATTTTTCAACCGTGAAATTAAAATACCATGAGTACAAAAAAGGTTTAAAATATAAATATTTTTTAACTATGACATTACAAACCAAATATCATTACTAGAAAACCTTAAAAATGAAGACCTAAATCAAAAAATAATTCTACAAACAAAAACATTTTGATGTATAGCTATTTGAGACCTTAACCTAAGACAATGTGATCTATTCTTCATAGGACACTAAAATTGCTATATAAAATCAGCATTAATACACATAAATCATGAAAAAAAACCTTTCAAAAATATGATATTAAAATAAATATAATAAAAAAATACATTTAAAATAATTAATTAAATATATATAAGAACACTAGAAAATAAAAAAATAAAAATAAAAAATTAATAAATATATTAAAAATTTTTAAAATAAAAACATATTTAATCCTCAAAAATCATGAGAAATTAGTCAGTTACGACTACCTCTTATGGAAATGGTCATAGATGAATGACTTACTTAACGTAGTTAAATCCCAAAAATGATATCTAATATAATGCACCATGGAAACTCCTCATACTTATATTTAATCCTCGTTGGAGGTGATCAACTAGAAAGTACATCGGTTCGGGGAAATACTTTCCCTCCCACACAGCAGCAATGGATGTAAATCGTGAAAAGTATGAAAGGCTTGGTGACATGTAGGTGAAGTTTCTCGAAACAATTTGAGATATCATTCCCCTAATGCGTGTATTTGAGAGCAGATGCATTAACTAGGGGATGAAAATTTGGAATTCAAAAGTTAGTACCTTCTTGGTTCATCCAGGGGGCCTCTTTGGAGCCAAGATGGAGTCTCGACTGGTGGAAGACTACAACCACAATCACAAAGTGGTGTATGAAGTTATTCTACATGCAATGGTAGACCAAATGGATATATGGGACCCTGGGTCAGCTAGTGAATGGTTATTTTTGCATTCTAGTAATTCGTCCCTTTGCCTCAGCTTGTCCATCGAGAAACTAAACTCTAGCCTCAAGCACATTGATGCTTTGGTCGCCAACATAGAGGACACAGTTGTCTCTCGAGTAATTCAAATACTCTGGCATATTACAGTGTTTCCAGTGTATCCTTTAGTTTTGTGGATTTTCGAACAATGTGACGTGTTTTTCGACCCCACGATCCTCGAGTGGGTGGTTCGAGCGAGAGGGTTTCCTTTGGTGTTCTGGTGTTAGTTGTGGTTGTGAGGGTAATTGGTTTTAACCAAGAGTGATTGGGGTACTATTGTTCTTAAGGCACCCCAAGTTCCAATTTAAAAATGCGTACTTGAAGCGGCTTAATGTCTTCAAGATTCAAATAAAGATGATGAATTCCATTATTGATGATCTTCATATTAATATGGTACATATAAAGCATGCACATATAGAACAATGTTACCAACTTAACAAGAACTTTAGCCAAATAAAACCCTATTTGTTCACAAAAAAAACATGAAAAAAACACCTTAAAATCAAAAAATGGTAGTGTTGCATCATCCTTTTTAAGGGTGAAAATACCAACATTTTTCAGCCATGCATTAAAAAATAAAATCATGATCATGAAAAACCTTACAATTCTTAGAATTTTCAACCATGGCATTAAAGATCAAATAGCATGACTCTGAAAAACTTTAAAATTCTGACATTTTTAAACCATGGAATCAAAATCAGATACCATGAGTACAAAAAGTTCCCTTAAAATTTCAATATTATTTAATCATAGCATTAGAAACCAAATATGATTACTATAAAACCTTAAAAATCAACACTTGAGTCAAAGAATAATTCTACAAAGAGGAAAAATTTTTGAAAAGCTAAAGTATAGCTCTTTTGAGATCCTAACCTATGACAACTTGTTCTATTCCACTGTCAAATTAAAACCAAATACTATGAGTACAAAAAAACCTTATAATTTCAATATTTTTTAAATATAGCATTATAAATCAAATATCATTACTAGAAAACCTTAAAAATCAACACCTAAATCTAAAAATAATTCTACAAAGAACAAATTTTGTTGTATAAAAATCCTAACCTAAGACAACTTGATCTATTCTCAATGTGACACTAAACTTGTTATATAAAATCATCATTAATACGCATAAAATCATGAAAAACATCTTTAAACAATATGATATTAAAAAAATTAAAAATATATATATATATATATATATATATATATATATATATATCTGTGTGTGTGTGTGTGTGTGTATATATATATATTCAACCATTTTTTTAATCATTAAAACCAAAAAATATTATTTTAATTAAGAAATTCAATAAAAAAATTTTAAAAATTAAAATATTTATATAAAAATTTAATTAAAAAAAATAAAAAACTAAATATAAATATATATATATATATGAACATTGGAAAAAAAAATTAAAATAAAATTTTAATAAAAAAACTAAAAATAAAAACATATTTAATCACTGTTGGAAGTGATCGACTTGGAAAGTACGTCGGCTTACGGAAATATTTTCCCTCCCTCGCAGCAGCAATGAAGGTAAATTGTGTAAAGTACGCAAGGCTTGGTGTCATGTAAGTGAAGTTTCTCGAAACAATTTGGGCTATTATTCCCCTAGTGCAGGTATTTGAGAGCATATGCATTAATTGGGAGATGAAATTTTGGAATTCGAACAGTTGTACCTACTTGGTTGATTCAAGGGGTCTCTCTGTAGAGTGAATATGGAGTCTCTACTAGGGTAAGACTATGACCACAATTAAAAAGTGGTTGTATGAAGTCATTCTACATGCAATAGTAGACCAAATAGGTATATGGGACCCCGGGTCGGCTAGTGAATGGGTGTTGTTGCATTCTGGTAATTCGGCTCTTGGCCTCAGCCTGTCCAGAGAGAAGCTAACCTCGAGCCCCAAGCACAATGATGCTCAGGTCACCAACATATAGGACACAGTCATCTCTCAGGTAGTTCAGATTCTTTGGCATATTAC
Organism: Pinus albicaulis; assembly: GCA_034641835.2. Classification (NCBI taxonomy): domain Eukaryota; kingdom Viridiplantae; phylum Streptophyta; class Pinopsida; order Pinales; family Pinaceae; genus Pinus; species Pinus albicaulis. Next base: position 1,283,016,720 of record CM076575.1, on the reverse strand, counting down.
AGTGTTTCCAGTGTATCCTTTAGTTTTGTGTATTTTCGGACAAAGTGACTTGTGTTTTTCGACCCCACAATCCTCAGGTGGGTGGCTCGAGCGAGAGGATTTCCTTTGGTGATCTAGTGTTAGTTGTGGTTGTGAGGGTAGTTAGTTTTGACCAAGAGTGGTTTGGGTACTAGTGTTCTTAAGGCACCCCAGGTTCCAATTTACAGTGCATGTCAGGGTAGAGATTAGACAAAGAGGGGTCATGCTTTTGAAGGTAATTCAGCACGCAGGAGGTCTGCATTTTCAATTGTACTTTGTGTAGTGAATTTTGTTACTATTTTTTCCTTTGGGCTTTTTTCTTCTCTTAGGGGGTTATTATTTTGAAGCTCGTCTTCGCTCTAGGACTTTGGGGATAAAACATTGGGGGACCTTCTAGTGTGGACCCCTCTGCACAGGGGTTGCCTTTGAGGAATGGTGTTAATTTGGGTAGGGTGGCTAATTTGAATCCCTGGAACATGTGGTTTGACTCATTTTTTGTGAATACCTAGTGCTTGGACTACCAATTGTCGGCGAGGGAAATATTGCATCAATGTTGGCATGCATGACGAGGTGGTGGCCCTTGTGACCAGCCTGGGGGCGGGCCGATCGAGCGAAAGCGTCGAACAGGGATGTAGTGGGGGGAGTGGATGTGGAGGGAAATGCGGCTCATGACTGGGCCTAGTGTCCGGGCTATGTGGAGCAAACTCCTTCATTAACATCAATAGTCGATCAATTGTGGGATATTCAGGATAACCTGGATGTCATTCACCAACAAAGGTATGACGACTGAAATGATATTATAGTGTATATAAATGATGTTCAATACAATCAGGGAGAAATTTGGAAGTGTCTTGCTTCAGTAAGACGCAGCCAGCGCTCCAACAACAAGCAGATGAATGAGCTTGAGGCATAAATGGCGCACATTGACTATCATGTTCACGAAGGGCATGGCACAGAAAGCCTTTTGCACTGCTCTCCTTGCTAACAAATCCAGTTAGAGTAAAGCAGAGAGAACAGAAAGCCTCTAGAATGTACGCTACATCTTTTTGAAAAAATAATGACAAAAAAATAAAAATTATTTTAAAATTTATATATACATATATATATAAATTTTGGAAAAACAAAATATAATATAAAACAATCAAATTGTAATTAACGCAACATATTTGAAAAAAATAATGAAAAAGTTACCCAAAAAACAAAACAACCTAACTTTGTTGTAATGTTGTTAACCAAAAAAAAAACAACCTAACTTTGTTGTAATGTTGTTGTGTGTTGAAAGGGAGGGCCATGCCCCAACACATAATAACACATTTTTTTATTTTTTTATTTTTTTTTATTTAAATTTTTTATTTATTTTATTTTATTTTTATTATTTTTAATTATTATTATTATTATTATTAATTTATTTAAATTTATATTTCATAACTTTTAGAAATATATTTGTACGTTTCGAATCCCAGCGGGGATCCGTCTTCAGGACAAGCTGGGAAGTGAATGAAAAGTGAAAAGGGGGATGCAGAGGACAAGGAAGTTTGTGGCCTTTTTTTTCGATTTCCATTCTAGTTTTCTCTAGATAACAGATTTCTTCCCAAGAATCCCCTCCGTGTAGGGACAGAATTATGGTTTTTAAGCTTATGTGGTTATAGTTTGATGAAGAGATCTCTGGATTATCCACAGTGTTATCAAACAACGGTTGATGTTTCAAATCCCAACTGGGATCCATCTTCAGGACAAGCTGAGAAGTGAATGAAAAGTGAAAAGGGGGCCGTAGAGGACAAGGAGGTCTGCGGCCCTTTTTTCGATTTTCATTCTAGTTTTCTCCAAATAACAAATATCTTCCAAAGAATCCCCTCCGTGTAGGGATAGAATTGTGGTTTTTAAACTTCTGTGGTTATAGTTTGATGAAGAGATCTCTGGATTATCCACAGGGTGATCAAACAACGGTCGACGTTTCGAATCCCAACCGAGATCCATCTTCAGGACAAGCTGAGAAGTGAATGAAAAGTGAAAAGGGGGACGCAGAGGACAAGGAGGTCTGCGGCCCTTTTTTCGATTTTCATTCTAGTTTTATCCAGATAACAGATATCTTCCCAAGAATCCCCTCTGTGTAGGGACAGAATTATGGTTTTTAAGCTTCTTTGGTTACAGTTTGATGAAGAGATCTCAGGATTATCCATAGTGTGATCAAACAACAGTCGACGTTTCGAATCCCAGCGGGGATCCATCTTCAGGACAAGTTGAGAAGTGAATGAAAAGTGAAAAGGGGGACGCAGAGGACAAGGAGGTCTGCGGCCCTTTTTTTTATTTTCATTCTATTTTTCTCTAGATAACAGATATCTTCCCAAGAATCCCCTCCGTGCAGGGATAGAATTATGGTTTTTAAGCTTCTGTGGTTATATTTTGATGAAGAGATCTCCGGATTATCCACAGTGTGATCAAAAAATGGTCGACGTTTCGAATCCCAACGAGGATCCATCTTCAGGACAAGCTGAGAAGTGAATGAAAAGTGAAAAGGGGGACACAGAGGACAAGGAGGTCTGGGGCCCTTTTTTCAATTTTCATTCTATTTTTCTCTAGATAACAGATATCTTCCCAAGAATCCCTTCCGTGTAGGGACAAAATTATGGTTTTTAAGCTTTTGTGGTTATATTTTGATGAAGATATCGCCAGATTATCCACAGTGTGATCAAACAACGGTCGACGTTTCGAATCCCAACGAGGATGCATCTTCACGACAAGCTGAGAAGTGAATTGAAAAGTGAAAATGGGGATGTATAGGACAAGGAGGTCTACGACCCTTTTTTCGATTTTCATTCTAGTTTTCTCCAGATAATAGATATCTTCCTAAGAATCCCCTCTGTGTAGGGACAGAATTATGGTTTTTAAGCTTCTATGGTTATAGTTTGATGAAGAGATCTTCGTATTATCCACAGTGTGATCAAACAACGGTCGACGCTTCGAATCCCAACAGGGATCCATCTTCAGGACAAGCTGAGAAGTGAATGAAAAGTGAAAAGGGGGACGCAGAGGACAAGGAGGTATGAGGCCCTTTTTTCGATTTTCATTCTAGTTTTCTCCAGATAACAGATATCTTCCCAAGAATCCCCTCCGTGTAGGGACAAAATTATGGTTTTTAAGCTTCTGTGGTTATAGTTTGATGAAGAGATATCCGGATTATCCACAGTGTGATCAAACAACGGTCGACGTTTCGAATCCCAACGGGGATCCAACTTTAGGACAAGCTGAGAAGTGAATGAAAATTGAAAAGGGGGACGCAGAGGACAAGGAGTTCTGCGGCCCTTTTTTCAATTTTCATTCTAGTTTTCTCCAGATAACAGATATCTTCCCAAGAATCCCCCCCGTGTAGGGATAGAATTATGCCTTTTAAGATTCTGTGGTTATAGTTTGATGAAGACATCTCCGGATTATCCACAGTGTGATCAAACAACGATCGATGTTTCGAATCCCAACGGGGATCCATCTGTAGGACAAGCTGAGAAGTGAATGAAAAGTGAAAAGGGGGACGCAGAGGACAAGGAGGTTTGCGGCCCTTTTTTCGATTTTCATTCTAGTTTTCTCCAGATAACAGATATCTTCCCAAGAATACCCTTCGTGTAGGGATAGAATTATGGTTTTTAAGCTTCTGTGGTTATAGTTTGATGAAGAGATCTCTGGATTATCCACAGTGTGATCAAACAACGGTCAACGTTTCGAATCCCAACGGGGATCCATCTTTAGGACAAGCTGAGAAGTGAATGAAAAGTGAAAAGGCGGACGCAGAGGATAAGGAGGTCTGCGGCCCTTTTTTTTATTTTCATTCCAGTTTTCTCCAGATAACAGATATCTTCCCACGAATCCCCTCCGTGTAGGGACAGAATTATGGTTTTTAAGCTTTTGTGGATATAGTTTGATGAAGAAATCTCCAGATTATCCACAGTGTGATCAAAAAACGGTCGACGTTTCGAATCCCAACGTGGATCCATCTTCAGGACAAGCTGAGAAGTGAATGAAAAGTGAAAAGGGGGACGCAAAGGACAAGGAGGTCTGCGGCCCTTTTTTTATTTTCATTCTAGTTTTCTCTAGATAACAGATATCTTCCCAAGAATCCCCTCCGTGTAGGGATAGAATTATGGTTTTTAAGCTTCTGTGGTTATAGTTTGATGAAGAGATCTCCAGATTATCCACAATGTGATCAAACAACGGTCGATGTTTTGAATCCCAACATGGATCCATCTTGAGGACAAGCTGAGAAGTGAATGAAAAGTGAAAAGGCAGACGCAGAAGACAAGGAGGTTTGCGGCCCTTTTTTCGATTTTCATTCTAGTTTTCTCTAGATAACAGATATCTTCCCAAGAATCCCCTCCGTGTAGGCACAGAATTATGGTTTTTAAGCTTTTGTGGTTATATTTTGATGAAGAGATCTCTGGATTATCCATAGTGTGATCAAACAAAGATCGATGTTTTGAATCCCAATGGGGATCCATCTTCAGGACAAGCTGAGAAGTGAATAAAAAGTGAAGAGGGGGACGCAGAGGACAAGGAGTTCTGCGGCCCTTTTTTTGATTTATCATTCTAGTTTTCTCCAGATATCTGGATTATCCACAATGTGATCAAACAACAATCGACGTTTCGAATCCCAACGGGGATCCATCTTCAGGACAAGCTGAGAAGTGAATGAAAAGTGAAGAGGGGGACGCAGAGGACAAGGAGGTCTGTGGCCCTTTTTTTGATTTTTCATTCTAGTTTTCTCGAGATAACAGATATATTCCCAAGAATCCCCTCCGTGTAGGGATAGAATTATGGTTTTTAAGCTTTTGTGGTTATATTCTGATGAAGATATCTCCAGATTATCCACAGTGTGATCAAACAATGGTCGAAATTTTGAATCCCAGTGGGGATCCATCTTCAGGACAAGCGGAGAAGTGAATGAAAAGTGAAAATCGGGACGCAAAGGACAAGGAGGTCTGTGGCCCTTTTTTCGATTTTTATTCTAGTTTTCTCTAGATAACAGATATCTTCCCAAGAATCCCCTCCATGTACGGACAGAATTATGGTTTTTAAGCTTCTGTGGTTATAGTTTGATGAAGCGATCTCTGGATTATCCACAGTGTGATCAAAAAATGGTCGAAGTTTCGAATCCCAACGGAGATCCATCTTCATGACAAGTTGAGAAGTGAATGAAAAGTGAAAAGGGGGGCACAGAGGACAAGGAGGTCTGCAGCCCTTTTTGCGATTTTCATTCTAGTTTTCTCCAGATAACAAATATATTCCCAAGAATCCCCTCCGTGTAGGGATAGAATTATGGTTTTTAAGCTTCTGTGGTTTTACTTTGATGAAGAGATATCTGGATTATCCATAGTGTGATCAAACAACGATCAACGTTTTGAATCCCAATGAGGATCCACCTTCAGGACAAGCTGAGAAGTGAATGAAAAGTGAAGAGGGGGATGCAAAGGACAACGAGGTCTGCGGCCCTTTTTTTTATTTTCATTCTAGTTTTCTCCAGATAACAGATATCTTCCCAAGAATCCCCTCTGTGTAGGGACAGAATTATGGTTTTTAAGCTTCTGTTGTTATAGTTTGATGAAGATATCTCCAGATTATCCACAGTATGATCAAACAACGGTCGATGTTTCGAATCCCAAAGGGGATCCATCTTCAGGACAAGCTAAGAAGTGAATGAAAAGTGAAAAGGGGGACGCCGAGGACAAGGAGGTCTGCAGCCCTTTTTTCGATTTTCATTCTAGTTTTCTCCAGATAACAGATATCTTCCTGAGAATCCCCTCCGTGTAGGGACAGAATTATGATTTTTAAGCTTCTGTGTTTATAGTTTGATGAAGAGATCTCTGGATTGTCCACAGTGTGATCAAACAACGGTCAACGTTTTGAATCCCAACATGGATCCATCTTCGGGACAAGTAGAGAAGTGAATGAAAAGTGAAAAGGGGGACGCAGAGGGCAAGGAGGTCTGCGGCCCTTTTTTCGATTTTCACTCTAGTTTTCTCCAAATAACAGATATCTTCCCAAGAATCCCCTTCGTGTAGGGACAGAATTATGGTTTTTAAGCTTCTGTGGTTATAGTTTGATGAAGAGATCTCCGGATTATCCACAGTGTGATCAAAAAACGGTCGACGTTTGGAATCCCAACGGGGATCCATCTTCAGGACAAGCTGAGAAGTAAATGAAAAGTGAAAAGGGGGATGCAGAGGACAAGGAGGTCTGTAGCCTTTTTTTTCGATTTTCATTCTATTTTTCTCCAAGTAACCGATATCTTCCCAAGAATCCCCTCCGTGTAGGGACATAATTATGGTTTTAAGCTTATGTGGTTATAGTTCGATGAAGAGATCTCCGTATTATCCACAGTGTGATCAAACAATGGTCGACGTTTCGAATCCCAACGAGGATCCATCTTCAGGACAAGCTGAGAAGTGAATGAAAAGTGAAAAGGGGGATGCAGAGGACAAGGAGGTCTGCTGCCCTTTTTTCGATTTTCATTCTAGTTTTCTCCATATAACAGATATCTTCCCAAGAATCCCCTCCGTGTAGGGACATAATTATGGTTTTTAAGCTTCTATGGTTATAGTTTGATGAATAGATCTCTGGATTATCCACAGTGTGATCAAACAACGGTCGATGTTTCGAATCCCAACGAGGATCCATCTTCAGGACAAGCTGAGAAGTGAATGAAAAATGAAAAGGGGGACACAAAGGACAAGGAGGTATGCGGCCCTTTTTTCGAACTATAACCACAGAAACTTAAAAACCATAATTATGTCCCTACACGAAGGGGATTCTTGGGAAGATATCTGTTATTTGGAAAAAACTAGAATGAAAATCGAAAAAAGGGTCGTAGACCTCCTTGTCCTCTTTGTCCCCCTTTTCACTTTTCGTTCACTTCTCAGCTTGTCCTGAAGATGGATCCCCGTTGGGATTCGAAACGTCGACCGTTGTTTGATCACACTGTGGATAATCTGGAGATCTCTTCATCAAACTATAACCACAGAAGCTTAAAAACCATAATTATGTCCCTACACGGAGGGGATTCTTGGGAAGATATATGTTATCTAGAGAAAACTAGAATGAAAATTGAAAAAAGGGTCGCAGACCTCCTTGTCCTCTACGTCCCCCTTTTCACTTTTCATTCACTTCTCAGCTTGTCCTGAAGATGGATCCTCATTGGGATTCGAAACGTCGACCATTTTTTTATCACACTATGGATAATCTGGAGATCTCTTCATCAAACTATAACCACAGAAGCTTAAAAACCATAATTATGTCCCTACATGGAGGGGATTCTTGGGAATATATCTATTATCTAGAGAAAACTAGAATGAAAATTGAAAAAAAGGCCGCAGACCTCCTTATCCTCTATATCCCCCTTTTCACTTTTCATTCACTTCTCAACTTGTCCTAAATATGGATCCCCGTTGGGATTCAAAATGTCGACCGTTGTTTGATCACACTGTGGATAATCCGGAGATCTCTTCATCAAACTATAACCACAGAAGCTTAAAAACCATAATCATGAAAGATGGTCTTGGATGGAGGAATTCTTAATGGATAATACTTAGATGTGCTGATGAAGTTGAAGTGAAAAAACTTATTTCAAAGTTTCATGCAGGATTTTGTGGTGGTCATTTCACTGCAAAACTACCGCCCACAAAATCTTTCAAGTTGGTTATTATTGGCCTTCAATATTTTCGGATGTGCATAGATATGTTAGAAGTTTCCAAGCTTGTCAATTGTTCATTAGGAAGTAGAAGTTAGTTTCCCTGCCCTTACAACCTGTGGTTGTTGAGGCTCCTTTTTAGCACTGGAATTTGGATTTCATTAGAAAATTCTAGTAATGGTTACTTATGGATTTTAACTGTTATCGATTATTTTAATAAATTAGTTGAATCCATTCCTATGAAGAATGACACTGAAAAGGTTTTCATGGACTTTATTGAAAATAAAATCATTACTCGATTTGGCGTCCCATCTAACATTACTACGAATAATGCCAAAACTTTTAGTTCTCTGAGTTCTTCAGAGATTTCATCTTTTTGTTTCAAGTATGGAATTATTTTGTCTCACTCACCAAACTACTATCCTCAAGGCAATGGTCTTGAATCAAATAATAAGAATCTTATAGCCATTATTAAAAAGATAATAGGAGACAATAAACAGTCATGGGATAGCAAAATCAAGTATTTGTTATGGGCAGACAGGATTAGGAAGAAGAAAGCAACTGGAAAGAGTCTCTTTGAACTTTTTTATGGCTTGGATGTAATTTTACTTGTGCACCTTAGGCTTCCATCTTATCAAATCATTCAACATTTCACTATTAAGAAATACGGTGTCCAACATCGAATTGATCAAATGGTGGAGTTGGATGAAACTTTTAGAAAATATTTTGATCATATTTGTAAAATTCAATCCAAAGTTAAAAATAATTTTGATAAATCTTCCAGATTTAGAACTTTTTAGGTGGGAGACATGGTATTTTTATGGGATCACAGGAACGAGAAGTCGTGTAATCGCAGAAAGTTCGACAACTTGTGGTCGGTACCTTACATCATCAGAGGAATTGTTGGATCAAATTCATTTCACTTGAGCACATTGGATGGTGAACCACTTGACTTACCTGCAAATGGCCAAATTCTCAATTTGTCCTACAAAGATGGCATTTGATGCCATAAGGACATCCTTTGTATTATATCTCTAACCCTATTCTCTTTCATTTCATTTATTTGAATAGTTTTTCATTTCAGCATTTGTATTTTATATCATTAGATTAGTTTTATTTCAGTAATGTTAGAGTAGAAGTTGTATTCTAACACTTGATATTATATGATGATTTTGATTTATATTTGAATGCATAACTTCTTGATTTAATTTGTGCGGTTTGGATGCATATTATGGATTCTCACATTCCTTCACGAAGCAACATGTCCCCATATAGAACCAAATGTTGACTACTCAAGTGTCAACCGCCCATGAGCATAGTACAGTTCAGAGCAGTCAGAGTTTTTTCAGGTTTCATCATCATCATGTAGCTTTTGGTCTTCAATTGTAATCCAAATTTTGCATCCTATGGGCCATTATGTAAAAATGATTCTAGTATGTTTATGAAGCCGTGCAAACATCTAGGTAACCTAAGATTTTTACCAAAGAGTTTCACTCTAGGGAGTTTTTTTCTTCCCTAATTATTTGTGCTTTTCAACACATAATTGGTAGATTTTTTATGCTAAGCATACCGCAAAGCTAGAATGGGGCCATATGATAAGGTCTTAGGTGAGTCCTAATGTATAGAATCAATGTAAATTATCATATAATATCATATCTAAAAATTCACAAAATTTTGTTGTGTCTAGAGGTCATATTTTAATTGTACAAATTCCACCTCTGAATGGGATGTCTATGTAATATTTGATGTAAAGATGTAAGAAAGTGATGTCTATAGAAGCTATAGGGGGTGTGAGTATTTAAAATTACACCTCAACTCCTTAACTTTCTATCTGGACACACTTTGAGAGTGGAAAAATATGTTTAAACCCTTCTAGAGTCATTAATTTATTTTCCGGCAAAAAATGACAAAATAATTAGCTAGAAATTTGTTAAAAATTTAAAATGAGTGAAAAAAAAATTCTCTCCAATAAGAAAATAATTAAAAATTGATGAGGATTTTCCAAAAAAAAAGAATCAAATCAAAAAATGAGAAAAGCCTCATTTCCAAGGCAGAAAAGTTTCACAAATAATTCGTTGGACTAGAAGAATGAATTATTTTCAAAGAAAATCGAAATTTTTAGTCCACATGGTTATTTTGAATGAGGAAATTTTGATGAAATTCGAGTGGTCCAAAACCACTCCAAAGCCAAATATGGTCCATCCATCTCATCAATCAAGGAAATCGAATTTTTCTATGGATCTGTGCAGCAGCATCAAGGGTTCGAAATTTTCCTAGAAGGATCAAGCCACAGATCAAGTAAACTAGTCATTTTCCAATTGGTGGGGTCTCATCCTCTCATATTTTTCCATATAAAGAATCTCTTTCTCCTCATTGTATCATGATGAAATTTGTAATTAAGCTCTAAGTCGAACTTTTTTGGTCTGTAATACTTTTTGTGGAATAACAAAGAAGTCTTTGGGCTCAATTCATGGTGGTGTTCCTCTTCAATTGTTTATGGTAAAGTATTTCTGAATATTGTGCTTAATGCTCTAATGGGTTTGAATTCAATAATTGTTATTTCACTATCTAGATGTGGATTAACTATTTGCACAGGTATCTGGCATTAGTTTTTGGGTTAGAGAAGCATTTTAAAGTTAATCAATCTAGCAGGTATCTCTAGATCTTTTCGTTTATTGCGTTATTTAACCTCTTGTGATCTAACGATTTAATTTTAAGTCTGTAGAGATCATCAGTGATTCAAATCTTGGGCATTAGGGGACATCTTTGGTTGGACCAGCCAACTCCCAAGACATAGAGATTGAAGAGACCACTTTGTTTGGTTTCAAAGACTTATCTAACTATTTATTTGGCAAATATTATTGGCTATTACTCATCTAGAATATAAAATATATTTCTCTCTCTATCTATTTGTGCTTTAACTGAATAGATCTATTATCGAGAGCCATTATTTGCTAATCAAGGAAATATATTCCTTGAAGTAGCCCTTTTAAATTTGTAAATAAATTCTTGTATATATTTTTCCTAACCCTTGTATATATTTCGTTTATCTTGTATATATCAATTTGGGATTTTTCTTTTCTTTGTTTCCTTGCAAATATGAAGAGATGATGAGGTTTTTTCCTTTGATTTTTTTTTTACAGGTGGAATCATCTCAAAGATCAAGGAGAAATCATTTGTTTGGAGTCTAGCCTAGACGGCTAGGGTTTTATTCCAACAAATCATTTTTTGGAGGGTCGTCTAGCATTATTACCCTCTCTATTCAGAGTCGCAAGAAGGGTTTCACATTTAAAAAATTGGTTTTGTGCCTTACATAATTTTATTGATCATTTTTAGTAGTGTAGCAGGCTTTCTGGAGCTTATTTCTTCTAGTTGAAAGCCCTCTAGGGATTTATTTTTTAGCTCTTGGTATCAACTGACTAACCCTTGGAATTTTTGTAGAGAAATCGGTATATTTTGAAAGGCTTTTTCCATCAAAATTTTGGCTATAAGTTACCCTTTTGAGGATTAATTTTTTAGACTATTTTTGGAGGAAAACTGTTAAACACCATGTTGAAGCACACACATGGTGTATGAGAGAGATGAACACACACACACAAGAGACTCAACACAATGAAAGATAAGCCTGAGGCTTTCTCATTTTTTCCATTATACATGATGTACATTTATAATACAATGGTGTGACTCTTGGTTTCACATTCCAAGATCACTTGGACTCCATTCTGACTTTTCGCATTCCACACCTACCCATAGAGGATTAGGTGTTCCAACATCTCCCCTTAATCCGAAGGGGTATGTGTGAGTCCAAGAAAGGAGTTGTAATACAAATCTGCAAAGTATACATGACAACACTTGGGCTGAATCAACTCTCTGAAATGTTGGAAAAAAGAGGTGGTTTTAGGATGACCACAAACACTGGAACGCAATACTTGTTACAGTTCCCGGAACTCTTCCAAAACTGGCAAGAAGCTGAAAGCTTCTGCTAGAGGAATTGTCCCTCATAAAAAAGGGAGACCTTCAACCTAAAAGAAGGGAGGTCTACTACCTGTGATGGTTTTAGGATTACCAACAACTCGGGAATGCTTTGAGGCATTTCCTGGAACTCAACCAAAGCTGACAAGAAGCTGAAGGCTGCTAAGCTGAAGGCTTCTGCTAGAGGAAGTGTTCCTCATATATGAAAGGGAGACCTTCGACCTAAAAGAAGGGAGGTCTACTACCTGTGGTGGTTTTAGGTTATCCACCAACCGAAAATGATGGTTTTAGGTTATCCACCAACCGGAGGCATGCTCATGGGCATCCGTATCTCTGGCTACATCTCTGAATCCGGAATGACGAATTGTGGCTCAGGCTCGCTTGAACTGCTGGCTACAACTCTGAACATGGAATGAGAAATTGTGGCTCAGGCTCGCTTGATCTGTCGTCGAAGCTTGTACATGACCACCATTTTCCCCCCTGTCAGGGACAAGGTGAGATGATGGCGAAAACTCAACTGCAAGTTTGCTCAATATCCGTGAACAAGTTCTAACATGTGTCATAAACATCTTCTTGGCTGCTGATGCCCATTGCCAAGAAGCGATCCATCCAAGATGAATCTTGGTTCTTGCAGGAGGCTTGTGTCTGAAGCATCTGTCTGAAGAATGAGTGTGCCGACCACATTGCTTGCATGGATGAAGATCAAAACAGTGATCTTTCATATGGCCAACTCGATCACAGTGTTGGCATTTCTCAATCTGTTGTGGAAGTGGAACAGGATCTGGAACAGCTGCAGGTGAACTGTCATACAAGAATCCAGCACTCTGAAATATAATGGGCTTGGTGTAGTCCGGAATATGAAAGGACACATCCTTGTCATATCCAAGACCAGTTCGGTGCTTGTTGTGGACAAGCTCTTCCCAAGGTCTGATGATGGGCTTGAGAAGTGCAGGTTGAGATGCTGCATCTGCATGAAAATCTGCTCTAGTACAAGGAACTGAATGTGAATCAACTGAAACTTTATCTTCTTTCTTCTGATGAGAGTCCTTCACAATCTTCTGAACAGAAACAGGTTCAGAATGGTGACTCTTTTGCTGAAGTTCGTCTTGTTGGAGCTGAGATTCCAACTGCAAAAACTCAATCTTTTCTTGTGCATGTAGCAAACAACTTTGAATATTACAAAGAGCATCCTTGCTCATTCTTATCATATCATCAACATTGGAATGAATGAGGTCATTCAAAAACACTAATGCCTCATTGATTTTGGCCATTTTCAACAACTTAGGCTCAAAACAAATGAAAGGGTGTCGGCTTCAACCGAAAATGCACCCGTTTACAATGTGATGCAACAAGAAATACAAATGACTCAAAAGAACTTCCAACTATGGAAATCTCAAAGTACAAAATCTGCTCCTCAAATGATGGAGGGCAATCAACAATGACTTACATCAACAACTCAAATTTACTGATTCCAACTATGAATGAGCTACAAATTCCACTCAATACAATATTTCTTCAAAAATATGTGTAAATGTGTAGCTGAAAACACGTGCAAGAAGCCTTTAAGGCAGCGTAATTTTCTTCTTCAAATAGCTGTTTTAAAAACGATGGCAAACTTGTCTTTACATGTAAAATTCTTCAAAAAAACACCCTTATGTCAATGCCACAAATCTGCAATTTTCTATATGTATTCAGTCCATCATCTTCATATGTCAATTCCTTCATTTCTGCTGTTCATTTCCTCCTCTTCTTCAATGTCCTTCCTCTCTCTCTCTGCTGTTTTTTTTTTTTTTTAATTAAAAAATAATTTTAAAAAATGGAGGGGAAGGGGATTAATTTAAAAAGGAGGGAATTTAATAAATTAAAAAGGGATGGGGAGTGGGAAAACTAAGGGAAATGTTAAAAAAGGGTTATTAAAAAAGGGAAGGAATTAACATGGGAGGGATATTTATATGGGAAGGGGAATTATTAAAAATGGAGAGGGGAATTAATTACAAATGAGAGGAATGGGATTTATTAAAATTAACATGAGGGGGTCGAATTATATGGGAGGAATTTTAATTTAAAAAAGAGGGGAAGGAAACGAAGTTAAAAAAAAAGGGTCGAATGTATGGGATGTGGGATAGTGTAAAGCGTTGAGCTGTAGGAAGTGTTAAGGGGAAACGATATTAAAAGGAATTTAAAATTTGGGAAGGCGGGGAGAGGAAGCGATGTAGTGAGTCTGCGTATTGATATGGGGAGGGGGTAGAGCATAGGGGGAAGGGTAGTTAGGGGCCGGGTTTTGGGTAAGGCCGTAGAGCGATGAGAGGGCCGGCGGATAGCCTATAGAGCCGTAGCTTAGGGAGAGAGGAGTATACGCAGGTGAGGGGAGTGAATTAAAATAAAAAAGTGGAAGCCTTGTGTGTGAGAGAGCGCGGGAAGGCAGGTGAAGGAAAGGCCGAGCGGCCAAGGGATAGAGGGTTGGCGAGATGTGAGGGTTTTGGAGGCCTATTTCTCTTAGCCATGGGCTCAAGGAGGGTCGAAAACCTTTCCCTGATCTAAATCCTATTCACTTGAAGGGTTATCGAAACTTTTTAAGAGGTTAAAGGCTTAAAATTCATAATTGCCATTGTACTTCATCATTGTGTATTTATTGTAAAATTGACAAACAAGAAAAAGGAAATTATTTTTGAAGCATGGGTTTCATGCTCTTTTAATATTTTCATTAGGTCAAAGCCTCCTTTGAAGACTTCTAGGTTTTTCTTGAGTCATAAAAGTCATTGTTGTGTGTATTTGACCCTTCTTGGGATTTTATATAATGTAAAGAAAATTTATTTTGAGTCAAAATAGTCATTTTACATCTCCTCACCAAGTCGGAACTGCCTTGAAGAAGTCGACCTTGTTTGGGGCTATTCAACCCCGTGGAAGCAGTATATATTGAAGGAGAATTTGACCTCCTTGGAATCAATTCATCACAAGATTGATCTGCAGTGGAAAGAAGACAAAAAGAAGAGTGTAGTCTAGAGGAAGGAAGACGAATTCAAGGAGAAGTGAAAAAGACAAGTTTTGGGCATCTCTCTCTCTCACGTGCAAGTTTTTCTAGGGTTTCTAGGCAATTGTAGGAGGCCAAAAAATTTTATTCTACTGTAGGTTTGAATTTCATATTTGTAGTGGACCAAAATTCCAGATTGAGCAGAGTTTGACAGTATTGACCCTTGTTGACTTTGGCATATTTGGTTTACTTGGATAGAGGGTTGACTTGGTGATTAGAGGAGGTCTTTGTCTTGGTCAAAAGGTCTTGGATTGTATCACTTTGACTTGGTTCTATTAGAGAAGAAGACTTTGACTTGGTTTTCCCCTAAGAGAGGGGTTTTACCCTGGTTGAGTGTCTACATCTTGTGTCTCTTGTTCTTGTGATCTTCATGTATTTTTTATTTAGTAATTTCTTAATGAAATGTAACATAATAAAGAAGTAAATAAGCCAACATGTCACAAGTAATTATCAATAATAGAGGAATAAAAACCCTAATAACTACATGCATTGATTTCTCAACCTTGTATCTGAGTAAGATGAAGAAAGGACTATTTGAAGATCACATTGTTGGCTATCTTTTGAAGTTGGGAATACTTGAAGGAAAGCACTCTTGAAAGGAATATCTCTCATCAATGGCAAGCTATTTGAAGATGGGACTTAAGACCCTTAAAGGTCCCTTGGAAGTAGCAAGAATTTTTGGTATCAAGGTCATCTACAACATATCAAAAGGAGTAAAATATGGAGGACTATTTTCTGAACTTACATGCACATTTGATGATGACAACGCTTGGATCATCGATAGAGGAGACTCAAGACACATGACGAGAGAAAGTGGAAAACTTCAAACCATATTAAAAGGATCATCATCTCATTCAGTGGAGCTTGGAGACAAGAAGAGTTATGCAGACAAAGCTCTTGGATCTACTTCATTGGAACTAGAAGATGGTGGAAAAATTCATCTCAACAACATTCTCTATGTCCCAGGTTTGAAAAAGAATTTACTTTATGTTTCTTGTCTAGAAGATAAAGGAGATAGAATTTCCTTTGGAGATGGAAAAGTTCTTGTTTGGGGAAGGGACTCTAGAATTGAAAAGTCTAGGGTTATTGGGATTCATGAGGGGAGGTTGTATAGACTTCTAACACCTCCTCCTCAAGCTCTTTTTCACATGGATATTAGTCCCTCTGAGCTTTGGCATAAAAGGAATGGAAAACTTCATTACAAAATATTTCCCTCCCTAAGTCAAATGGTAAAAGGCATCCCCAGCTTGAAGATATCCCCTTAGATCCGACAATGGTGACGAGTATAAATCTAAGGAACTCATAGCCTTTTGCAAGGAAGTAGGTATTAAGAGGGAGCTCATAGTTCCCTATAATCTTGAACAAAATGGAGTAGCAGAAAGAAAGAATAAGCCCATTGAAGAATGCATTAGAACCATGATATATGACCAAGGCCTTCCAAAATTCTTATGGGGAGAAGTAGCAATGACAGAAGTATACATACAAAATAGAATTTGTCATAGAATTCTTGAAAATGTGACACTAGAAGTATTTTCAGGGAAGAATTCATATGTAGATCATCTTTGAAGTTTTGGATTCCCTACCTACATTCATATTTCTAAGGTTAAAAGAAAGAAGTTAGATTCTACTAGTATGAATGGTATCTTTGTAGGTTATAGCCTTTCATCAAAGGCTTATAGAATCTACGTAAAAGAATATCGTAGAATTGAAGTTAGCGTAGATGTCATATTTGATGAAAGCTTTGCATACAAGAAGCCCAAGGAAATTTCCATTGAATCTAATGAAGAAGATATACCACTCTTTGAAGAAGAAAAGCAACAAGACAAAGGACCTATAAATCAAGAAGAAGGACCAAGTGAACCCATTCAACCTACAATCATTCCTGAAGTAAAGAAGAGGCCAAATTGGTTGAAAGCCACACTTGAAGATGTTGAAGGACATGGAGCAGCGAAAGGTACTTTTAGAGAAATCAAGAAACCAAAGAGCTAATCCGGATATGCAGCATATATGATGAAACTGATTGAAGTAGAACCAACCAAATTTGAATAGTCGCTAATCATGATGAATGGAAGAAAGCCATGCAAGAAGAATATCAATCAATCATGAAGAATGGGATTTGGGAAATTGTTCCTAGACCTAGTGACAAATTTGTTGTGACCTCTAAATGGAGTTACAAAATCAAACATGTTTTTGATGGGAGCATAGATAAAGACAAGGAAAAAAATGTAGCAAGAATTTTCTCTCAAAAGGAAGGTCTTGACTATGAAGAAACATTTGCTCCTATAGCCAAGTACACTACCATTAGATCTTTGATTTCTTTAGCAGCTACTATTGGATGGAACATCCACTAAATGAATGCCAAAACAGCTTTCTTGAATGGAACCATAGATGAAGAAGTGTAAATTGAACAACCGAAAGGATTTGAGATACATAGCATGGAATATCACGTTTGCAGATTGAAGAAATCTCCATATGGCTTGAAACAAGCACCTAGAGATTGGTATGCTAGAATGGATGTATATCTTTTAACGATTGGATTTGTCAAAAGCTCTACATACTCAAACCTCTACATCAAAGTAGTAAAGAATGAACCACTCATTATTCTATTATATGTGGATGATTTACTCGTTAATAGGTGTGTGGAGCATAAAATTCAAGAATGTAAGAAGATGTTGGCGACAGCATTTGGACTAAAAGATCTAGGACTTATGCATTATTATTTGGGCTTGGAAGTTTGGAAGAAACCTCAAGAGATATATCTTGGTCAAGGAAAATATATTATCAAGATTCTACAAAAGTTTAGTATGATGGATTCCAAGCCCGTGATAACGCCAATGATCACCAACTTAAAGAAGTTGAGAAGTTCAAACTCTAGCCTCATTGACCCCACTTGTTATCGTCATTTTTTTGGCTCGTTAATGTATTTGGTAAATACTAGATCCGACATATGTTATGTCGTAAATGTTCCAAGACAATTTTAGTTGAAGCTGTGTTACAATCATTGGATAGCTGCCAAGCATATCTTGAAGTATTTTTGTGGGATTATTCATCAATGCCCAAGGTATAATGGAAAGGAAATTCAATTAACAGATTTCACTGATTCTGATTCGGGCCGTTGTGAGACAAATGGAAGAAGCACTACTAGTGTTTGTTTTAGTCTAGGATCCGCAATAATTTCTTGGATTAGTCATCAACAAGACTCGGTTGCTTTGAGTAGTGTTGAGGTTGAATATGTTGTTGCTTGTGAGGTTGGAAAAGAAGTGGTTTGGCTAAGGAATCTTCTGTCAAATTTGTTTGGAGGGCCCTTGGATCCCACAATTATAAATTTTGATAACTAAAGCAACATCAGAGTGTTTGAGGACATTGTGTTCCATGTTAGCACTAAGCATAATAATAACAAGTACCACTATATTATAAGTTTGGTACAGGATGGGGTCGTGAAGCTATAATACCTTCTGACAGATGAACAAGTAGTTGATGTATTGATGAAATCTCTCCCCAACAAGAAGTTTGTATATTTTAGAAGCATGTTTTGATTGATGGATATCTTTGATTTGGTTGAGAGGAAGAGATGAGTATCTTAGGTTGTGTGCATGAATGATGGTACTTGGGAGGACATCTTGGCCTAGATGGTATTGAAATCTTAGTAATAGTTTGGCCTAAATGATGTATAGATCCCTGTATGGGAGGGTATCTTGGTCTTGATGATATGGAGACCCTTTTTAGGGTTGATATCTTGACCTATATGATACCTAGATCCCTATGTGAGGGTTGGTGCCTTGGCATGGATATCTAGATGGTATCTATATCCAGTTGGATTGATACCTTGGTTGTAGCCTGATGGTACCTATAGTGGAAAATTCCTTGATGACACCTTAGTCCATGTTGGATTGATACCTTGGCGGTTAGCCTAGATGGTATCTAGATCCCTAGCACTATGTATGTTGATACTCTTCTAGGAGCATGTACATTTGAGTTCATTCTTGTACATGTTTGTACAATTATGAATACCTTCCTAGTTAAGAGGAAGTGTTGAAAATGTAATTCTGGTCAGTCTTCATAATTGCTATTGTACTTCATCGTTATGTATTTATTGTAAAATTGAAAAAGAAGAAAAAGAAAAATATTTTTGAAGCATGGGTTTCATGCTCTTTTCATGTGTTCATTAGGTCAAAGCCGCCATTGAAATACTCTAGGTTTTTCTTGTGTCATAATAGTCATTATCATATGTATTTGACCCTTCTTCGGCTTTTGTATCATGCAAAAAAAATATTTTGAGTCAAAATAGTCATTTTACACCTCCTCACCAAGTCGGCCTATTTGGGGCTATTCGACCCTGCAGAAGAAATATATTTAAAAGGAGAATTCGACCTCCTTGGCATCAATTCATCACAAGTTCGATCTGCAGTGGAAAGAATACAAAAATAAGAGCCAAGTCTAGAGGAAAGAAGATAAAATCAAGGAGTAGTGAAAAAGACAAATTTTGGGCATCTCTCTCTCACACGTGCGAGTTTTTCTAGGGTTTCTAAGCAGTTGCAGGAGGCTGAAATTTATGATTCTAAAATTTCAGAGTTGTCGGGGACTGAAATTCCATACTGAGCAGATTTTGAGGGTGTTGATCATTGTTGACTTCGGCAGATTTGGTTTACTTGGAAGGAGGGTCGACTTGGTGATCAGAGGTTTTTGTCTTGGTCAAAAGGTCTTGGATTTTATTACTTTGACTTGGTTTTATTAGAAAAGAAGAGTTTGATTGGGTTTTCCCCTAGGAGGGGGGTTTTTCCATGGCTGAGTTCCTACATCTTGTGTCTCTTGTTCTTGTGATCTTCGTGAATTTTTGATTTGGTAATTGCTTTATGAAAGATAACATAATAAATAAGTAAAGAAGCCAACACATATCACAAGTAATTATCAAGAATAGAGGAATCAAAACCCTAATAACCATGTGTGTTGATTTCTCAACACTATTCACTTCTTTTGTAATCTCCTTGAGACACTGAAGGGCCCTTCTCACTATCTAAATGGTTCCGTATTCATTGTAATAATAATAATAAAAGTGATTTTTTTCTTGAAGGGAGCTTGAGGTTCAAGTCCCATGGTATCCCCCTCATTTAAAAGGGAGGTTCTCTCATCTTCATAGCTCAACTTCTCTTTGCATTTGTTTTACTAACCTCTTTCTTGCTCTCATTTGATTAGTTGAAGCCTCATTGTCACCATAGTTAGATCTAATCTCTTGGATTGCATATTTTCTTTGTCATCTCTTGTTGGTTATTTGATCTTTTGCATTCTAAATTTGAAACAGTGTTTTCATTATCTTCTTGTTAGCAATCTCATTTGCCATCACTTGTGCTTTTATCATATAATTCTCACTTGTCTCAATTGTCATAATATAATATAAATGAAGAACATCTTAAAGAAGCACTATTAACTAAAGGCATTTGAGCTATTGTTTCTAACATTAAGATCTAATCATCATCTCTTTCATTTCTATTGCTTCATTGAGTATTCATAAATTTGCTTCAATTGAATCATTGTTTTAATCTTAATCTTGTGTTCTAAGTGATTATCATAAGACTTGATGATAAGTGACTTAACATTTTCTTATTTGAAGAATCTTGTTATAAGTGAATTCCATTGAAGCAATTGCATTTGCATTCCTAGGATTAGATTTGCATCCTTAAAATTTACCTCCAAACATAAGCTTGGTTGATAGAAAATTTTAGGACCACCTTCTCTTTATTCAATTTGAGAAGCTTGACCCTTAAACAACAGTTAAAACAAGTGACCTTGTAGTTCTCTTGTGGTCAGGTTCCTTGTAAGAACAAAGGCACTTGGGTTGCTAGAAAACAGGGGTAGGTATCGTTAATGAGGCCTTAGCCTCCTTCCCCATCACTTCTCCCAACAACCTTGTTCTAAGATAAGCTTTGATAATTGAGAAGGTTTCGCCCTTAGTTTAAGCATATAAATTAAAATCAACCAAGACTCTTGCATCACACTTAGTCTAGTTGTGCATTCATCATTTAGCATCCTCATTTTTGCATTTCAATTGGTCATTGTAATTGGAATTGTGGGCTAATCATTTTCCTTGCAAGTTTTACTTTACATCCTTGTACTTGTTAATTTCATCTTTTTACTATAAGTACAAGTTTCTTTTCTTACAAGTTCTATCAAGTCTTAGCGCTCATAGTTCTAGTTGCTTATAATCTTGATATCTTGTATTAACCTTGTCTTGAAGCATTTTTTATCTTGTGACTTGAGGTTTCATTTCCTTATTGTGTTAGATCTATATTTGAACATTGTTATTAAGGTACTAGTCTTTCATTTTTATCTCACTAAGTATCATATTGATCTAATTGAATCTATCTTTAACACTCACATTGCTCAATAATATTTACATGTGTTAATTCATCTTAATTCAAGTTATCAAGAGAAGTAATTGTCTTGTCTTATATCTCTTAGACTTGTTGGTTCAACAAGTTTTCCTTTAGTGTTCCATCCTTTAGGGACTACCCCCATTAGCTTGCCTAGGAGAGAGCTTAAATGAAGTGAGTAGGGAATAGGTGACAGCCCCTACTCTGAGCATTGTGCCATAAAGACTATAGCTTGTGGGGTTGGAAACTTTTCCCATATCTAGGTAAACATATTGTTATCACCAAATTGATTCTTTGCTCATCAATCAACTTAATGTAACTCTTTCAAACCACTTTTAACTGAAGATTAGCCTCTTCAATTTGAGAGGGCTCTCTCAAAGGGGACTTTCATTCCTAATAGGGCTCTACTTCATATTTATTACATTCAGTTTTTACAATAGTGGGAAAGTTACATGATAAGGATCAAATGCTCGAGACGCATTCACCATCACTAAAACATTTAATGTGCCCCTAGATTTAGGAAACACAATCCTGCTTTTCAGTAAAAGATAAACTCCACTTTAATCTTGGTCTTCATGCTGAGCTGGATGAGTGACACTCATGTCGAGTAGTGAGTCTATGCTGGGATGGCCCACTATCAAGCTGGATATCTCCAGATGGCTGACTGATCTTCCATGTGTTGTTTAAACCTCCAAAAATCCTTAAAAATCCTCTCACTACAAAACAGAGCAGTTTCGACAGTTTCGTAGCGTAGTTTGGTAACGAACTGATTTTTGTCTTTTCACCCATCCTTCTGCCACCTCTGCTGGTCAAAAACATTTGTTATGACAAAATATTTGAATACAGTCAATCTCCCTCCTTGATTTTTCACAAAATTGATTTTAAAGGCAAAAAAGAATCTTCAGAAATTCTGTAGCGTTTTTCGGCCTGAAGCACGCTACGAAACTCCTTAATAAGGCAGAATTTGCAGATTTTATGATTTTCTTCAAAATTTGATCTTCTGAGTCAAAATTTAAGTCCTTTGCAATCTATGAACCTTATCAAAAATGTCTCAGCTCAACTATTCAGTCTTTGGGAGTTTCATCTTCATTATCAATAGGTTGACCTACAGGTTCTTCAATCACTTTCATTCTCAGCCCTTTCTTCTCCAACTCATCTTGTATCATGTCCATTTGTTCCTAAATGTCTTCCACTTGATTCTTTAATGATCTGTTTTCAGCTTGCAAGTGTAAGTTCATCTTCCTACTATGTTTGACCACAAGTCTTAGAGGCCGAGTCCTTTTCAACAATCTTTTGGCATTATCCATAGATTCTGAAACACTTGAGAGTTGATTGTCCCATTTTTTCATCATCTAGTCAAATTCAGCCCTTTCAGACCTATGCTTCTCTGCCTCCAACTTCAACTCAAGTATTTCTTCACTTGCTTCCTTCAGTTGTTCCTTGAGGAGTTATGTTTCTGATTTTTCGATCATCTTCTCCTTTCCCTGTCTCTGCCTGATGACAACTTCTTCTTCTGCTGTTCGAGATAAATATATGATATTTTTTGGTTGCATAGATTCATTGACTTTCTCTATCCTTTTGCACTCCATGGCCGTCTTTACAAACCTGGTCATTGGCTTCCTTGGCTAAAATATGAAACCAACATCTTCTCCTGCAAAATCCAATTTCTTGACAATCTTACCTTTCTTCAGTTTCCTTCCATCACCTTCAATGTTTTATGCTTGCACTATTGGGGACTCCTCAATATCTATTGCATGAAGGATATCTTTCAGATTTCCTTTGGCCAATGTCTGACTCCTTGTTACCCTCTTACTGCTTTGTTTGCTAATCTTTTGTTTATGTTTTGCAGGTGTTGGCTGAGGGATATCAATTTCTTGCAGAGGTTCTTCTTCAATGTCCATTGGTTCTATAGGAGATTGTCTTCTTTCTTCTTCATCCTCTGCTATTGCAACTGGGGATGTAGTAGTTTTAGGTTTTGAGACTTTCTTTGGAGTCACTACATCTATTTCATACCCACTCATAAACATAAAAGAAGTCCAATCTCTGTTTAACCTTTTCAACTCTTCCAGCACTAACAGTTTTATCAGACCATGGTGAAATAATGATGTCTCATTACCTTCTGACTTGACCTGAACTCTATCTGACATCTTTCAGAAACTCCTGTATAAAAACAAGGGTAGGTCAAGTGATACAGCGCTGCATTCTGAACTTTGTGCCTTTAAACCATTCTTCTCCACTTCTAGGGATTTTTGTAGCTTGTGATATGCTCTTTGGTGATATTATGGGATTCAAAATCCCAACCTTTGATGTTGCCCCTATAAAATTAGTGGCAAAGTCTTTTGAAATCTGTGCATGGAAACCATACAATTTCTAGCATAATTGTAGGCAGCCCGTCCTCCTTAAAACTTCCATAGCAGTGGGATCTTCATTTAGCAGTTTCAAATATGTGGGTTCATACCTGACACAATGACCACCCTTGTTTGTTTTCTTTTTTGATGTCGTGGATGCTTTATACTCTTCGTTGCCTCGCTTGTTGGTGACACCTGCAGAACTAAATTCGAACAGCAACCTGCTTGGTGTGATGAAGCAGCTTCAAGAATCGACAGTGGGATACTTCACATGCAAGGATTACACAGTAATTATGACAAGGAGCAGCTTGGGGTAAAGTTTAAAAGGTTATTTGACAACTCAAATTTTGGTGATAGCACATGTGACCATAAAAGATAATAATTACAGCGAATATGGTTATGCATGTTTGAAAATCATCATAACGAACTCAAATGACCTTACCCTTTACTTGTCTTATAAAAAGCTGACACCTTGCACCGCTCTAACACCTTTTGCTGAAAAACCCAGTTTTGTAGCGAAAACAGTTTGGCTACTGACAGATTCACTACGAAACTGTTAGGCAATTTCGTAGCAAAATCTATTGGTTTCATTTGTAATTCACTACGAAATTATGAAAAACTAATAGCTGTAAACTTTTGTGATTAAAATACATGGGAATGACAACTATATGATGTGAGGTTGATTTGACTGAAATGACATGGCTAGAGGTGAGCTTTAAACTTAAGGTAGACATCATCAGATGCAAAACAATTTCAGATATTTCATAAAAATGACTTATGAGACCACATGAATTTTGGTGAATGACATGCATGACCCTATCAATGAAAGGGTTAAAACTAATGAGTGATAACACATCTTATGTGACAACAAGACATGTGTACGAAGTCAAAGATATAGAGAGAGATGCTTTAGATAATTTTTTCCTGCTTATCCTTCTACTTCTCTGCTTGGATGCCCAAAAGATATCTTGTCTTGTAAGAGATTGAATTTTGTCTTGTGGAGGAGGACAAGTGGAGTATATATAGTGATCTAGTTGGTTGAATGGGTGTCTCTCTGCCTAGTGCCAACTTGACTTGACGGAGGGCCGACTTAACATCTTTGGAGCCAAAAATTCAACATTCAAAATTTTCTCTTTTGAATCCAACATGAAGAACATGTCTAATATTAATCTTTTCAAGGGCTAAAAATAAAATGACATGAAGAACATGTCTTACATTTTTCATTATATATATTTCAAGGGCTAAAATATTAATTAAGAAGTCCAACCATAGCTACAAAATTCAACAATTACAAATTGGAATTTCTGACCAGGTTTCACTAGTATTTGAGCTTGAGAATTGGCACAGATTTCTAGAAATTTTTTTTTGTTGTAATCCTTGTTGAAGATTAAATTCTCCTAAAAAGAAAATTTTGTTGGGTTTTTCCCAAGGTCGGGTTTTCCTAGGATAAATTTGTGTCTCTTGTGTTTGGATGTCTCTTTCTGATCCTACTGTTATCATTGTTCTATTGTTGAGAATTTCTATGTATAATTGCTTAATGATATAAGTGACTTGAGATAACTTGAGTGCAAATCATTGGAACTAATTATCAAATTAGAAGATCAGTTTCTATTATAAGAAAATTCAACACTAAGCTCAAGAAGCCTATATCTAGCTTGAAGTCGGCATGTCATGTTTGGTATGAGAAGATTCACAACTTCTATATCAATAACGGCTTTGCTCACTACAAGGTTGAGCTTGATCTATACAAGTACATTCAAAATCAAGATGGACAAACTGTGTTATATGTGGATGATCTCCTTGTGACAAGTCATTCCACATCCATTATCAATAACATGGTGTAGCAGCTTAAGAATTCTTTTGAGATGATTGATATAGCACTACTTTGTTTTGTTATGGGACTTCAAAATTCTTAGACTTTTTTTGGGACTTCCCTTTCTCAACCTCAATACACATTGAATCTCTTACAATGCTTTGGGATTGAAGGCTGCAAACCACTGAGTACTCCCATTGCTTCAAGGATGAAGTTTCAAGCCAAGTAACATTCACCTAAATTTGATGCAACACTTTATTGATTATTAGTTGATAGTGTACTTTATCATGCATATTCTTCGTCGGATATCTCCTTTGTAGTTAATATGTGTCCCTACTAGATGCAATAGCCTCACATGAGTCAATGGCAAGTCGTTCGCACAAACTTAAGGGAACTGCTCACATGGGCATTCTCTAATCAACTATCGCTAACATTTGTCTCCTTGGTTTCTTCTTATCTCAATTGGGTGAGTGATCTTGATGAGTGACTCTACCTTGGGGTAATTCTTGGTTCTAAACTAGTTTTGTTGGTGTTCCAAGAAGCAATAGGGTGCGGGTATGTCCTCCACTAAAGTTGAATAGTCTAGTGCACCCCAGAAGCATCCTTCCGAGATATGAATGATACTTAATCAACTAGGTCTCACAGTATCCATCCACCTTTTTTCTGAATCATTAGAGTTCCAAACACATTGAGTTCCTTCGACAAATCAGCTTTTCGATATCTTTGCAAATCTCTTCTGCAGCCCACTTTAACTAGTGTACGGACATGTATCAGCGTAAGGAAGCTGCCATTAAATGGAGGAAAATGATATCTTGTTATGTCCTCTCTTTGTGGTTCATTGTTCAAAATAAGGGGGGTTGTTGAGATTCATGTGATTAATCTTCACTTGAGGTCATGTGTCGATCCATTGTATTGATATATTAATAGCTTTATGGAGCCTACACATGGGCATCCAACTAATCCATTTATTGTATCTATATTTGATTAGGTCAGCCTAGTTACTCTCTTCGAGCTAGCACTCTCATGCCTAAAGGATGTATATAAATGAAAGATTACACACCTCATTTGTATTAATCTCGTTCAAGTGAATTTATTCATTCTTAGCCTAAGGGCACTCCTAAAGAATTCGCTCCACTAGTGGTATTTGACTCTATTTGTGTGGTTGATTGTTCTTGGTTATGGTTGATCTCTCTTAGACAATGATATGGTATATGAACATCTTGTGATTTATTGAAATGCTGTTATAAATCTGTTGGTTTGGTAATTGGATTGGGGTTTGTGGAAGAGATCACTGTAGATCTTTCGTCTTCTTATGATTCAGCAAGCTCTCCTTGCACATAGCCTAAAACAATGTATGAGGAAAGAAATAATGCATTTCATAGGCAACCAAGTATTTTATACTTATTTATTCTTTGAGGTATACATGAAGCATTTTCAAAGACAAAAAGATAGAATAAAAAAACACAAAAAAACAAAAAACAAAAAAAAAACCTTTAATGGTGTGTAAGAACATGAATCCAATAAACAGAATGTTGACATTGAAAAGACGCCCGACTACAGTTAGAAAGACAGGAAAATGTCTCATTCGGTATTTATCTTATGCAGTGTAAGCACACATTCAATAAACAGAATATTAACATCGAAAATCCAAAATTAGAAGCCTGTTACAGTTAGAAAGATAGAATGAGTGGCTCATTTAATATCTCAAAATAAAAACCAATGAGATCAGGAACAAAATTTTCAAGGCATGCCTGAAAATAGCTATTTTCATTCCTTTCTTTGGACTGGAAGAAGCACCGTATTAATCAAATATAGACTCATTCTTAAATAGGAAACCATAACCATACTCTCCACAAATCTATACATCAGCCTTCTTGTTATTCCTCTTCCGACGAACTTTTTTGAGAGAGTCTTGCAACTCCTGTACCTGCAACAATGTTTGAAGTCATATCAGTCAAATCAATCATATACAGAAAGCAGCATAAACTGAAACACTGTCAACCATAAAAGGTGACCAAAGCATGCTTTCAGTCCTACCAGATAAACAAGTGAAGAAAAGATATCCATATTATTACATAACTGCTGATTTTCTTCCATGTCAAGACTCAAAATACCCAGATTGTAAAATACATCTGAGTTATATATGCATGATTACAATAGAATAGCAATCAACAGAATTTACCCTGAGATCTATCTTTGGTATATGTAGCTTTCGCAGGCAGTCAGTGTTGAAATTATCAGTAGTGCAGTTACTAGTGAATTAAAAAAGCATTAGAGACTCTCTTTTTGACATCATTAACCTTTTAGCGTAGATAGGGGGAAAGCAGGTTTTAATAATAACAATGTATACAAGTTTTGCTGGATTATAGATTTGGGAAATAACTTTCTTCATGAATCATTCCAAAAGCCCAGAACAACAAAGTAAGAAATGCATACAAGACTGATTCCCTAGATGAAAAAGTGAAAAGAAAGAAAATCCATTGACTGCTACATAGTAGATCTCAAAGCCCCTACAAAATAATAAATATTGAATGAGATTGAACGATAATGCACACAAAATAGATCTATAATAAATATATTAATATATGTTACACCCCACACTCTGGCCTTCAGCAGCTAAACAATATTATGGCTTATCTTGTTATTTACTTGCCTAGTATCTGTTGGACTCATCTAGACTAATAGAAACTGTTCTCATGACAGCATGCGGTCCTACCTGTGCGGATCAGATATCAGCTTTATTATTATATGTTCTTAATGATCACAGCTATGTGATTTACCTTAAACATGCAAATTAAAACAAAGATTTGGTATGTGGATACCAGCTCTGTCTGTGTGTGTGGGGATACCATTGTTGAAGTTGTAACTTAGAGTCGGTCTTCATAATGTAAATTTATCATTGATGTATTTATTATATTTGTTATATTCTTGTCAAAGCATGTTCAAATATTTTTGTCAAAGCATGTTCTTCATGCTTAAAGAGTCAAAAAGAGTCGAAAAAAAACAGAATTTATTATGAGTCAAAAGAAAATATACTAGAGTCATGTCCCATTTGGACATTTGAAAAAGGAATTTGAATTTCAAAAGTCCACAACATGACTAAGTCGGCCTAAGCTCTCCAAGAGGCACCTATTTGACCCTCCTGGACAGCTATATATAAAGGACAAGTTCGACCTACTTGAGAGCTTATTCAAGAACATAACAAGAAGTATTTTCTGAACCTAGTGAAAGAACCGAGTCAAAGACAGAAAGAAGAGAATTCAAAGCCTAAAAGAATATTCTATTGTTGATTTGACTTACAACAGCTTGCATGTGTGGAATGACTTTCTGTGGAAGAGGCCGAACTTTCTGAAGTAATTGCAGGACCGAAATTCTATCTTTCGGGCAGATTTGACCATTGTTGACTTTGACTATTGGAGGAGACTTGGAGGAGAGTTTGACTTGGAATCTTTGTGGCAGTTTGGTCTTGGTCTTGGATATCTCATTTTTTATTTGATTCTATAAGAGAAGGATTGTTGGGTTTTCCCTTGCTAGCAGCCTAATTTTGGTGTCTATTGTCTCTTTGTGATCTTTATATTTTGAACATCTGTATAATTGCTTGATGAAGAAGACATAAGAAGTAATAAGAAGACATTTAATATTTACAAGTAATTATAAAGAAGAGGAATCAAGTATTAAACTTCACTGCACTTGGTTTCTCAACATGGTATCAAAGCTATGGTAAAGGCAAGAGCATTATTAAAGAAGCCCTAAGTAGACCTAAGTCTGAAAGAAAACATGGAACAAAAAGTCTTGTGTGAAAGAAGACCTAAGATGCTAAGATCAAGGAATACTCTTGAAAATATCAATTATACCCCTATGGAAGACCAAGTCTCCTCAAGCATCCCCATGAAATCAAGGTAACAAATATGAAGTTATAATATCTCTGTGACAGATCCAAGGTAGGTATCTGAACTTCTTGAAATCCTAACTACTGTAGAAGCAAGTTTTATCCCTTTGTAACCTTGTGGAGAAGCATCCATTCGTTTGTGGAAGAAGACTATATATATATATATATATATATATATATACTACTCACATCTCTCAATTGGAGCCCATCAAAACACATACATTTGATCTGACTTAGAAGACAAGGCTACTCGCTCAAGGAAATTTAAGAGGCTAATCAAAAGTGAAGATGTGAGACTGAAAGATACGAAGTCAGAAGGTGGAGAGCACAGCAAAATCTGAAGCAATATCTCTGTGGAATCTTTGAGGCATGACGAAACAGTGCGAAGTATGATACATTAATGTCTGAGGCATTATATTTCTATGACATATATCTGGAAAGGCCAAGTTCCTCTATACATCTGAACCAAATTTCTGTGGAACCAGAAGGCTGAAAATTCTGTGATCATCTCTGTGCTACAGGACCAAAACCCTGTGATATATAGTCTGTGGAAGGAACCGAAACTCTGTGAATCATCTCTGTAAATTAAGACCAAGACTTTGTATGTATAAGGATCATAAGGATCGTATCTTCTGAGATATTTCTCTCTGGAGGAGGTAGCCGAATTATCAGTATCTAAGAATAATGCCAAGACTGAAGGTCTAGTGTTATATCTCCTTGTAAGAAGGACTGTGACAAGGAATCTGAAGGTATATAGAGTCTATGAAAATACAAGTTATACCTAACATATCTCTGTGGTACAAGTCTGTGAAATAGCCATGACATCGAGACTCCCTTCCTATACATAAAAGAAGGGTGAATTGCACCAATACAGTCGACCTATTGCCCTATTACAATGATGTCTGAAAGTTCGATGGTTGAAGGTTTGAGGTACCTCTATTTAAGGAAGATAATATATATCAACTGAAGAAAAATCAAATAATCTTTGTTGCAAAAGGACTGGATCCTTGTGATAGAAAGACTGTAAGGATAGACAAGTACGGTTGAAAGAGGTACGTATAACTTTTGTTCATTTGCAACCAATGACCTATGTCAACTATATTGCATATAATGCTAAGTCTTCTAGATCATGGTGAAATCACATGAAGAATAAGCTAACAATCTTATGCTCTCTTGAAAAATAGTGTCGTATTATAAAAGGATTTGTATGGACATATTAGATATCATTAATATGTTAGCATTTGAATCCTTTCCTTGCATATGAAGACTAGGTTTTTGGGATCAAGGAATGAAATGAACTCCATCTCACGTATAGAAGGCTTGACAATAACTTTTATAGGGTTTGAAGCTAACACATTTGTATACTTGTAGAATATGCAAATTTGAAGTATGGAAGGATTTGAAGACTTTGAATGTTGAAGCATCTTGGGTTTGTAAACCCTAGCAAAAGGTCTGAAATAAGTAAACCCTAGGACTAATTGTTTCCACTGTAAGAAGAAGCCCTAGCTCTTGAGAATGACAGAAAGAACATCATGCTGGTGTAAGGACAAGGTTGATAAAAAGATCCAAGATTAAAAGGGAGCTGACTTCCTGAAAAAGATAAGTACTCTACATCTCCTTTATTTGCTTACTATTGTTGCTATTAATGGTCTTTTGTCTATGCATTTTGCTTAATGATATTTGTTCTTTTTTAGCCTCCTAATAAAGTTTGTGGGTCAATGAAAAAATTGGAAAAACGTAGCACAGCACAAAGACTTCCTTGAATCATAGTAGATGTAAATGAAGGAGAAAGCAGTTTGAAGTATGCATCAACGAAGTCAATTATATGGCAGCATGAGAGCAAAACTTGAGAAGGTTCTCCCAATAAAAAGAAGAAGTTCACTTACCTCAGCTGGAAAGAGGGAGCTAAAAGCAAAAGATGGCATATCTTGGATAGATACAATACTACTTGAGGTTTGACAGAAAACCAAGAGAAGCTTGTAAGCTGTAATGGAGATTCTTCAGGACAGATGACATGTCTATGGCAACACCCTTTAGAAAGAAGTTGAAGAATTTTGACATTGTTGAATCTTGATACATCATTGTACCAACAGTTGATTTGTTCCCTGATATATTCAATTAAAGGAAACATCGATTAGGTTGGCAGTACTGATGATAATTACAAATACTACCGATGGTTGGTTCTGCTTGGGATTTGGTATGATTTCTTGAAAAAGCATGAAGCAGGATTCTGTTGAACTGCGAAGGAAGAGGATATGGAAGTCTGTACAATCAGCTATGAAGCAGTCTGGCACCATAAAATATTAAAATGTTTGATGAACTATTTGATGACATAATATTCGATTGATTAAAGCTATATGAAGATTGTCAAATAACCAGGAAGGTTGAAGCACATTATGATTCGTGACATAATGCAAAATGGAGTCGTGAAGCTACAAGAATATCTCCACTGACGAAAAGGTAGTTGATGCATTGATGAAGTCCCTTCCTAAGGGAAAGGATTAGTATTTTTGACAAGCTTAGGCCTATGCATATCTCCTCCCTATTTTGAGAGGGAGTGAAGATGGACACCGTGTTCTCCATGTGTCATGTACTATGGCCAGGACTAACCATTATACGTCTAGTACATGAACACGAATAGGGAGAATGGTGGATTGAATAACCATTAGGCACCGACATTCTTGAGATCTGTACTATGACTAGGAATAACAATTGCAAGTCAAGTACATTGATCTAATATAAGAATGGTCCAGAGTGTTGAAATGTAACTAGTGTCAGTCTTCATAATTTGTACTTGAGTCATGACTAGATGTAATTTACTCGTCAATGGAAAATAAAATAAAATTTATTTGTACAAAGAAAAGACTATTTTATTGAAATGGGTTTCTTTCCCATCATGTTGTAGTCCTAGGTCAAAGCACCCATTGAGTGCTCTAGGGGTCTTGTCGTCAAGTCAAGAGTCAAGGTCATGGTGTACTAGCCCTTTGAGGGCCCATGTAACAAGAAGGAAAAATATTTAATGTAATATGCCATGTCTAGAAGCCTCCAAATGATAGATACATTGAACAACAAGTTATCTCTGATCCTAACGAAGAAAAGAGAAGTCTGATCCAGCAAAAATGTATGGGAAGAAGAGCGAGTTCTTGGGAGGCCAACGAATCTGTGGAAGGAAGCAAAATTTTGTCTTTGTTGCTTACACGTGCGAGTTTGAAGAAAGAACTGGGGCTTCCTCAGTCTGGTTTTTGCAGAGACACCATTTGGTGTTTGGTTGGCTCATCACCTAGGGGTTTAGTCAAGGTCAAGGTTAAGGTCTTGGAAGTCTTCATTGAAATTATATAAGAAGAGATTTTTGCAGGTTTTCCTCTCTGGGAGAGGTTTTGGCCCTAGCTAGCAGCCTACATCTGGTGTTCTTGTGTTTGTATTGTGATCTTCTTATTGGCATTTGTCTTGATGATAAAACAGAACTAAATGATAATAATAATGTCACGAGAAAATGTCATGGATTAAAGGGAAATCAAATTTAAAATAACCCTAACTATCATGCCCTATATTTCCCAACATGGTATCAGAGCTAGGGCTTTGAACAGAGGGCAGAAAGAAGATCAAGTTTGGTTCAATCCATCCCAAGCAAGTCAGTTACCCTAGGCCAAATTTGTGGATGTATCAAGTTCAATTTTCTGAGCAATTCATCAAGTCCTAATTGCAGAAACAAAGTCACATTACACAGTGCAAGAGCGAGATTGGTTGGAGGGCATACTAGCCCTATTCAAGAAGATCTAAGGACTCATCCTATAGCACTCTCAAATCCGCACTCTTTGGCAAGAAGAACACAACATTTTGAGCACTCCTCCTAGCCCTAACCTCTACTACTAGGTCGTTGACCTAATATATCATAGAGAGGGTATAAGGAGGACATTTCTAGAGGAACGAAAGGCTCGTCAACAAGCCTAAGTGAGGTCGCAATTTCTGGCATTGGAGCAAATATCTGAAGAAGAACACAAAGTTTGCAATTGCCTTCTCTTCTGAGCAAAAATTGCATATCTGGTATGTACTCCTTGGCAATTATTGATCAACGAATTTGATGGAAGAATTACTCTAAAGCACTATCTATTGGCATCTACACTAACCCTAAAAAATAGAAATATCCTATGTATGATCCGAAGATGTTTGTGGCATCACTCTGTGTATGAAAGGAGCAGAACCTTATTAGCCCAAAATTGCCCAAAATTATTAAGTATAGCTTTGCGGTATTCTTTCCATAGATAAGTGTCATTTTGGAACCAAATTTCTGAGCTTCAAGATTCTCGCTTTACTCCTACGCATATGAAGTATTGATTAAGCGTTATCGTAAGCATAAGACATATGTCAAAAGTACCAAAGTTCTGAAACATAGTCACATTGAAAAACACAGTTCATGTCTTATCTTTGTGCATTCGTAGTACAAGAATTCCTAAGCACGTTAATTATTTGAAGGATCTTCTTGCATATGGTATAGTCTCAAAGCAGATCTGAACTAAAAGCTACAGTCGCTAGCACTTTCATCAATCCTGGGCATTCTAAAATCAAGATCGAATTATATGAAAGGAAATCTAGGCCTTCGAAAAGGTATATTCATCTAACATCAGTCACCATCATTCATAAGAGTACACACTGACCTGTGGAGATAGTATAAGTCTTTGTGATAAGAGATCCATCATTTGTGCCTTCTACAATGACGTGATCAGCATATATATATACACAATTTGAACTACTCATACCAGTTAAGACAACCTGTGGAGATTTTGCAAAAATTTATAGTGGCAATATTGAAATAATTGTTGAAAAAGGGTTTATATTGAAACCCTAGTCCTAGGGTAAAGACATTAGTGAAAAAGCTAGGGTAGAGTAATTCTCAAATCCACTCTTTGGCAAGAAGAACACAGCGTTTTGAGCACTCCTCCTAGCCCTAACCTCTGCTACTAGGTCGTTGACCTAATATATCATAGAGAGGATATAAAGAGGACATTTCTAGAGGAACGAAAGGCTTGTCTACAAGCCTAAGGGAGGTCGCAATCTCTAGCATTGGAGCAAATATCTGAAGAAGAACACAAAGTTTGCAATTGCCTTCTTTTCTGAGCAAAAATTGCATCTCTGGTATGTACTCCTTGGCATATATTGATCGACGAATTTGATGGAAGAATTACTCTAAAGCACTATCTATTGGCATCTACACTAACCCTAGAAAAGAGAAATATCCTATGTATGATCCGAAGATGTTTGTGGCATCACTCTGTGTAAGAAAGTAGCAGAACCTTATTAGCCCAAAATTGCCCAAAATTATGAAGTATAGCTTTGTGGTATTCTTTCCGTACATATATAAGTGTCATTTTGGAACCAAAATTCTAAGCTTCAAGATTCTCGCCTTACTCCTATGCATATGAAGTATTGATTAAGCGTTATCGTAAGCATAAGACCTATGTCAAAAGTACCAAAGTTCTGAAACATAGTCACATTGAAAAACGAAGTTCATGTCTTATCTTTGTGCATTCGTAGTGCAAGAATTCCTGAGCACGTTAATTATTTGAAGGATCTTCTTGCATATGGTATAGTCTCAAAGCAGATCTGAACTAAAAGCTACAGTCGCTAGCACTTTCATCAGTCCTGGGCATTCTAAAATCAAGATCGAATTATATGAAAGGAAATCTAGGCCTTCGAAAAGGTATATTCATCTAACATCAGTCACCATCATTCATAAGAGTACACATTGACCTGTGGAGATGGTATAAGTCTTTGTGATAAGAGATCCATCATTTGTGCTTTCTACAATGACGTGATCAACATATATATATATATATATATATATATATATATATATATATATTTGTGATAAGAGATCCATCATTTGTGCTTTCTACAATGACGTGATCGGCATATATATATATATATACACACACAATTTGAATTACTCATACCAGTTAAGCCAACCTGTGGAGATTTTGCAAAAATTTATAGTGGCAATATTGAAATAATCGTTGAAAAAGGGTCTATATTGAAACCCTAGTCCTAGGGAAAAACATTAATGAAAAAGCTACATATTTGATCACGTTGGAAAGGAAGGGAAACTACAAGCAGAAGGTGAAGTCACATCTTTGTGACCATAACACTACGAGTGCTAAACGGTTTTGAATTATTGAAAGTCAACACTCTATGGAAAATTCTTGTGCATAAGAAAAATTATTGCATCTATAGCAATCAGTCTGGTGAGATTTGTGCATTTTAATGTGGATTCAGAGAAAGAGTTGTTTGTTGGTATTGAAGGAAGCAATAGTCCATAGGTAATAAGTAGGGTCATGATATTGTCTTCTCTTTGAAGAAAGGTCTTGATTGCCTCAATTTTATTATTGGAAAGCATGAAGAAAGGTAAGGACCTTTTGTCGCACAAAATGTCTAGGCACCGTGACAACGGCTCAGATCAGGGGGTTGTCACCCTGATCCCCAATCTCTCTATTTAAGTTGTCTCCTTGTAGACTAAGGGGGGTAGACCCTAACAAAATGAAAAAGGAGAACTGATTGGAATCCAACCAATTCAAGAGACACAGTCAAACGACCAAGTACTTGTTAAGATTTAACGAGATTTTACAGATTTGATTAGATTAAAAATTTAAGACCAGTGCCTTGAGGAGTCAAATTCTCCTGTTACGAAATTAAGATCAAGTAGTTGATAGATAACTGCTGCTAAAAATGACAACTATCCTGTTATGAAAATACCAATCCACCACGACAATATTCAACTCTTCAATTAAATGCTCAATTTATCAAACTGGAAGATAAGCCCTTTTCAACAATGCATTTGATTAAATACTTTCATAATCCTTCAATATTATGCATTAACAATGTTCGATCTAGGAAAGAAAGACATGCAATTTATCAGCTTCAAAATTTCGCAAAGTTAACTAGGCAATTAAAAACCACAATTAGAGCCAGTTGAACGATCATCAATCCCACTGGATGCTAAGCATCAAAAATACTTTGAACCAAATGCAATCTTTAAACAATTTAAATTCTGAAAAGATATTATCATGAAAGGACCATCGAAATTAAATGCTAGACATTTCAAATAGTTCTGATTCCTGAATTAAAATGATATTCTTAGTAATTCCAATCCAGAAATTTGAATTTAGTCGATAGCCAAACTTTAGAATAAAAATTAAAAGTTCACCTTTTGACTATGAAATAATTTAGATTACCCAAGACCAACTTCAAACAAAAATTCCTAATGTTAAAAGTAAATTTTTTTTTTTTTTTTTTTTAATTTTTTTTTTTTTTCGAGAAATTTTTGAAGTTAAAAATTTCACTAAAGTTTTTGAGTCCTTTTAAAATTTCTCAAAATCTAAAGTTAACTAAAAACAAAATTTAAAAGAAAGAAATCTAAAACTCTAAAAAATGAAAAGGTTAGAAATTAAAGAAATTTGATTTTGTTTTGATTTTAAAGTTTTAAAAGTCTAAAGATTAAAAAGGAAACTCAAACCTAAAAATTAAATTAAACGTCACCTAAACTAAACTAACCTTAGCAAAAAATAAAAAATAAAAAATCGCAAGTCTAAACTTGAAAAAAACAAAAAAATTAAAGGCATTAATGCTTCGCAAGGTAAGGAAGCCATGGGCACAAGAAATTCACACGGAGGAGAATGGGAGCAGATGTCGCAAGTAAGGATGCAGGAGCTGAGGGATACGGTACGGACGGGCAGAGAGAATGTCGCATGAGAATCGCAATCGACAGCAACAAAGGGTCGAGGAAGAAAATGTGGGATTGGGTAGTCGACAAAGGCAGCGTAAGGGAGAAGGGTGACTGCAAGTCGAAGGGATATGGCTGCGAGAATGCAAATGGGGAGCACGCAAGGTTTGAGGGAACGAGCAGGTGGACTGAGGGCTGCAGGTCAACGTGAAGAAAGAAGCAGCCAGCAAGGGGAAAGGGATGCACGACGCAAATGGAGAAGAGGGAGCAGCGATGAGGGAATGGTTGTCGGAATGAAGGTCGATGGCGGATGGAGCTCAAAAAAAAAATTGAAGGAAGATGGCAGTGATGGGATGAGGGCTTACGCAGAGAATGGACGCAGCGTGAGGATGAAGGAAAAAGTTAGCATGAAGAATGAATGAGGGAGTTGCAGGCAGTCGGACGAGATCTGGAAGGGACACGCGTGGACAGAGGCTGCGTATGGGAACAGTAAAGGAGATTGGAGCTGCCAGTAAAGAAGGGATAACGCAGACAGGGGAAGCGTGAAGGCAACAGCGTGAGGATGGCAGCCACAGAGAAGGATGTCGCAGGCACAGTTGGTGCAAAAAATAATTCAAAATTTTTCCTTTCACCCAGCAGAATAGATACACCTGCAATTATTTAAATTTTAAGGCGAGATACTGCCCAGATCTGCAACTAGATTTGATCCTAAGACCTAGACCTGGCTCAGATCTAAAAATATTATTTGAAAATCTTCGTGTAACCTGCACAAAACCAAAAACAAAGAACCCAAAACCCAAAAAAATTGCACAGAAAATAAAACCCTTAAAACCCCGGTGAGTAAAACAATTAACGATATTTACAAATCTACAATGCTATTTTACAAATCGAGGCCCTCATGGCCAGACTAAAACATCTAGCACAATTAAAAAAAAAAAGATAAATTAAGAGAGAGGCACAAGCCCTAAAAAGAACCCTGCAAAAAAAAATGGAATTTAAGATAAGCCTTGGGAATTAGATCTGGAGGGCTCCTCAAATCTTATTTCCTTGGGAGTCAGTTGGTCCAGCCGAGGACTTCCCTAAATGCCCAATTCTAAATCCGGAAGATTTTCTGCACACTTAAAGTTAAACTGTTAAATTAATAGAGAAATAAGATAAAACATAAAATTTTCAAGAGTTAGAGATAACTGCTAACTCAATCCAATTAATATTCTTACCCTAAATCCAATAACCTAAGCAAGATACTTGTGCAATGGATTACTCTACAAGAACCATTAATCAACAATTCGTTAAAATAATCACCAGCAAAATATTAAGAACAAGTTTACCATAAAATGTTGAAGAGGAACACCACCCTCAAAATAAAACCCCAAAGACTTCGTTTTGTATTATTCCAGAAAATATTACAAGAGAGCTTCAAAAGCAAGTACTCGATCAAGAGATCGGATGATTGAACGACTGACAAAGACCTCTAATTTATAAGATAAAATCTCCAAGGGCTAGTTCGGTTGATCCATGTCAAAGTAATCTCGACCATTTAAAAATATTTAATTATCTTTTAATCTCATCCATCGAAATTATAAATTTTTGAGGAAATTCGAATTTATCATTTAATTCATTTTTAGTTAACTCAAAAATAATATTTTTGAGTTAATTACCTCAAAATTTTGACTTTGACTTAACCACCAAGGCCCAAGGGTCCAAAATTTCTCGAAATTCTCAATATTCCCTTGGCCAGGGACCTTTAAAAATTTATTTTAGTGCTACACAAATTTTGCCTTTGAAGAATTTTAAATCACCTAGGACTTAAAATTAATTAAATTTATGGCTTAGGATTTTTAATTTAATTTGGCCAGAAAATTTAATTAATTGACTGAGAGGGGATTTAATTATTTTTCCAACCCTCTTTACATAAGATAAATACATTTTGACACATGAAGAGGGAAAACCCATTCATGATAGACCCTCAAATAGCTACCCAATTCTGCGACTTGAAACATGATCTAGTAGATCAAGTAGCTTGTAATAAAATAATCTAGCCAATTAGCTAGAATTATTCCCAAACTACTTTTACAAAGACTCGATAGAAAACACTAGGACTCACTTAATATCTTGGGGTGAGGCTGGAGAGAAAAACTCTGTCGATCACTTGTGTCAAGAAACACAAATGAATCAGTGACACAAAAAACCTCCTAGGATAGAAATCATCACCAAAATACTAAGCTTACCTAGGTTGTTACATACATGATGGCCTAAATTAAATCATTTACATCATAAACATGCAAAATGGGTTTATATCGTTTACAAAACTGTCCACTGATGATGAAATCTGAATGGCGTAAACACCTCGAACATGATGAATCCCATTTGCACAAATGGGGGTGTACTGCTATGGGGTTGTTGACACAGAGTGGCCAACATCTGGCTCTACTTGGGGACACGTTGCTTCATCGAAGGAATGTGAGAATCCAAAATCTGTATCCAAGCAACACACAAAATTACATAAGTAGCGTCCATCCAAATATCATTATATAACATTAAGCACATGAAAATAGAAGCTCTTCATTTATTGACTATTCTACCAACATGAAATGTAAATCTACTCTAACTACAAAACGAAACGTTGAAAGGACAAAGTGTAGGGTTAGGGATACAATACAAAGGATGCCATGTGGCATCATATGTGTTCAATATAGTGCATACTAAGCATTTGCCTGCTTTCAGGGAAGTCTGTAGGTTGCTTTTTCAGATGTGCCATGCCCGATTTTGCATTTTGTAGGACTCTGTCTTATCCGAATGTCAAGTTGCTCTCAGCCATCAGATGCATCTAGCCATTTACTTCTTCTTTTCTGTTTTTTTCTCTTTTTCTGTGGGCTGTGATGTCAGCAATAAGACCACTGTAGATTTCTTGACCTTATCTTGAAGATGCTTGTACAAAATATCTAATGAACCTAGAGTGTGACCAATCTTATTCTGAATATACTCTGTCAATGGTGACACATAAGCTTGGTCTTTCTTAACATCCTTTTTAACCATAGTTAATTTATCCTTAATGGGAAAAGTGACCTCCCTGTGATGAGATGGGAATTTCTTGAGCGAACCGAGAGGCCTATGATCTGTTGACAATTCTTACTTGGGTTGGGAATTCTGCATGTATGATCTTTCCATTTTTTCCAACTTATTCTGAATAACGGTCATTTGATTAGAATGTTTAACCTTTACAACATTAATTTCCTTCACATGACCCTCTTCAACAGTCAACAATTTGTGTTGAAGAGACATCTAGATGATTTCCATGTTTTTTATCGCTTTATCATTATCTGTTTTCATGGCCATGAAGCAATTTTGAATATAGTTCATCCATTTCTTATGATTTGCTTCCATGATCATCATTTCCTTGATATGTTTTTCTTTTAAGGCCAATAACCTGCTCTGCATAGAACCAATTTCCCTGGCGTGATCTGCTATTAATTTTTCTTGATTAAGTTCCATACTCTTAATGAATTGAACCTGATTCAATTGCATATCTTTAACCATCTGAGTTAATTCCTTGATGAAATCATTTTCAACTTCTATAGTTTCATTTACCTCATCTTTTGCTTTTACCTTTTCTTTATCTCCATATTCATTTTCAAATGCCTTAATGAGTGATTGGAAAGAATCAAAAGTGTTTTTGGGGGAGTCAGCGAACCACTCCACAGCATCACCAACTAAGGTGAGAACGAAAAGCCGCATCTTCACATCTTTATGATCAGAATATGGTCTGAAAGTGCACCTCGACAGTGAAACCATTATTGTCACTAAAAGGGGATACTCATAGAGAGTCAAACTAACCGAAAGCGGGAATTTATGTGGAGCACCCTGAAAGTTAGTGAAGTCAAGAGGATCAAAAAAATCATCCATGATGACTTGCTTGAATGGAACAATGAAATCGATGTCAGATAAATAGATCCTTGTTCAAGAAAGGTCAAGAGGTCCACAAGAAGCGAGCTTCTTAGGAGGAATTCTTGTAAGAGATGAAAGAATTGGAGTCGTTACTTGAACATGAACCTAATTCTAAAACAGAAAATAAAAAATTTAAAAAATTAAAAAAATTTAAAAAAAAATCGAGAGAAGCAGATGGATATCAGGGAGGATTCTTGTTTGGGGGTAAATAGATGAATAAGTGGTGTCGCCACCCAAACAAGAAGCCAACCAAAATGTCCAGGTGCTAAAGGGGCAAATGATGAAAGGATTAGTGAGATGACGAAAGATACGATGATGAAACGATGAAGAGATGAAATGACGCCAGAAAAAGTTATGTCGTGTGACAGGTAATGAATGGCAAAAAAAAGATTAGAAGATTAGAAGATGTTGTCAAGACCAAGGACAGAAAAACTCTATCCCCGGCAACAGCGCCAAAAAATGTTGTCGCACAGAATGTCTAGGCACCGCGACAACGGCTCAGATCAGGGGGTTGTCACCCTGATTACCAATCTCTCTATTTAAGTTGTCTCCTTGCAGAGACTAAGGGCGGTAGACCCTAACAAAATGAAGAAGGAGAACTAATTGGAATCCAACCAATTCAAGAGACACAGTCAAACGACCAAGTACTTGTTAAGATTTAACCAGATTTTACAAATTCGATTAGATTAAAAGTTTAAGACCAGTTCCTTGTGGAGTCAAATTCTCCCGTTACGAAATTAAGATCAAGTAGTTGATAGATAACTGCTGCTAAAAATGACAACTATCCTGTTATGAAAATACCAATCCACCACGACAATATTCAACTCTTCAATTAAATGCTCATTTTATCAAACTGGAAGATAATCCCTTTTATAATGCGATTGATTAAACACTTTCATAATCCTTCAATATTATGTATTAACAATGTTCGATCTAGGAAAGAAAGACATGCAATTTATCAGCTTGAAATTTCTCAAAGTTGAGTAGGCATTTAATATCAATTTCAAACAATTAAAGACCACAAGTAGAGATAGTTGAATGATCATCAATCCCACTAGATGCTAAGCATGAACAATACTTTGAACCTAATGCAATCTTTAAACAATTGAAATTTCGAGAAAGATGTTATCATGAAAGGACCATCGAAATTAAATGCTAGAAATTTCAAATAGTACCGAATTAAAATGATATTCTTAGTAATTCCAATCCAGAAATTTGAATTTAGTATATAGTCAAACTTTAGAATAAAATTTAAAAGTTCACCTTTTGAGTATGAAATAATTTAGATTACCCAAGCCCACCTTCAAACAAAAATTCCTAATGTTAAAAGTATATATATATATATATATTTTAATCGAGAAATTTTTGAAGTTAAAATTTTCACTAAAGTTTTTGGGTCCTTTTAAAATTTCTCAAAATCTAAAGTTAACTAAAAACAAAATTTAAAAGAAAGAAATCTAAAACCCTAAAAAATGAAAAGGTTAAAAATTAAAGAAATTTGATTTTGTTTTGATTTTAAAGTTTTAAAAGTCTAAAGATTAAAAAGGAAACTCAAACCTAAAAATTAAATTAAACGCTACCTAAACTAAACTAACCTCAGCAAAAAATTAAAAAAATAAAAATCGTAAGTCTAAACTTGAAATAAACAAAAATATTAAACGCATTAATGCTTGGCAGGGTAAGGAAGCCGCGGGCACGGGAAATTCATGCAGAGGAGAATGTTGCATGAGGATGGCAATCGACAACAGCAAAGGGTCAAGGAAAGAAAATGCGAGATTGGTCAGCCGACAAAGGCAGCATGAGCGAGAAGGGTGATTGCAGGTCAAAGGGATATGGTTGTGGGAATGCAAATGGGGAGCACACAAGGATTGAGGGAACGAGCAACTGGACTGAGGGTTGCGGGTCAATGTGAAGAAGGGAGCAGCCGACAAGGGGAAAGGGATGCACAGCGCAAATGGAGATGAGGGAGCAACAATGAGGGAATGGTTGCCGGAATGAAGGCCGATGGCAGATGGGGCTCAAAAAAACTGAAAGACGATGGCAGCAATGGGATGAGGGCTTATGCAGAGAATGGACGCAATATGAGGATGAAGGAAAATGTCAGCGTGAAGAATGAATGAGGGAGTTGCAGGCAGTCAAACGGGAGCTGGAAGGGACATGCGGGACAGAGGCTGCGTATCGGAACAGTAAAGGAGATTGGAGCTGACAGCAAAGAAGGGATAACGCAGAAAGAGGCAGCGTGAGGATGGCAGCCACAAAGAAGGATGGCGCAGGCACAGCTGGTGCAAAAAATAATTCAAATTTTTTCCTTTCACCCAACGGAATAGATATACCTGCAATTATTTAATTTTTAAGGCAAGATATTGCCCAGATCTGCAACTAGATTCGATCTTGAGACCAGATCTTACCCTCCAGGGCCTAGATCTAGCTCAGATCTAACAAATTTCTTTGAAAATCTCCGTGTAACCTGCACAAAACCAAAAACAAGGAACCCAAAACCCAAAAAAATTGCACAAAAAATAAAACCCTTAAAACCCCGGTGAGTAAAACAATTAACGATATTTACAAATCTACAATGTTATTTTATAGATCAAGGCCCTCATGGCCAGATTAAAACATTTAGCACAAATTTAAAAAAGAGAAATTAAGAGAGAGGAAAAACCCCTAAAAAGAACCTTGCAAAAAAAATGGAATTTAAGATAAGCCTTGGGAATTAGCTCCGGAGGGCTTTTCAAATCTTATTTCCTTTGGAGACAGCTGGTCCAACCAAGGACTTCCCTAAACGCCCAATTCTAAATCCGGAAGATTTTATGCACACTTAAAGTTAAACTGTTAAATTGATAGAGAAATAAGATAAAACATAAAATTTTCAAGAGTTAGAGATAACCGCTAACTCAATCTAATTAATATTCTTACCCTAAATCCAGTAACCTAAGCAAGATACTTGTGCAATAGATTACTTTACAAGAGTCATTAATCAACAATTCGTTAAAATAATCACCAGCAAAATATTAAGAACAAGTTTACCATAAAATGTTGAAGAAGAACACCACCATCAAAATAAAACCCCAAAGACTTCGTTTTGTATTACTCCAGAAAATATTACAGGAGAGCTTCAAGAGCAAGGACACGATCAAGAGATCGGATGATTGAAAGACTGACAAAGACCTCTAATTTATAAGATAAAATCTCCAAGGGCTAACTCGGTTGATCCATGGAAAAGTAATCTCGACCGTTTAAAAATGTTTAATCATCTTTTAATCTCGTCCGTCGAAATTATAAATTTTTGAAGAAATTCGAATTTATCATTTAATTCCTTTTTAATTAACTCAAAAATAATATTTTTGAGTTAATTACCTCAAAAATTTGACTTTGACTTAACCACCAAGGCCGAAGGGTCCAAAATTTCTCGAAATTTTCAATATTCGCTTGGCCTAGGACCTTTACAAATTTATTTTAGGAACCCACGAATTTTGTCTTTGAAAAATTTTAAATCACCTAGGACTTGATATTAAGTAAATTTCTGGCCTAGGATTTTTAATTTAATTTGGCCAGAAAATTTAATTAATTGACTGAGAGAGAATTTAATTATTTTTCCAACCCTCTTTACATAAGATAAATACATCTTGACACATGAAAGGGGAAAACCCATTCGTAATATACCCTCAAATAGCTACCCAATTCTGCGACTCAATACATGATCTAGTAGACCAAGTAGCTTGTAATAAAATAATCTAGCCAATTAGCTAGGATTATTCCCAAACTACTTTTACAAAAACTCGATAGAAAACACTAGGACTCACTTAGTATATTGACGATAAAATCCACCTTAGTTTTGGGGTGAGGCTAGAG
This sequence comes from Pinus albicaulis, assembly GCA_034641835.2. NCBI lineage: Eukaryota > Viridiplantae > Streptophyta > Pinopsida > Pinales > Pinaceae > Pinus > Pinus albicaulis. Next base: position 1,282,972,098 of record CM076575.1, on the reverse strand, counting down.
GGAAAAACTTTGTCGATCACTTGTGTCGAGAAACACAAATGAATCAGTGAGACAAAAAATCTCCTAGGATATAAATCGTCACCAAAATACTAGGCTTACCTAGATTGTTACATACATGATGGTCTTACTTAGATTATTTACATCATAAACATGGAGAATGGGTTTACATCCTTTACAAAATTGTCAACTGATGATGAAATCTGAATGGCATGAACACCTCGAACATAATGAATCCCATTTGCAAAAATGGGGGTGTACTGTTATGGTGTCGTTGACACATAGTGGCCAATAGTACCCTTGGATCCTTGGGCACTCTGATGTATAAAAATAGATTCATGGTATAATCATGGGACTGTGGATGCCTGAAAGACAAGAATTAGTAGCAACATAATTCATGAACCTGGTATAGCAGTCGGCTAGCATCAAGATTTTGCTACAAGTCGATAATAAGGATCATTTTTGGATCCTCCTTTGTGATGTCATGGAGTGACTTCTTCGGCTTGGAAGAATGACCATGATGATTGTTATCCATTTTATATGTTCTTGAAGCGAGCCTCTTAAGAAGCTTGTTGGTTCAGTTGCAACACAATGGACCTCATCCTAGAAATGAGGAGCAGGGTTAGATGACTAGTTGAGGTATGTTCTGCTAAATACTCTGATAAAATTTGAAGGAAGACCATGATGTTAAGCAAGAAATGATATATTGTTAAGTTATGCAGAATCCTACTATATGAAAAAGATTCACTTTAAGAAGGATATGATGACTTCATTGTGTTGTTGCCATGGTACTTAGTCTGAGGAGCTGATGTACTCCACAAGAGCAGATATGATAGCAAGTTGCAAATGGTTTGATAATCATGTTCCTAAAGGAGCCATGTTCGAGCTCAATGATGATTAGTTCATGAAAAAGGACCATCATAAAGAAGTAACTTTAATTTGATGTTCATTTTGAATTTTGAACTCATCTGGTTGGGTTGAAAGAGGGTTGTAGAATGTCACTTACAACTGGTACTTGTGGGATTGGATGGAATATTTTGAAAGAGGTAGTTTTATGAAGGATAGCCATATGTGGACTAAAAGATCACTTTCTGAGAAAGAAAAAGGATGTCATAATTGTTGAAGGGAAGTGATGTAGAAGATGACCTATGCCCTACGAAAAAGTTATGAATAAGAATGGCTCCATGATGAAGAATTTGAAGTTTATTTATAACATGATGATGTTGGGCTTTGTAAAAGAAAGCTCACACGTGTGATGATGACAATAGAGTCCCCTTCCGGATGGGGTATGTGCCTTAAGAGGTAGTGTGTTGGCCCATGTAATACCTCCTAACATTGTGCTCTGATCTATTGAGAGATAGAGAGTGTTAGTGAAGGCCTTGCTATGTTGACAATGTTAGTTGTATATTGATCATAATGTTGATGCTTAAGATGGCTTACTAATTTGTCTCTTCTTATGAGAATAATTCAATGGAAGTATTGTCCTTGTACGTGTGGTCAATTATGAATACCTCCCTAGTTAAGAGGGAGTGTTGAAATGTAACTAGTGTCGGCCTTCATAATTTGTACTTGAGTCATGAATTGATGTAATCTACCTGTCAAAAGAAAAGAAAAAATATTTGCAAAAAAGAAAAGACTATTTTATTGAGATGGGTTTCTCACCCATCATGTTGTGGTCCTAGGTCAAAGCACCCATTTGTTAAATTTTGCAGTTTTGAAATTAATTATCTTAGGTCTTCAACCTTTAAGTGCGGACAGTAACCAATAACCATATAGAAGACAGTGAATGAACATTAAGACAGCAGATTTGGTCCAAGACTAGGGAAAAACCCCACTTTGGGGAAAAACCCTTTAAGAATATTCTTCTATAGATCTTCACCCAATGTTTAGGAAAAATACATAAGCAGAGTCTCCCGATGCATGCTAGAAATCCAGGACAATACGCCTTCACAATAAGATGATCTTGCCACAAATAATAAGTAAATATCCTCCAGATGTGAGAGGATGAGACTTGTAATACGAAAACTACAAAAATTGATACAAGGGAGATTTTCCACCAATGATAATACAAGATAGGGATCTTGCCAATAATACGAAATCTGCCAAACAATAATGCAAGAAAGAAATCTCCAGAAATGCGAGAAAGAAATCTCCACTAGATCTGCCAATGATGATAAGAGATTTGCCACTAATAATCAGAGATCTGCCACTAATAATCAGAGATCTACCACTGATTATAAGAGATTTTCCACTGATAATTAGATATTTGCCACTAATAATAAGAGATTTTCCAATGATTATAAGAGATATACCACTGATAATCAGAGATCTTCCACTGATAATAAGAGATCTTCCAATGATGATAAGAGACCTACCATTGACAATCGGAGATTTTCCACTGATAATAAGAGATCTTCCAATGATGATAAGAGATCTACCACTGATAATCAGATATCTGCAACTGATAATCAGGGATCTGCCATTGATAATCAGAGATATGCAAATCTACAATAGATCTGCTAACAATAAGAGAGATCAATTACTAATGTGAGGGCTTGATCACCAATGCGAGAGCTAGATCACCAAAGCAAGAGAGAAAGAACTTGAAGTGTTGCAAATGAAGTCTTCTCTTTAATATATAGGAATCTTTGAGACAAAATCCCTAACTCGAATTAGGTTTTCGGAGGCTCCTAGAGTGATCATTTTTGCACATGTTGAAGTGATTTTATTTTGCACATGTCAAAATAACTTTATAAAACAATTTTGAAATAACTTTTGCACTTATAAAAATTATCTGCACTTGAGAAACAATTCGCTTGAAGGGTGAAAGGGGTTAACACATAGAGTGTTTTTATAGGGAAATTTCTCCCTTAGTTTCACAAAATTCAACACCATTGAGTGTTCTAGGGGTCTTGTTGTCAAGTCAAGAGTCAAAGTCATGATGTACTAGCCCTTGGAGGGCCCATGTAACAAGAAGGAAAAATATTTAATGTAATATGTCATGTCTAGAAGCCTCCAAATGCTGAGTCAGCCAACACTTTTCAAGTCTGCCTAAAGAGGTCTAATTCGCTCTCATGGAGGCCTATAAAAAGAAGAACCTCACCTCATTTGATAGATGAATCGAACAACGAGTTATCTTTGATCCTAACAAAGAAAAGAGAGGTCTGATCTACCAAAATTGTATGGGAAGAAGAGAAAATTCTTGGGAGGCCAGCGAATCTGTAGAAGGAAGCGAAATTTTGTCTTTGTTGCTTACACATGCAAGTTTGAAGAAAGAACTAGGGCTTCCTCAGTCTGGTTTTTGTAGAGACATCTTTTGGGGTTTGGCTGGCTCATCACCTAGGGGTTTGGTCAAGGTCAAGGCCTTGGAAGTCTTCATTGAAATTCTATAATAGATTTTTGCGGGTTTTCCTCTCTAGGAGAGAGGTTTTGGCCCTGGCTAGCAGCCTAGATCTGGTGTTCTTGTGTTTGTATTGTGATCTTCTTACTGTCATTTGTCTTGATGATAAAACAAAACTACATTACAAAAATTTTGAGGTCTAAAATGGGTCTCAAAAAAAAAATGTACAACCAAAATCAACTTTATAAGAACCAATAGGATTCAAGATGATGATGTCAACCATAGGGGACGACTAACCATTTTTGGAGTAAAAATTTTAAAAACTAAAAAACTTGCAATCATGTTTTTTCATGTATTTCTCATTTTTGTGTAGCAAGGTCCATTGAAAGTATGCAACATGGGTACTCCTTGCATGAGGAATTAAATTATGCATCCAACGAGTGCTCCTGCTCGAAATTGAGTAAAACTGTAGGGAGATAAGTTGAAAATATGAGTTGAAAAAGTGGTTTTTTCTTTTTTCCCTCTAAAATTTGATGATGTAATCTAATCTTATTTTATTATTTCCATTGTTATTTTATAATATTCCTTAGGAGGCCCATTTTAGACCTCAAAATTTCTCTAATGAATGATAATAATAATGTCACAAGAAAATGTCTTCGATTAAAGTGAAATCAAATTTAAAATAACCCTAACTATCATGCCCTAGATTTCTCAACACTTAGGACCAACATTTCATTGTGTCAAGAACTGCGGCAATGGATTAGGAAATGGTCAATGATGACATACTTTGGTGAACCTAGGTGGAGTATGTTCCCTGGAGAAGCGATGTGGTGTCCTATTGAATGCCTCCCAGCATTGTGCTCTGATCTAGTGAAGAGATAGAGTGTACTTGTCAAGGCCTTGGTATTTTTCCAATGTTAGTTATGATGTTATTATCATCACTGGTTCTTATCAATCCATATCCTTTCTTATATGAATATTTCAACTTGAGATTACCTTGTTGAGACATTATGAATACCTCTCTAGTTAAGAGGGAGTGTTGAAGTTGTAATTAGAATCTGTCATCATAATGGAAATTTATCATTGATGTATTTATTATATTTATTATATTTTTGTCAAAGCATGTTCTTCATGCTTAAAGAGTCACAAAGAGTAAAAAAAAAGAAATTATTATGAGTCAAAAGAAAATGTACTTGAGTCATGTCCCGTTTGGACATTTGAAAAAGGAATTTGAATTTTACGTTGAGTCAAAAGTCCACAAGATGACAAAGGCAGCCTAAGCCCTCCAAGAGGCACCTATCGACCCTCCTAGACAGCTAGATATAAAGACAAGTTCGACCTACCTGAGAGCTTATTCAAGAACATAACAAGAAGTATTTTTTGAACCTAGCGAAGGAAGAAGAAGGTCAAGTCAAGAGAGAAAGAAGAGAAGTCAAAGCCTAAAAGACTGTTATATTATTGACCGTATTTCTGACCTACAACAGCTCGCATGTGTGGACTGACTTTCTGTGGATGAGGCAGAACTTCCTGAAGTAATTGCAGGACCGAAATTTTCTGTGTTTGGAGCAGACTTGACCAACGTTGACTTTGACCATTAGAGGAGACTTGGACGAGGGTTTGACTTGGAATCTTTGTGGCAGATTGGCCTTGGTATTGGATACCTCATTTTTTATCTGATTCTATAAGAGAAGGATTGTTGGGTTTTCCCCTTGTGGGTATTGCTCTGGCTAGCAACCTAATTTTGGTGTCTCTTGCCTCTTTTTTATCTTTATATTTTGAACATATGTATAATTGCTTGATGAAGAAGTAATAAGGAGACATTTAATATTCACAAGTCTTTATCAAGGAGGAATCAAGTATTAAGATTCACTGCCCTTGGTTTCTCAACAACCAGTTCAATATGTGTGTGTGTATACTAGTTTGAAGTGTGTGTGTGTGTGTGTCAGTTGGGTTTATCTCAAGTAGTTGGAAGCAATGACTGTTATCCTCCCCACCCAGATTCAATTATCACAAGTGACATGTTGATCTCATATTAAATATATTTTTGCAATGGCTTCAAGCCTTCTTGTTGTATGACCTTGAGCCCTAAAGAATATCTTACCCTTGTCCATGGGTTGGAGGGTGGTATGCTTTGTTACATGGAAAATATGTGTGTGTGTGTGTGTGTGTGTGTGGAAAATATATATATCCTCGAGGGTTAGCTCAATTGGTTGAGGTCCCATTGCTAAAGCACCTCGTCATTGGGAGGTCATGAGGTCAATTCTCCTCAACGTCCTTCGGGTTAGGCTCTGATTAGTTTGGCCGGAAAGATGTGATCCCTTCTGGTGGATCTGCCTGGATTTTCCTCGAGAATAAATAAATGTGATCCACATGGTAGATAAACATATTTTTCTTACATTAAATGCCAACATATAACATTAAAAACTTCAGTTCTTAACTTTTTAGGTTTACTTATTTTTCTTTTCTTTTCTAATTTCTGGTCGTTTTCAGTTTTTCTTCTTCCTCAACTAACTTGTGCTCTCTTGTTCCCTTTGCTACTATTCCTTGTTGACTTCCCCTTACCTATTTATTACCTAGATGAGCTACTCCCTCTTCGACTTCTTTTGGTCCCAATGATGAACCTTGGTTGAGGTACAAAACGTCGACTCCCAAATTTATTATGCAACACCTCAAAGGTCTTAATGGATAATGTTAACATTGGTTATAGCACAAAATTGTTATACAATTATCAATGGATATATGTTTTGGTAATATAACCTACAAGTTAATGGGCTATGCGATAGTCAAATAACTATAGCATTGATGTAACATCAATGTCGTGGACATTTATAGGTTAGTTGTATGTTATTAAGCATTATTTTGCTATGATACATGGGTAAAGCAATTTTGGAGGGATGCAAAATTGCCCAAATTAGTTATTTGATGATGTACCTCTAAGAGAAACAATAATGGCACAACGCAGTCAATGATAGGGTGTTGAACCTATTTCTATCAAAAGATGTGGAGGCATTGCTCATCATGTATCATTTGAAACCTAGATTCATGGAGGAGTAATGTTAGTCATGCTCTCCCTAAACATGTAACGATGACTACCAGTTGCCTGCTATGGGATTTAGGTTGATATAGTTAATGCTCCAACATATTGCAGCAAAGGGATGGAAAAAGGAAGATGGAAGTGGGTGTTTAGGAGTGACTCTAAGTAGGTTGAGGATCCTACTTGGTATTTTATGATCAATTCTTTATTTCCTTACCTTGTCCCTATCATGCTTACAACACTTATCTAATTCAATTCCAACAATTTAAATGTTATAGCTTATTATGGATAAATGTCGAATTGTTATGCTTTTGTTAACGAGGATTATTTGATGAAACTTGATTTATTATTCTGTATAATTAATTGTGAACATGTAAGAACTATGCATTAGGAACACCCCTTGTTGTAACAATCCATCAGTGAGATATTATATATATGTGCACCAGCTACGCCTACATACCCAGTGAATGTACATTATTATGGTCTCATAATAACATAAGTTACTAAACTAGGTTATTAATTAATCAATATATTATTTCGTGAATTGGAAATTATATGACATGAATATATAGGTAAGATACGCATTCAATAATTTTGGCTAGTGTGTGCAAAAGGATAAATAAATTATTTATAACTTATTATCTAACCCTTGAATGAAAATTCAAATTTATCAAGGGTTAGTGTCTGCATAAGTTTTGCTTGCATTAGATATTTATTAGATAATTATTATATTTCACCTCCCTAGGATAAGGGCGCTAGCCGATAACGATAAGATGGGTTAACTACCCCCATTCTCGAGAAATGTTGTGATGCAGGAAGGAGAAGACTCGGAAGAAGGCAGTGGGGAGGATGATAAAAGGGGAGAAGAAAAGGAAGGGCAGAGACTGGCTAATTGGGAGAAGAAGCAATTCCTCAAATTAAAGAAGACTGGACTATTACACGGTTTATTTCACATATCACTATTGTATCTTGGATTGTTGTTGTTGTTCATGGAGCTCTGGGTAAGAATGGCTAGGAAACCCAAAGGTTTCCTTTAGCTAAGAAGCCACCTAGGCTCCCAAATGGTTAGGAGGTTAAATTCCAATTCAGATGTTCTTCCGAGGGAATGGAACTACACGGGAAAATTAAAACAAAAAAGAGGTATTTTCATTGTGATTAAGCAATGTATTTTTGCTCTAAATTTCAAAATAATCTAAGTTACCAGAAACGTTGCCCCCAACTCTCGGAAACATTGTTCAGTGTTTCGGATAAGGAAGCGCGTACGAAACAGCTTGGAAACGGCATGGAAATGTTTCAGCCACGTTTCACTTTTTTGGAAATGGCCAACCTGAAATCGAAAACGTTTCAAAGGAGTTTCAAGAAAATTTGATACGTTTCCAGAAAATTTGGGTATGTTTCCAGAAAATATGGATACGTTTCCAGGTGTCCAGTGTTCCAAGTTTCCAATGTTCTAGGCACTTTATTGCAAGAATATATTACGAGTTTGTTTGTCCAGAGCATGTAAATGCAGTTGAATTCTTTGCGTACCTTATATCCACAGAGTACAGCTCATCTGAAAGTGAGCATTTATCATGAAAAAGGATCCATAACATGATAGAGGTATTTGCTAACAAGTTTTCAACAATGCCACATCTAAAGAATAGAAACCTGGAATTTGGAATGGAAACTCATAGGGTATCTATGAAATCAAGAAGAAAATTTCTTACCCACAAAGTTGGTTAGTGGAAGCAGTTTCTTTGCATTAGGTTAAATTTCTCAGCATTTCTTTACTAATATCATACTTCACAATACTTAATTGTTTAAATTGTGGCATCTTGATTTTTGGTCATATGATCTTAGGTTGTGAATAAATAAATCAGGCTTCTTTCTATGAATTTCAGAGCATCTCATATTGTAGCTACTAGAATACAGTCCAATTTATAATGTGTAAACATTGTTATTTGCAATGATTAAATTGTTATTTGGTGATACTAGATAATATTTCTATGAGTTGATGATGATGATGATGATGATGTATTTTTAAATATAAAATCTAGATTCTAAAGACTAAAAGATGAATGATAATATGAAATTTTTATTTTATCATATATATATATATATATATATATATATATATATATATATATATATATCGTTTCCTTGTCGTATCCTATCCGGATTTTTTGAAAATTTGTCATATCCATTTCAAACCCTATATCTATATCTGTTCATCTATCCATTTTAGTGCAACTTAGAGAATAATAAGCTCTCAAATTTTCCCTAATTAACTGTTAAATGTGAAGCTAATTTAATTGTTGTAAGTTTAACACTTCAATTGTGAGTTGACTATTGTAAAATTTACCTTTGACAGCCTTCCCAGAAGGTTGATTGTACTTTGCCTAAATTATAGCTCAAGGAGAAACTAAATTAGAAAAAATGAACACTATTAGATAGTTAGATAAACTACATTGCAGTAGATTAAGTGTCAGAGAGATTAGAGTGAATAGCACCATGTTGAGCCTATAAAGTATAAAACCTATAGGGTGTTACAATATAGCCAATAAAAAAAAAAGTTGATGATGTCAATACAATGTGGCATGAGTATATATCTGTCACAGCCTTAATAGATACGTGAGACTCATAGCCATACCCTTACAGAGATAATTATTGTTTATTTTTTTGCTTAATCACAATGAAAATACCTCTTTTTTGTTTTAATTTTCCCGTGTAGTTCCATTCCCTCGGAAGAACGTCTGAATTGGAATTTAACTTATGATATATAGCCATATGCAGAAGTAAACTCCACTGACACAAAATGCGAAGGTTGTTGAAGAATGTACCTAGGTTCGGTCTTCATAATTGTATTTGAGTCATTATGAAATGTACTTATCAATTGAATGAAAAAGAAATTTTTTATTATTATTACAATGATTTATTAAAGCACAGCTTTCAAGCTTGGGTCATCATTTATAAGTCAAAGTCCACATTGAGGACTCTAGGATTTATATTAAGTCATTAGGGTCATTATACATTTTATGACACCCTTCTTGGGCTTTTGAATCATGAAAAAAGAATTTTTTTTTAGTCAAATATGAATTTTGTCACCTCCACATCAAGTCGGCCCTTTCCTGATGAAGTCGGCCTACAAAGGAGCAATTCAACCCACAAGAAGCCTATATATACAAGTGCAGTTCAATCTACTTGCTAACCAACTCAACGAATTCAATATACAAGAAGCCTATATATACAAGTGCAGTTCAATCTACTTGCGCGCCAACTCAACAAATTCGATATACAAGAAGCAGTGCAGGAAAAAGTGCAAAGTGCGGGAAGGAGAAGGAGACGATCGAATTTCTTGGGCTATTTTATCCCTCTCTCTCCTACGAATTTATTGGGCAGTTGCAGGATCAAAATTCTGCAGTTGCAGGATCGAAGTTGCAGGAGGTCAAAGTTACAGGGGTCGAAGTTATTGGGGTTGAAGTGTTGCTGCTGCATAGATCGAAGTTTTGTTGCTGCAAGGTCAAAGGTCTAGACCGAAGCTGCTAGAAGGAAGGGTTGACTTGGTGGTTGGAGGAAGTTTGTGACTAGGTTGAAGAGTCTTGGATTATCTCAAGAAAAACTATTGAAGGAAGAGATTTGACTATGTTTTCCCCTAGATGGGGGTTTTTCCCTAGCAGAGTACCTACATCTTGTGTCTTGTTTTGCGATCTTCATACACACATAATTTGGTAATTGCTTAATGAAAGATAATATAACAAATAAGTAAAAGAAGCCAACATAATTCACAAGTAATTATCAAGAAGAGGAATCAAAACCCTAATTCTACTAGCATTGATTTCTGAACATGGTATCAAAGCTAAGGTCAAAGAAGATTGGAGATCACTTTGTTGGCTCAAATGAAATGGTTACTCCCTCTATGATAAGATACATGAAAATGTGACTCAATATTGTAGGAAGTTGGATCAAGAGAATCTTCTACTACTTATTCAACAAGATCAAAAGCCAAGGGTTCTTGGTTGCACTTACAGGTTCACTCAATGATGATAATGCATGGATTATTGATAGTGGAGCATCAAGGCACATGACAGGGGAAAGCAAACAACTTCACACTCTATCAAAGGAACCATCTTTTCATGCAGTGGAATTAGGAGACAACGAACGAAAACTATGTTGTTAGATGTCTGGGATCAACTTCTTTGAAGCTGGACAATAGAGCTAAGCTACATCTCAACAATATACTATATGTTCTAGGTTTGAAAAAGAATTTGCCTTCAATTTCAGGCTTAGAAGTTAAAGGATATAGACTTGCTTTAGTTGATGGAAAGGTTTTGGTTTGGGGAAAAGATTCAAGCATCGATAAAGCTAGGGTTATCGGAGTTCGTGAAGGAAGTCTATATGAAGTCATAAATCCATCACCTCAAGCCCTAGTTCATATGGAAATCAATCCCATTGAGTTATGGCATAGAAGATATGGACATCTACACTACAAGGTCATTCCCTCTCTTAATCAACTAGTAAATGGCATCCCCAATATCAAAGAAGAGCATTAAGGAATTTGCAATGGATGTGCTTTAGGTAAGAATACAAGAAAACCATTTACAAATAGTGAAACAAGGTCTAAAGAAATATTAGACCTCATTCATTCAGATGTGTGTGGGCCTATCTCTGATAAATCACTTGGAGGTCATATTTACTATGTAACAATCGTTGATGATCACTCTAAAAGACATGGCTCTACCTTCTCAAGAAAAAAGATGAAGTATTTGAGAAATTCAAGGAGTTTAAATCTGAAGTGGATACCCTAACTGAAAGAAGAATAAAGACACTAAGATCCAACAATGGTGGGGAATACACTTCTAAAGAATTGATTGCATATCGTAAAGAAGCAAGAATTAAGAGGGAGCTCATTGTTCCCTACAATCCCAAACAAAATGGAGTGGCCGAAAGAAAAAACAGGACAATTGAAGAAGGTATACGAACAATGATCTTTGATCAAGGCATACCAAAATTTCCATGGGAAGAATCAGCAATGACAGCAGTATATATATAAAAAAGAAGTCCTCATAGAATCCTTGAAAATATGATACTTGAGGAAGCATTCACAGGGAAGAAGACAAGTTTGGACCATCTCGGAATCTTTGGGTGTCCCGCCTATATCCACGTTCCAAAGGACAAACAAAAGAACCTAGATTCTACAAGCATTAAAGGGATCTTCGTTGGCTACGGTCTTTCTTCAAAAGCATATAGAATCTACATCAAGGAAGGAAGACATATTGAAGTAAGCAGGGACGTTATATTTGATGAGAATCACTCCTACAAAGATCCAAAGATATTCCTATTGATTCTAATGACGAAGACATACCAACATTCAAAGAAGAAGAACACCACGACAATCCTACTACAATTCAAGAAGAAGAAGGACCAAGTGTGGAGAAGGAATTCTACTGCAGATGATGGGCAGTCCTCCTAGCTCGTGTTCATTGTGGGAGATGGACATCTTGCAATGATAAGTGGCAGCCCTTCGTGCCCTATGTTGGTCTTCATCGGAGCAGCACAAGAAGACCATAGTGGGCTGAAGTCCCTGAGTAGCTGAGGAGCAGCAGTGGGCAGATTGAGAGTTGTTCACAAGTGGAAATGTGAACAACTCGACAAGAATCTCGATGTGTTGATGCGTTGGTGGACGAATGATCAACTAGTGGGCAGATTGATAGTCGAGGTTCAATGGTCAGATGGACTCGGAGCATTGATAGAGGAAGGAGCTACAAATTGGGAGCTAAAGGATCGGGAAGGTACAGGGTACGACCGAAAGGAGTTGAGAGAGTGCACTACAGCCATACAATCAGAGTATCTTGTTTTGTATATTGTAATAGTGGATGTATGAGGGCCATTATCCCTGGTACGGGAGCCCTAGACTGTAGTATTATATCAGTTGGATTAATATAACGAAGTTGGGTTGAAAATTTTAAAAAGTTGTCTTTATTCTATGCATGTGTGATTTACTATTGTTTATATTCCATTGTGCGAAGTAGTTCTATTGAGATTCTTGGTTTGGTAGCTCAAAGATTTTAAGATTCTATCCTAGACCCAAGGTCGTGGAAAATCAACATGGTATCAGAGCATATCTGAACTACTTTGAGGGACAGTGAATCAGAGTGTGCATAGCGAAGCAACTTAGAAGGAGTTGTGGGTGTCTAGATCATGGAGCAGAAGGTTCAGCTGAAGACATGGAAATGTGATCTTGACTGGCTTGGCAGTGAGATTGGTTGGGAGTTCTGGTGGACTGGTGGTGAGCTTGGTGGACAATAGTTTGTTGTAGGGCAGATTGTTGATCATGGACTTTCGTTGATTTGTCATGGATGGTTGGGACAACTCAAGGGTTTATTTGGCTTGGACGAGATCAGGTTGATCGAGATGGCTTCATGTGATGGACTGGATATTGGCAAGCTAGAGTCTTCATCGGATTGTGATGTTGCATATTCGAGATTCGTGGGATTTGCACGTGTGGTATTTGATCCAAGAATATGAGTGCTTGCAGGACTGAGCCAGTAGAGATCGTGTAGGCTCAGAGGGAGTCTAGCCTCAGAGGGAGCAGCCCTATGGAGGTTTGGGATTTTCAGGTTCCGATGTAATGAGGCAGAGGCACTACCGAGATTGTCGGATTCATTCGACAGGGCAATGATGGATGCCAGATGGGCTAGTGTCGCCTGAGATGATGATGTTTACTTCCTAGTCCTGGAAGTACCTCCCTCGCTAAGAGGGAGTGCTGATTTTTGTGTAGCTTGGGAGGTACTCCAAACCCTAGTGTTCGGGGTTTGGAGGGAAAAGAACCACAACTAGTCTTGTGGGCTTGGAACCCAAGCCTAGGGTTTTGCACCCACTGGGATTTGGACCAAAACCATGAAGAATTTGAGCATGAGAAAATTTGAGGTTATAGAGCTTGGCGTGCTGATTCCAACGCTTCGAAGATCACTCAAATCAAAGCTCTAGAACTTGAGATATGAATTTTTGAAGTTGACAATTAATTATGGACAATCAAGTCATGTAGGCTTCATCCAAGAGACATGTCTCTTCAACAAATTCGTGGAGCCCTTGGATTTGGTATAAATACAAGGTTAGGGAGCATTCATTTGACATTCAAGTGCATCAAAAGTCAAGATATCTCTGCGATTTGGAGTGAAAAGTCTAAGGCTAGAAAAGGAGTAAAGGGTTGCCAAGGTTAGAGGGTATCTCTACAATTTGGTTTGGTATTTTTCTGTGGAATAGGTCGCAACCCTGAAGGAGCCAAGAAGGTGACATAAGGGCAGATTAAGGGCAGCGTGGGTTTATCTCCTTGGCCATATCAGGCTGCAACAAAACAAAGGTATGTAAGAGTGTTTTTTGTGCTATTTAGTAAGGGGTTTGTCTTTGTTTACAAGGCCGCAGGCAGGTGTAGTTACAGCAGCATGTGGAGGAGTGTTTGAGAGAGCCGAGAGGCTTAGAAGGGACCTCCCTCCCAGCCGCAGTCATCTCAAGCATTAGTGCAGGTAAACAGAGGTGGGTTCTTGACGTAAAAAGAGGATTATAATCATGTTCTAGGCCGCAGAGAAGGGTTGTTGTTACAGCTATTTGGGAGGACCGTTTGGAGGGTATAAAGACCTAGTTTGGGTGCTCTACCTAGGTCGCAATCATCCTAAATAATAGCACAGTCAGAACAAGTGTGTTTCCATGCATTTGAAGGCTCATACCTTGTAGTTGAGACATGGATTGTAGGCAGTGTAAGGAGTAACCTTAGGCTCTACCGCAGTACGTTGGAGGCCTACTAGGTTAGCTAAGGTGGCAGCACAGTTGGACAAGGAATCACGGTGAGTTGAAGCATGGTTAGGGAGCTGGGATGCCTTAACCATAGCTCAAGTACAACACAAATCTCAAGGCAAGGAGGCAACAGCAAGGTGAGGTTGCAGATGACTCCTTAGTGATGTTTTGATGTAGGTGAATGGATGTCCTAGGTGAGGGCATATTGATTGAAGCTTAGATTTGTGCAATAGCTCCTCTATTGCAGAAGCAAAGGGCAGTTGATGAGAAGTTTGTTGGCAGTCATGTGTAAGGGTCTCTTAGGTGTGAGGATGCCCTAACTAGGTGTGGTGCTACAGTGTGAACTTGGTCACTCATGGACTATTGGAGGGCAGCGTGAGAGTGGACCAAGTGTGAAAGTGGATTGGGCATTTATGGTCTACTGGAGGACAGCGTGATAGTGTCCAAGTTGGAGCTCGGTGTGCAACACCTTGATGGACAGAGGTAGTTGCTTGACTGGCAGTTGTTGGAGCTCAAGGGTCTGATCAGCGAGGAGCAGTTTGTGGAGCCCAAGACTTGTGTGTGGAGAAGGAATTCTACAGCAGATGATGGGCAGTCCTCCTAGCTCGTGTTCATTGTGGGAGATGGACATCTTGCAGTGATAGGTGGTAGCCCTTCGTGCCCTATGTTGGTCTTCATCAGAGAAACACAAGAAGACCATAGTGGGTATAAGTCCCTGAGTAGATGAGGAGCAGCAGTGGCTAAATTGAGTGTTGTTCACAAGTGGAACTGTGAACAACTCGACAGGAGTCTCGATGTGTTGATGCGTTGGTGGACGAACGATCAACTAGTGAGTAGATTGATAGTCGAGGTTTAGTGGTCAGATGGACTTGGAGCATTGATAGAGGCAGGAAATGCAGATCGAGAGCCCAAGGACCGGGCAAGTATAGGGTACGACAGAGAGGAACTGAGAGAGTGCACTACAGCCAGATGGTCAAAGTATCTTGTTTTGTATCTTGTACTAGTGGATGTATGAGGGCCATTATCCCTGGTACGGGAGCCCTAGACTATTATATTATATCAGTTGGATTAATATAACGAAGTTGGGTTGAAAATTTTTAACAGGGTACGAAAGAGAGGAACTGAGAGAGTGCACTACAGACAGATGGTCAGATTATCTTGTTTTGTATCTTGTACTAGTGGATGTATGAGGACCATTATCCCTGGTACGGGAGCCCTAGACTATTATATTATATCAGTTGGATTAATATAACGAAGTTGAGTTGAAAATTTTAAAAAATTTCTATATTCTGTGCATGTGTGATTTACTATCGTTTATATTCCGCTGTGCAAAGTAGTTCCATTGAGATTCTTGGTTTGGTAGCATCAGAGATTTTAAGATTCTATCCTAGACCCAAGGTCATAGAAAATCAACAGATATATCTAGGGCAAGGAAAGTATATAATCAAGTTATTGCAGAAATTTGAGATGATGGATTCCAAGCCCATGAATATGAATACTCCCATGATCACCAATCTCAAGAATTTGAGAAGCTCCAACTCAAGTCTCATAGATCCAACCTCCTATAGTCAATTGGTGGGTTCTCTGATGTATTTGGTAAACACTAGGTCAGATATATGTTTTGTTGTAAACATACTTAGTCAATTTCAGTTGGAGCCTCGTCATGACCACTAGATAGTGCCAAGCATATAGTGAGATATCTTTGTGGCACTATACATCTCTGCCTAAAGTACGATAGCAAGGAAGTCAAACTGATAGGTTTCACAAATTCTGATTGGGGTGGCAATGAGACCGATGGAAGAAGCACTATAGGCGAATGCTTTAGTTTTGGGTCTACTATGATCCCATGGATGAGTAAAAAGCAAGATCCAATTGCTTTAAGTAGTGTTGAAGCAGAGTATGTGGCTGCATGTGCAGTAGTAAAGGAGGTTGTATGATTGAGGAAACTTCTAACAAATTTGTTTGAGAAGTCTCCAAGTCCTACTGTGATAAATTGTGACAATCAAAGTTGCATCAAGATGTCTGAAGATCCCATGTTTCACACTAGGACGAAGCATATCAACAATAAGTTCCACTACATTAGAAGCTTAGTGCACGATGGGATCGTGAAGCTACAGTATGTATCGACCGACGATTAGGTAGTTGATATACTAACAAAGTCTCTTCCTAATAAGAAATTTGAATATCTTAGAAGCATGCTTGGTTTAGTAGATATTGTTGATCATATTGATGATGATAAAAGTTTGGAAGATATTTATTGAGGCTTTGTGTGCGATACACATTGCCTGGGAGGACATTTGGCTTTGTGTGTGATACACATTGACCTCAGATACGCACCTGGATCCCTGGGTTAATGGTTAGCAAGAAAGCCTGATGGTACCTAGAGAGGCTGAAAGCTTTAGTCCATCTTAGTCTATTAATTTTAGTTAACAATGGTATGTTTTGTGCTTAGAGCAATTTACTTCAATCTTTTCTTATTAGCCCAGTTCAATTTCCATACTGGCAACCATATTAGCATTGACAGTAAATGTTGATAGAACATAAACAAATAACCAAAAGACAAGCCAAGACAATAGGACACAATATTTTGGTGGATGCCAGGGAAAAACCCCAATGTGGGGAAAACCCTTTGATCAAATCTTCTTATTATTCATCAAATTCAGCAGAGGGAGAGTACAATTTGCAAATTTCCTTCAGTCAAACAACAGCCAACAGGATGCCCTAGCTAGCAAAGTCAACGTTGGTCAAGCTATCAATATTTTTCTTCAATGAAGCTCGGTCAAACCCAGTCAAACTCGGCCTCCAAAATCAATCAAAGTCAGCCCAAAACAGTCCTGAAATATTCAGTCAAATCTGGCCAACGTATTGGTCAACTCTATGGTCAAATTATGTTGTCAACCCAAAAGTCAAACTGCCCAGAATTCTTCGATTCCGTGCCCAAAGTTGCGACCTATCAAGATCGAAATTATGCCCAAGAAAATGAAGTCAAATCATCAATGTTGACCCAAAGTCAACGTTGCTGCAAAAGCCCTAAAAATAGACAGAAAATTTGTCCTTCCTTTCACATGTGCGGATGAGAGAGAGAGAGACTACATTAGGTTGTACGAACCAATGAGAGAGGAGAGATGTGTGTGATGAGATTATGTCCAAATGAGGATTGACCCTCTCCTTTTTATATCCATCAATGAGTGGTGGAGATATATCTTTTGGGGCTTCTAAGCCTACATTACAATTATGGCCGACCTTGACAATTTGCACATGTGTGAGAGAATAAATTCAAAATCCAACTTTTGCTCATCCAAACAAGATGATCTTTAGATCAATCTTGCACCTCTCGGAAAGAGGAATCCAAAAAAAATATCGTCTCCATCATATGAGCAGTCGAAAGTGGATTTTAGCCCTAGTTTCCAAATTTAACACTCCCTCTCAACTAGGGAGAACTCCACCCGTCAATCCATCTGTCAACCTGTGCAATCCTGCCATCTTGTACCATATTGTACCATCATGTACCATTCAGTCATCATGTGTCATCATGTTGTCCCTGTACTCTTCTCTGTTGAACCATGAAGAAATAATGAAAAAGATTTGATCGAGAGTGAGTCACAAGACCTTGCCACGCTCCACTGACCCGAAGTCAGTTTAGAGGTAAAAACCTCAATGAGACTTGATCCCAGATCAAGGTGTTGGACACAATCCATCCTAGACATAGAGAGTACGACAATACACAATGCATCCATCGGTAATGCTATGGTCTCTATCCTCATTTCCCAACTCATTTTCCAGATGAAAGGTACTTCCCACGAGTCCCAGACTACATGGGTAGGATGTATGTGGGGCATAGATCAAGAGAGGGTGAACCAGCTCAATATCGCAATGGTGGGGAAATAGCGCACCAACAAGGAAAGGTGAACCTTACCCTGTGGTTGCTTATAGCTCCAAGAAGTTATCCCCAAGCCCCCTTGAGCTCCCAGAGCTCAAAGCCCAACTCAAGCGGGACCCTCATAAGAGGGTTTGTCCACGATTCCAAGCTTCTCACAGAAGGTTAAGAATTTGACCTTCCCTAGGGGCTTCTTGAGAATTTTTTCGACCTGCTCATCATTCCCAATGTGACGGAGCCTTATGGCGCCTTGTTGTACCATATCCATTTGCTTGGAGTGGTCGTGGATCACAGGATTCTCTGAAAGTCGAATCCCACTTTAGTAGTCGCAATAGATCATGGTGGTATCCAGCACATGCCCAAACAGCTCACTAAAGAGCTTCCTCGACCAAACAACTTCATAGCAAGCCATACTTGTTGCAATGTATTTGGCCTCGGCGGTGCTCAAAGCAACAGATTTTTGCTTCCTGCTCATCTAAGAGATCGAAGCAGAACCTAGAGTGAAGCAACATCCAAATGTGCTCTTACGATCCACCACATTGCCAGCCCAGTCAGCATCGGTATATCCATGGAGCCTCACATTCCCGGTAGTGTATCTCAGTCCATGATTGATTATGCCGTGAAGATATCTCAAGAGATTCTTGGCAACAATCCAATGAATGTGATGAGGCTCGACCATAAATTGATTCAACGTGTTCACTACAAAACATATGTCTAGATGGGAGTTCACTAAGAAAATCAGGGCCCCTACGAGTTGACGATACTCGATAGGATTTCCCAAATTGGGCCCAACAGCACTTCCACACAACTTCTTAAAGTTGAGTTCCATCGGAGTAGTCACGGACTTGCAGTCCACCATCCCAAATCTTTCCAGTAGCTTCACAATATATTTTTCTTGAGAAAGGAAAACTTCACTTGGCTTTTTCCAGAGCTCCAAGCCTAGGAAGTAGTGCATCAGTCCTCCATCTCGAATTCAAAAGCCAACTCTTTCTTACATTGATGAATGAAGGGTTTGCACCTGTCAGTAAGAGATCGTCCACATAGAGTATCAAGATGAGAGGCTTGTCATTATCAACCTTAAAGTAAAGGTTTGGATCAGCTTCACTTCGTACAAAGCCCAGCTTCATCAGATAGTTATCGATCCTCTCATACCAAGCCCTCGGGGCTTGCTTCAACCTGTAGAGGGTTTTCTTCAACCTACATACATGTGTATCTCTATCTCAAACTTCGAACCCCAAAGGTTGTTCCACATAGACCTCTTCCTTGATTGATCCATGTAAGAAGGCAGTCTTGACATCCATCCGATGTAGACTCCATCCTTGCGATGCAGCAAGGGCAATAATCGAATGGATGGTGGCGTAGAGAGCAACAGGTGAAAAAATTTCATCATAATCTACTCCTTTCTGTGTGAAGCCTCGGGCAACAAATCTTGCCTTGAATTTTTCAGCCCTTCCATCGGCTCGATGCTTGATTTTGTAGAGCCATTTGGAGGTGACAACAGACTTGTCCTTTGATCTAGGGACCACATCCCAGACATCATTTTTCATGATCAACTCATATTCTTCGTTCATTGCATCATTCCAAACTTGGTGCTTCACGACTTATTCAAACGTTGCAAGCTCAAATTGGACAATGGTGCTCATGGCTACTAAGTACCCTTGGTACCTATTCAGCTTCTTAATTTCACAGAATGTTCCCCTTGGAGCAATATGTCTCTCAACATCTTCGAGAGTGTCTCTAAGCCATGAGGGTCTTCTTTCATTTGAAGAAGTGGGCTCACTAGGAGGTGGATCTATAAGATCCATCGAACCTTCAACATCGGGCATATGTTCATCCTTCGGTTCTTCCTACTTTCCTGCTTCTTCTTTTGTGTCTTCCTTTGAGATAGGAAGATCTCAAACCTTCCTAAGGGCAGCATCTTCGTCGAAGGTGACATCATGACTTATCTCGACTTCTCTTTGACTAGGCACATAGATTCTATATGCCTTTGAGGTTTCACTGTAGCCCACAAACATTCAATTCTTTCCAAATGCATCCAATTTGCTCCTCTTTTCTTTTGGCACATGAAAATATATGTTACTTCCAAAAATTCTAAAATGAGAAACATTAGGTTTCTTACCAGTGAAGACTTCTTCGAGAGTTTTGGAGTCCAATGCTTGATGTGGGCATCTATTTTGAACATACACGGCAGTGTTGGCAGCTTCTCCCCATAGAAACTTTGGAAGACCTTAGTCATGTAGCATGGCACGGGTAGCTTCAAGAATGGTTCTATTCTTTCTTCCAGCAACTCCATTTTGTTCGGGAGTATATGCAGTAGTGGTCTCCCTCTTAATGCCAGCATGATTCATATTCGGTTCCATTATCGATCCTCAAAATTTTGATCTTTTTCCCTGTTTGATTTTCAACCAAGGCCTTGAAGGTGCGGAACCATTGAATACTTCGTCCTTTTTCTTCAAGAAGTATATCCAAGTCTTGCAGGAGAAGTCATCAATAAAAGTGACATAATATAAGCATCCTCCCAAGGATGTTACGGGCAACATACCAGATAAATCATAATGAATTAATTGTAAAATGTCAGTAGTCTGGGTGACACTTGAGGGGAATGGTCCCCTTGTATGTTTCCCTTCGGCACAACCCTGACATACACCTTCATGATCATCTTTGAAATCGGGCATACCTGTGACCACCTTCCTTGCTTCGAGATAAGCTTTATAATGAAGGTGTGCAAACCTTCAGTGCCATAGTTCGAATTGAAGAGTTGTGTTACATGTCATGGCTCCCAACGAGCTTCCTCCAACTTGATAGAGTGTATCAACCCTGAAACCAAGAGTGAATGCTTCTTTGAAATTCCTCTTCCAAATGCGTACCTTTCCATAAATGAATGCCACCTTGAATCCTTTGTCTTCAATTCCCGAGATAGACACTAGATTCTTCTTAAAGTCAAGTCCATACAACACATTTTGCAAGCGAAGGACTTGTCCTTGATTTAGATGAAGGGTCACAGTCCCTGTCCCTTTTACAAGATAGGTGGCATTATCTCCAAGGATAATTTCCAAATTAGTATCCTTTTCAATCAAATTAGATATGGCCTCTTTATATCGAATGAAGTGCCTTGAGGCACCACTATCAATCAACCAATTATCCAGTGTGATGAGAGGAGATGCAGCAGAGAGGGCAGATATAAGAACAAATTCATTTTTCTTCTTATCAACAACATTAGATTCATCATACCTGGAGTTCCTAGAGTTGACCATTTCCATTTCCATTTCCATTTCGAGAAGAGGGAGCCTTTCTCTTTCCTTTGTTGTTGAACATGTTGTTCCTTTGATTTCCATTTCCCCTGAAGTTATTATTGTTGTAGTCATCATCTCAGGGTGAGTCCCTTTTATTGGGACACTCTCTAGCATAGTGGCCAAACCTGTTACAATTGTAATTTGTAACATCTACCCTTCCTTCCTTTGGGTCCTGCTCTTCCTTGACCTTGATTTCTAAGACCAGCATTATTCTTCTTCTTTGCATGAGAGGTGAAGGCAGTAGGTTCACTTCCATTTCGATTTGAGGGTGTCTCTCTCCATCATCCTCGTCTCCTCGAGTGCATCTTGTCAACAATTCATCAAAATCAAGAATTATATTATTATTGAGAATAGTGGTATTGAATACATACCATGCCCGGGGAAGACCTCCAAGAGCAATGAGAGTGAGCTCTCGGTCAGCTATGACCTCTTCAATTGATGAGAGATCATCCTTGATTTCGGTGATCCTCATGAAGTAGGATTGGATGGACTCTCCCTTGTCCATATTGGTGTCCTTCAACTTGTTCTTCAAAAAGAGAATTTGATTTGTGTTGCTAGCCCTAAACATGCCAACCAACTTGTCATACATCTCCTTAGATGTGCCCAACTCGGAGATATAAGCAACCAAGTGCTTGTGAATAGAATCATTGATGATCTCCTTTGCTTTGTTTTCCTCTTTCTTGTACTTTGTTTTAGTGGCATCCAGTGCAATTGATGGAGGCTCAGTGATCTTTCCCTGCACATAATCCATAACATCTTGTTCCTCCAATGTCAGGTCCACGGACATATTCCATGCATGATAATCAGACTAATCATTGAGCTTGTCACCACTCACAAACAGATCACAGATCAGTACTCCAGTATTTGACATGGTTAAAACCCTCAAAGAGGGAAACAGTCCACGGCTTGAGCCAACACAGCCACTTCAGGCAATTTATTAATATAAAAAAAGAAAATTTACATAAGCTTCTCTCATAAACAGTCACTGGACAAATGACCCTCCATACTCTTTAAATAGAGATCATGGACCAATAGGGTGTTAAGCCAAGGATCAAGTGTCAGTAATACCGAGGAAAGAATGAACTGTCGGATCACTACATATCATGATCGTCGGATTATAAGTTACAAAAGTACATAGTAAAGAAACACACTTTACCTAACTCTACGCTAGACCAAGTTATACTTAACTATTTTCCTATGTGTTGGAATATCCTAACAATTTGAAGTATGATGAGGAATACATTGACCCTTGTCCTTGTCTAATCAACTTTCAGTGATTTCTCTTCTCACTCTTGCTTGGGCTTTGTCTTCACCTCAGCTTTGATTCCATGTTAATTTTAGTTAACAATGGTATGTTCTATGCTTAGAGCAATTTACTTCAATCTTTTCTTTTAGCCCAGTTCAATTTCCAGATTAGCAATCATATTAAAATTGACGGTAAATGTTGATAGAACATAAACAAATAACCAGAAAGTAAGCCAAGACAAGAGGACACAATATTTTGGTGGATGCCAAGGAAAAACCCCAATGTGGGGAAAACCCTTTGATCAAATCTTATTATTCTTCAAATTCAGCAGAGATAAAGTACAATTTAAAAATTTCCTTCAGTCAAACAACAGTCAACAGGATGCCCTAGCCAACAAAGTCAACGCTAGTCAAACCAACAATATTCCTTCTTCAATGAAGCTCAGTCAAACCCAGTCAAACTCAGGCTCCAAAATCAGTCAAAGTCAGCCCAAAACAGTCCTAAAATATTCAGTCAAATCTCATCAATGTATTGGTCAACTCTGTGGTCAAATTTTGCAGTCAAAGTTGCGGTCAACCGAAAAGTCAAACTGCCCAGAATTCATGGATTTTGTGCCCAAAGCTACGGCCTATCAAGATCGAAATTATGCCCAAGAAAATGAAGTCAAATCATCAAAGTTGACCCAAAAGTAGATGCTACTGCAGAAGCCCTAAAAAAAGTCTGAAAATTTGTCCTTCCTTTCACAAGTGCGGATGAGAGAGAGAGACTCCTTTAGGCTGTACGAACCAATGAGAGAGGAGAGATGTGTGTTATGAGATGATGTCCAAATGAGGATTGACCCTCTCCTTTTTATATCCATCAATGAGTGGTGGAGACACACCTTTTGGGGCTTGTGAGCCTACATTACAATTCTGGCCGACCTTGACAATTTGCACACGTGAGAGAATAAATTCAAAATCCAACTTTTGCTCATCCAAAAAAGATGAACTTTAGAGAAATCTTGCACCTGTCGGAAGGAGGAATCCAACAAAAATATCATCTCCATCATATCAGCAGTTCAAAGTGGAGTTTGCCCCTAGTTGCCAAATTTAACATAGTCCCACCCAAATAGATTTGCCTTGTTGAGGAATCTAGTTCATGGCACCATGATTACCTGAACTATTTGAGGACCTTGGATAGATTTCCCTGCTCAGGAATCTAGTCCATGGCATTGCGGTGCCTAAACTCTTCATGGTTCATAAGTTTTGAGATCTTCCTTGTACTTGTATATGAATACCTCCCTAGTTAAGAGGGAGTGTTAAAGAATGTAACTAGGTTCGGTTTTCATAATTGTATTTGAGTCATTATGAAATGTACTTATCAAAAGAATGAAAAAGAAATATTTTATTATTATTACAATGACTTATTAAAGCATGGGTTTCATGCTTGGGTCATCATTTATAATTCAAAGTCCCCATTGACGACTCCTAGGATTTATATTGAATCATTTGAGTCATTGTACTTTTTATGAGACCCTTCTTGGGATTTTAAATCATGTAAAAAGAATTTTCTTTGAGTCAAAAATGAATTTTGTCACCTCCACACCAAGTCGGCCTTTGCCTGATGAAGTTGGCCTACAAAGGAGCAATTCGACCCACAAGAAGCCTTTATATACAAGTGCAGTTCGATCTACTTGCTCACCAACTCAACAAATTTGATATACAAGAAGCAGTGCGTGAAAAAGTGTGAAGTGCGGGAAGGAGAAGGAGAATTACAGGATCGAAGTTCTTAGGCTATTTTATCTCTCTCTCTCTCTCCTATGAATTTATTGGGCAGTTGTGGGATCGAAGTGCTAGAGTTACAGGATCGAAATTTTGCATTGCAGGATCGAAGTTGCAAGAGGTCGAAGTTGTTGGGGTCAAAGTGCTGTTGTTGCATAGATTGAAGTTTTGTTGTTGCAAAGTCAAAGGTCTAGATCGAAGCTGCTAGAAGGAAGGGCTTACTTGGTGGTTGGAGGAAGTTTGTGTCTAGGTCGAAGAGTCTTGGATTATCTCATGAAAAACTATTGAAGGAAGAGATTTGACTGGGTTTTCCCTTAGATAGGGGTCTTTCCCTGGCAGAGTGCCTAAATTTTATGTCTCTTGTTTTGTGATCATCATACACACATAATTTGGTAATTGCTTGATGAAAGATAATACAACAAAGAATTAAAGAAGCCAACATAATTCACAAGTAATTATCAAGAAAGAGGAATCAAAACCCTAAATCTATTAGCATTGATTTCTCAACAAAGGCAAGGTATCTTTAGTAGAGTTTGGGCCGCTTAATAGAATCAAAGCAAAGTAGTTGAGATCCAATTGATAAACAAAATTATCAACATAATGATAAAACAATGTTATACGAATGTAATGATGAAATGCCCATTAGGAGTACAATTAATAGTTTGATGCTTTCACTACAAATTGCTATCAACCTACTCCAATCTTCCTTGTATTAATTTAATCAATTGAAAATATGCATAAATGTGAAGCCTTTGTGCAATTTAGTTTTCTTTTCTTTTCCAAGGGAATTAAAGTAGAAATTGCAAAGCATATTCTTGGTTATGACACAATTTATATCATATTAAATAAAAACAACAGATTAGGAATATGAAACAATGGAAACATCTCACTTTTGAAAAATTACGTCAATTCCATTCTCACTAAAACATCTCCTTGACTTGGAAAATACATATCAAAGACACTTCAATTCTCTTCATGTTGTTGATGCATACTGGATAGCAAAACGACTTTTATTTACTGAATATAATGAAACATTTTACTTCCTAGTAGAAGATTCCCATTATAAGAAAATGGCAATGCAATAATCATGCCATACCTCTTAAAATAGTATGTACTAAGTGTTGATATAGTTTCCTCAACAACTCATAGTATAAATCAATCAAACATAAATCATTGTTAAAAGAATACTTGCTCAAGACAATATTTTGACACGGAACAAATCATTATATAATTTGTCATCTGACTTGATATTTTTTGGGTGGAAAAATTGGAAGAATTGGCTTGCAAGGCCTATTTTAATGGCAGGTCCTAGTCTGGAGATTTAGGGTCTAGAACTTTCCAAAACCAGTTTGAGGCAAATGACACTTTTTGGGGTCAAACTTTTGTAAGCACGGATCCCAACCCCTTGACACTATTTTATACATCGAGAACTTTCCAACAATTCAAAAATCACCTCAATTGGAGTTCCTCTGTAGAATTTATGCCTATGACGACCTCCCCTATTAACCACCATGGTATCGAGTGGATACCACATCAGCCTCCATTTTTTCTCATACATGTGGGGCTAGTCATGTGTGGAATTTCAAAAACATTGTATAAATTCTTAACTGTACCATTAATTGAGGGTTGATACATGCAAAAATGCTAACTCTAGACCTAGATGACTATTAGGTTATGTTAAATACCAAGCCACTACAAAGAGATGTCGTTCCATTATGTTAGCATTGTACTTGTTCCATAGTTGAGAAAAGCATCTAGAAGTGGGATTTGGGAGCATAAAAGAGGAAGAAGATTCTATCATAGCCATTCAGGCCACAATATCAAAGGCAACCATAGAAAGTGCCCCTTTCTTTGTACTTGCATTTCACAACTAAAGAAAAAATAGTAGAGCATATGCCTCACCTTCTATCTTTGTTTTCTTCTATATCAGGTTTCTCAGGTCACATCTTATGTTCAGTTATGTAAACAATGAGTTCATTTGCTTGTTCTTGTTAAAAAATCAGAAAGGCATAAATATTTCCTTGTTCTCGATAATTTACTTGTGATATTTTTGTATTCTTATTAGTTTCTTATTATCTTCTTTTGTCTTAGTTCATCAAGCAAATATCAAAGCAATAGCACATAGATCAAGGACACCAGATATAGGCAAACAGTCAGGGAAAAACCCCACTCTAGGGGAAAACCCAGTCAGTAATTCTTCCTTCAATAGTTTTCCTGAGACTCTAGACCTTGACTCACACTTCCTCCACACCAAGTCAGCCTTCTTCTTGATCCTACTTTCGACCTGGCAACAGCAACAGCGACAGCACTATGCAGCACTTCCTTTGACCCAAAAACTTCTACCTTGCTTTAGAGACTTCAATCTTGGAGGAAAGACTTTGATCTTGAATTAGGGAGCCCGATTTTGACCCAATACAACTTCTCAAGGCATCAGCATCCAAAAATAGCAACTTCGACCTATTCCTGTCTTGGCAGCAGCAAAATAATGAGGGACTTCGATCTTCCAATCTAGGGTGCGTGAGAGAGAGAGAGACACCAAAAGTTTAATTTTCCTTTTCTCCTTCTAATTGTCCAAACTCACAATCCTTTTGGCTTCTTCCTTGACTTTGCACTTTTTCCTATGCAGCAGTAGATATCTAATTTTTGTGTGTGAGAGAGGGTGCTCCAAATGAATTCAATCTCGTTGTATATATAGGCTTGAGGTGAGCTCGAATTACTTGAGTTGAGGCCAACTTGGTGTGGAGGTTCCATAATTCATATTTGACTCAATACTAAACCTTTTTACATGATTCAAAAGCCCAAGAAGGGCCTCTTTAAATATACAATGACTCTATAAGCTCAAAATAAATCCTATAATTCCACAATGGGGGCTTTGACCTAAAACATAATTACCCAAGCATGAAACCCATGCTTTAATAAGTTATTTAATAATGATAAAAATTATTTTCTTTATTCTTTTGACAAGAACATTACATAGTGACTCAAATACAATTTATCAAGATTGAACCTAGTTACAATCTTCAACACTCCCTCTTAACTAGGGAGGTATTCATAATATACAAGTACAAGGGAGATCTAAACTATGTCTACGATGAAGAATTCTTAGGCTCCTCAATGCCATGGACTAGATTCCTGACTAGGGCAACCTATCCATTGGTCTCTCAACAGTTTAGGCATCACAATGCCATGGACTAGATTCCTGACCAAGGCAATCTATCCAGGTGGGACTAAGATGGACTAAATCTTTCAACCTCTATAGGTACCATCAGGCTAACTTACTAACCATCAACCCAAGGATCCAGGTGAACATCCACCCGATGCCACCTTCCCTACCAGACATCAAAACAAAGTGTCAGATAGATGTCCTTCCAGGAAATGCTTCACTCACAAAACCTCAACAACAAATCTCTCCTGTTCAAACTGATCGGTAACCAACATGCTATCAAAACTTCGAGAGATTTTACCTGTACAAACACAACCCTAATCAGTGATACACTTTCAAATATATATCAGAAAAAACAAACCTTTGGGATCTCAATGTTGCTCTTCAACTTATCTCAGTAGGACTATCAATCGAAACTTTGAGAGAAGATTCCTCAATCATTCACTTTCCTTTCCTACTTCACATGTGGCAACATATTCTTCAGAATGTATTCTCCAATAAAAACTATGTTATGTGGCATGCCCTCCCTCTTAATTAGGGAGATTTCTTCTATCCAGGCTCCCTCTTAATCTAGGGAAATCAACTTCTTTTTTCGGTATTGGAGAATATTTCATGGCTTCCATCCTTCTTATCATGCCTATCAACTTCTCGTATGGACATCTTCACCATCTTGAATATGATGTACCTGCACAACTTGGACAACAAGTACAACTAAATCTATAGAAGCATGAAGTTAGTCATAACGAAATCTTATAGTAGCAAAAGCATTAGACTTTACAAACATAATCAACAGGAGACTATTCTTCAATACTTCAACATCTAGCCCAAGTTTTTTGTTACAAACCCTAAATCACATCAACAACTCAATCAAGATGTCAGATGACAAGTTCTTTCATATAGCGATCCCAAGAAATAAGTCCAACAGAAAAATGTATCTAATAACTTTCAGAATTCATATGCTAGACTTCCTACTAGGATTTCATGTAAACCCTAGATTTCATACATGAACTTCAACAACCAAAAATAATCACAACTTGATCAACATGAATAACTTCTACAAGGGTTCAATGTAAACCCTGGATTTTCCATCTACAAATTCTCAGCAATCACTAGATAGATTCATAGATTTCGGATTGTTATACATACTAGAAAATTTAACTACTACTAGGGTTTAGCTGCAAAACCCTAGATTTCTCAAACAACAACATCCTAGAACTTCAAACTTTGACTAGGGTTTGTCTCCAAACCCTAGTACTTGTGACCATTAATAATTAGGTCAACACACATATCTAGGAGATCATTATCATGCATAAGCATATCATATGTCAGACAACATTAATACATTAGACATATACCAACCTGGACCAAGCTAGGGTTTCAACAGAATGGACACATAACTAGGGTTTCATTCCTAAGACCTTACTATAAAGACATAAAAAGAGTACGCTTATAGACCGAACCAAACCCTAAGAATTTAGGGTTTGAGTTCATACCATAGCAAACCCTTCTTCACCAAAACTTCAAACGTTTGGGATTTCGGACAACACCATTTCAACCCTAACAAGTTAGGTTTTTCATTATCTTACCAGAACCCCAAACATGACATCATAATAGCAATTTCTTCATCAATAACCCTAAGTAGGTTTAGGGTTTCACACATTATTAGCATACCCAAGAACCTATATAGGGTTCTTTTATACAAACAGTCAAATATATAAGGTGAGTAGATTTATCAAATGATGAATCACCCCAAACAAGAATCTTTAAGATTCAAGAGAGCTAGACACAACAATTGTTAGTAGTGTAGAATGGATTTTCCAAAGAGAATAACAAAGCTTTATGATCTAAGACATACCTTTGTTTCTTAACAAACCTTTTTAACTTCAATGCTTTGTCTTGTGAGATCTTCTTTCATACTCCTTGAGCATTTAACTAGTCATTTCCTAGACAAGGAAACAAAGGTAGAAAGGTGATTAATATTTAACATAATCAAAACTTTAAACAAGTATATAAAACCAAAACTGAAAGGAAATGAGATACTTATCTTTGGGAGTTGTTGAGGGCTCCCTTCAAAGCTTTGAGGGATACCTAAATCTTATAAAACAAGAAAAGTATTTTCCAAAGAATATGTTAAGCCTACAAATAACAATCAAATATATACAAATGAAATATCTAAGACTAAGAGTAAAGGGCTTAGTAGTGTATGTCCCTTGTGTCAAATTCCTCGAGTTTCACTTTCTTACGAGATACTTCTTCAACCACATTTGCATGCTCTCTTTTTCTTTTCTTATTTCTAGGATTGGCGGAGCAGTCACTTTTATAGTGACCCATTTTATGACATTGATAGCATTCTATCTTGGACATGTCAACCTTCTTTTTTGGCCCCTTCTTGAAGTTTCCTTTGTGTTAAGCAACGTAGGCATTTGAAACTTCTTCAATGTTGGTTGCTACTGAGATTCTTAATTCCTCTTGGTTCCAGGCAGTCCATAGTTCTTCAAAAGTGGGAGCTTATTTCCAACTGTTGAGTCCTGAAGCAAAAGCACTCCAAGAAGGTGGCAATCCTAATAAGGCAGTGATAACAAGTTCCTTGTTTAGTACAATTTCATCAATGGCAAGAAGATCATCTCTTATTCTTGCTATCTTCACAAAAAAAGTAGCCACAGTATCTTCCTTAGTCATCTTTGTGAAAATTTCTTAATCTAAGAAATCCTACGTTAAATCTTGATTTACTTCTCCTACTTGATTAAATCCACAAGTTACTATTCTGAATATTCATAAACAACATCGAAGTAAATACATATAATAGCCTACACATACAGATCAAATACTGAATAACATGCTCATAGACAAAGTGACATAGATTTTATGGACAAATGTCCCAGGAAAAACCCAATGTGAGAAAACCGGTGCAACTAGCTCTGGAGGGTTTTCATTATTATGCAGAATCTAAGTACAACAATCCTGGGCACCAAAACTGGTTCACCCGACAGAGAAGAATACGGCAAGGAATACCTTTATCCTCGAAGACAGAAAATATGGTTGATTCACAGCCTCAAAAGGGATTTACACAACTGTAGCCCTTTCTGACCCACCAAAAACCCCAACGCTACTCTGAAGCCCTTTGCGTCAGCCTAACTGGCCTGTGTCAACCTCTGCACTGCTCAGGAAGGGCCTACGTCACCCCTGAAGGACTTACGCTACCCTGACTAGGCCTGCGTGGTTCCTGCTAGACTCTGGCTGGACTGCTGCCCTGCCTCTGCACTGGTCTGGAATGTTGCTTCTCTCCCCTCGTTGTACTCTGGTAGTTGATTGGAATATGTTTGGTCCTTGAGTGCATCACCAGATTCTTTGAAAGACTGATGGCACTAGTATTGTCACAAAAAAATAGTAAATTGGTTGCTTAGTTTCTATGTTGACATCCTTCAAGGCTTCCTTCATCCTTAGAATTTGTGTACAACAATCAGCAGCAGCTATATCTTCAGCATCGACTGTAGAAAGGGATATTGATGATTGCTTTTTGTTGAGCCAAGATACAAGACAATCTCCTATAAAGAATGCATTTCCACTGGTACTTTTTCGATCATCCACGCTTCCAACCCAATCAGCATCAGAGTAAGCTGTCACAATAAAAGTTGAATTCTTAGGATACCAAAGACCGAAACCAATCGTTCCTTTCAAATATCTGAGAATTCTCTTCAGAGCTACTAGATGGGATTGTTTAGGACTTGACTGAAATCTTGCTACCATTCCTACTACTTGCATAATATCTGGTCTTGTAACAGTTAAGTATAGGAGAGCTCCAATTATTGACCTGTAAAGACTAGCATCTATGAGAGGGGTATCATCTTTGCTTAATTTACAATATGTAGTCATCGGTGTGCTCATAGGTGCACAATATTCCATCCCATATCTTTTGAGCATGTCTTTAAGATATTTTTCTTGACATATAAACATGCCTGCAGAGGTTTGAGATATTTGTAGCCCAAGAAAGTAAGACAACTCAACAATCATTGACATCTCGAATTTTTTGGACATATTTAGAGCAAATTCATGGCTCATTTCTTCATCATTAATAGCAAAGATTAGATCATCAACGTAAACAAGAGTAATCAAAAGTTTTTCCCTGTCCATCTTCATGTAGAGATTGCTACCTGCCACTCCCTTTATGAAACCTTCTTGTTGCAAATAGTGATCCAACTTTGCATACCATGCTCTAAGGGCTTGTTTTAATCCATACAAGGCCTTTTTTAGTTTGCAACAAGGTCTTTTCCTTCAGCAAGATCAAATCCTTCTGGTTGCTCCATGTAAACTTCCTCCTTGAGATCTCCATTCAGGAATGTTGATTTTACATCCATTTGATAAACCTTGAATCCTTTTGAGCAAGTAAACGCTAAAAACATTCTTATGGCTTCCATTCGAGCTATTGGTGCAAAGGTTTCTTCGAAGTCAATTCCTTCGATTTGCGAGTATCCTTTGCAGACAAGTCTGGCTTTATTTCTGATGATTTGTCCATCTTCATTCATCTTGTTTTTGAATACCCATTTTGTTCCAATTATATTTTTATCTTTTGGGCGAGGTACCAGTTCCCAAGTCTCATTTTTTTCCATTTAAGACATCTCTTCTTCCATGGCCTTTATCCAATAAGGATCTTTGCTTGCTTGAGAAAAAATTTCAGGTTCTATTAAAGATAATAGAGCCACATCATCTTTTCTTGGGGTGCTTATCATCCTTCTTCGAGTTTGAATTCCTTCATCTATATTTCCGATGACCTGTTCTTCCAGATGATGTCTTTGAATAAACTTGATCTTAGAAGGAGTCTATGAAGATTCACTTTGAGATTTAATTTGAGGTTCTCCATTCTCCTCTTCTTTTTCAAGTTCTTCTTCTTCACTTTGTTCAAAGAAAGGCTCAACTTCATGATCTTCAATTCTCTTTTCTAGAAGGCCTTCATCAATCTTCACGTCAATGCTTTCCACTATTCTTCGTAGATGATTGTTGTAACATTTGTAAGCTTTGCTCCTAGTGGAGTATCCAAGAAATATTCCTTAGTCAACTCTAGAATCAAATTTACCTGGTGAGTCATCATTTATTTTGATGAAGCATTTGCTTCCAAAAACCCTGAAATATTTTACTGAAGCGGGTCTTCCTTTCCATAATTCATAAGGAGTCTTTTCATTATTTGGTCTTAGTTGAGTTTGACTTGAGGTATATACTGCGGTTCCAACTGCTTCTCTCCAAAATTTTGGTTGCAAATCAGCTGCTAGTAGCATTGTCCTTGCCATTTCTTGAATGGTTCGGTTCCTTCTTTCAACTACTCCATTTTGCTGGGGTGTCCTAGCAGTAGAGAGTTCTCTTTCGATTCCATGCTCTTTACAGAATTCATCAAATTCTTTTGAGGTGAATTCTCCTCCTCTATCCGTTCTAAGACATTTAATCTTAGAACCTTTCTCATTCTCAATGAGAGCCTTAAGATTCTTAAAACATTCAAATGCTTCAAATTTATATTTTATGAAATATATCCACATCATTCTAGTATAGTCATCAAAAAATAGAGCAAAGTACCTTTCACCTTGAAGAGCTGGAGTTCTAGTTGGCCCACACAAATCTACATGAATGATTTCCAAAGGTTTTTTTGTTGAGAACTCCTTAGTTTTGTGGCTAGTTCTGGTTTGCTTTCCATGTTGGCATGGGCCACATACAACTTGATTTGGTTTGCACATTTTTGGAATATCCCTTATTGCATTAATTTTGTTGATGTTGACTAGGTTATCAAAACTTGTATGCCCCAATCGCTTGTGCCATAACCAACTTTCATCTGTTTGACTTAAGTAACATTTATCTTCTTGGATTCTACTAAGAATGTAAACATTATCTGGTGTTCTTACTCCTTTTGCCACAAGTTCTCCCGAGGATGAGTCTCTTATTTCACAATTTTTTGTACTAAAGACAACATTATGTCCTTGGTCACAAATTTGGCTAACACTTAAGAGATTGTGTTTGAGCCCTTCTACCATCAAGGTATTTTGAGCCTTTCCTAGTCCATTGACAAGGGTAGCAGTTCCTTTTCCAGTGATTTTAGCGGATCCACTTCCAAAGGATACATTTCCATTTTTCTTGTTCAATGAGATAAACTTCTTTTGGTCACCTGTCATATGTCTTGAGCATTCACTATCCACGAACCAATGATTTTCTTCACTATGAGCACATAGAGCTAGGCCACATTTATCAGTTTTGAGATTTATGGTTTTAGCTTTCTCCCTTTTGAGAGGGCAATTTTGTTCATTATGATCATAATTATCACATAATGAACAAGAAGGATCAAAGGAATTGTAAGTTTTGATTTGTCCTTGCTCTTTAGGACCACGTAGTTGTTTGTTTGATCATTCAATCTTGGTGCTTCATTCTTATGAGCCTTGCAATGCTTAGCTTGATGCCCAAAGTTTTTACAATTGTAACAATGCCCAAGAAAAATAGTTTGATACCTGTTGTAGTATCCATAGCTTGAACCAACATTCTTCCTTGGAGTTGCTCTTTCTTCAATCCTTGGTTTTGAGATGGGACTTTGTTCTTGACGAGATGACTTTTCTTCTTTTGGATGGCAAGAGAGTACATCAACATAACTTCTGGCATTGTTCTTTGTACTTGATGATTCTCCTTTGAAACCAATTCCAAACTTGTCATGTTGAGGTTTTTGAGTATTAAGAATGTTGTCAAGAGCTAGAGAGCTTTGCCAACTCCTTTTAACTTGCTCTAATTCCTTTCTTAGAGATATTATTTCAGCTTCACGTTTTTCACAGATATCATCCTTCTCTTTTCACAGATTCTCATTTTCTTCAATGGCACTTATTAACAAACTATCCATCTTTCTTTCATCTTCTAGTTCTGAGTCATCATCATTTGTAAATGCCTTGAATAATGTTTCTCTGCTTCCAACATAATTACTTTCCTCATCTGATTCATCATCACTTTCTTTGTAATGACGCACATTTCTAGTTGACTTTTTTTTTATGACTACAAATTCATCTTCATCAGACTCATCTTGTTTGGAGAAGAAATTCTTCTTATTAAACCCTTTCTTTTTGTACATCATTCTTTTAGAGTCCTTTTCATCATCACTATCATGTTTACGAGGACATTTTGCAGCATAATGACCTATTCTTCCACAATTGAAACAAATAAGAGGGTACTTACCTTTTAGCTTAGATCCCCTTTTTAGTCTTCGTACAAATTGAGCTAACTCATTTTTAGTATCAGATTCATCATTGTTGCAATTCCATCATTTTCCTTCTTTTGTAGATCTTGAGGCTTTGAAAGCTGCTTCTTTGAAATTTGGGCTCCCTTTCCTCATCTCATAGGCAATAAGAATTCCATGAAGTTCATCCATCTTGAGAGTATCTAGGTGCTTCATTTCTTCTATGGCACTTACTTTGGAGTCAAATCTGTCAGGAAGCGATCTCAGGATTTTTTGAACAATGGTACTTTCTTCAATATTTTCTCCTAGTCCTTTAAGAGAGTTAACCACTTTAGCTACTCGGAGAAAGTATGATGCAATATCTTCTTCATCATCCATTTTCAGACTCTCGAATTGTCTTCTATAGGTTTGAAGCTTTGCCTTCTTAACTTTGGAGTCCCCATCATATAGAGAAACCAACTTATCCCATACTTCTTTGGCTGAGTCACAATTCATGACTTTCGTAAATTCGGAATCGGTAATTCCACTAGTGATGGAATTTAAAGCTTTGGCATTAGCAATGTAGGCTCTTCTTTCATCTTGATCAGTTGGAATATTGGTGGGAGCTTTGTACCCATCCAAAACAGAGTGCCATACTTCAGGACCAAGAGACATTAGATAGTAAGACATCCTCTTTTTCCAAAAACTAAAATTTATTCCATCAAAGATAGGTAGTTTCTGTTACACAGTAATTTGTAACTGTCCCTGCAATCCCCATCTCGCACATTGAAGGGTCATTTCTGTGACTAATTAGAAGTGCCATGCCTTGCAAATACCATCATTGCATCCCTTGCCATGAGGACAACATTCCCTTTGTTTTCCATTTCCTAAGCAGACCACTAAAAACACCTGTTTTTGCCTTGGCGCTGGTAGCCCGTTATGCCCTCGTGCCAATGAGGAAAATTAACACTGAGCCCGCACCAATTGGCGCTCTATCTCAGTGAGCTGCCCACACCAATCTATTTATGGAAAGTTTTTTAAAAAATAGAGGCGAAGTTTCGATCACAACAACTTCGTGGATGAGTCATAGGGAATGGTTCGACTGAATAACCACGGCCTTCCTCCTTTGGCCTCTTGTTTCCACCTTATGGGGAAACCTCCCAAGGGATAAGGCCTCCCTTCCACTATTGTAGGGATCCCAACCTCCTCCTCTCCTCTATAAATATAGCCATCTTCCATTGATGTGCTAGATCAATGGTTGAATAGTTGAACAAAGAGCTAAAAAAGTTAATAACATAGAGAAGAAGCAATCATAGCTTCGGGAGAATAGTGCAAAGTGTGATTGTTTTTGTGTGATTGGGAACATAGTGAGATCTTAGACCTTTGTGTGTGAGAGTGTTGCAAACATGCTTGGATACAGATCTGCCAAAGGAGAGCCTCAACATCAAGGCTTGGTTGTAAACTCCCCTTGTCTTTATCATAATATAATGCATCTGATGTTTATCTTCCACTCTTGTTTACATTTATAATGAGATTTCTAGCATTCCTTGATCAGTTAGATAGGTTGTAATTGTTTTTATGTTTGTCATGGTTTTACACTTGTCGTGTTGTCTTGACTC
Source organism: Pinus albicaulis (assembly GCA_034641835.2). NCBI lineage: Eukaryota > Viridiplantae > Streptophyta > Pinopsida > Pinales > Pinaceae > Pinus > Pinus albicaulis. The sequence goes on along the minus strand of CM076575.1, from coordinate 1,282,935,828 downwards.
TCTGTACAGGAATCAAATGTTGGCAGCAGCGTGTATCGAGTTTGAGAAGAGCGACGGATCAAGAAGCTTCGACATAAGATGACAACATAGCATCAGAACGAGGTAAGACATCTTCCTTGCTCTAAATTTCATTTACAATCTAGGAAGGTAGGTGTTAGTATGTTCCCATAGTTGCTAGACCCACCCTAGGGCTAGAGGGATCGCCTCTGTCCGCAGAGGGGATTCACCACCTCAACAATTTGGTGACTCCACTGGGGATCAGTGAGAGTTAGTCCTTCTTCCGTTTGAGTTGTTTTTTGGCTTTTGATTGATTAGTCTACTTTTTTGGTTCACATTCCTCGGTCTTAGACCCCTGTTCAGCGCCAGAGGATCAGATCTGACCTCTCCTTTTCCGAAATTTTCATCTTTTCATGGTTGGCTTGATTGGCGCGGTTTCCACCCTGACAATCGCGCCCATTGGAGCAAGTTGCCAGTTCATCACCCACGCCATCCCCTGTCTGGCATGGATTACAGCCAGACAGTCGCGCCATTTCCTGTAGGTGCTAGGTTTTCCCTTGTTCAGGAGTTTTTTTGGTCTATACTTTTGCTTCTGGATTATTTTTAGATTTTGCTTGAAGTGGTGAGTCTAGTCTTGGTTGGGAGAAATTCTTTGTTTTTTCATTTTCAGGCATTGGCGCTTGTTGTCAGTTAGCAACTCGCGCCAATTGGCCACTGGCGCTAGTTGTCAGTGAGCAAGTCATGACAGTTGGCGCTAGTTTCACCCACAAAAGTCGTGCCAATTTCAGGGTGTGTGAAAATTGAGATTTTTTCCCTAAAATCCTTCACCAGTGTGTCTTTCCCTTCCGGTCTTTTCTCTGTATGAGCATAGATTACATTGCTCATTGTTTAGCTGGAATGTCTTCTTTCCATGATTGCTTGATGTAAAAGGGAATGAATGCCTTGTTTTGATCTCATGCTTTGGAAGTCCTCTTTGTGTTGACATCATATGTCTTGTAGCCTTTTGAGGAATTTTGTTACAAAGTGTTTAAAACAACGACTGCATTCTTAGTGTTTGTTTGCATCTCTTTTGCATTCATCCTTTCATTAAGGAAATTTGCGTTCATTTAGTTTTCCTCTTAGAGCTTGCTTTTCGTTAAAATGCATTAGATCACATTGCCTTGAAAAGTATTTTTTGAGACCCATCATTGAACTTAGATTACATTGTTTAATGATTGAAAGCTAAAAATCGCATCGAGTGCATTCACTTTCATTAAAAGCATGCATTAAGTAGATTCCCATTTCATCGAAAAATGCATTGAGTGCATTCTTATTCTTTCAAAAAAGGGAAATTGTGCATAGATTACAATTGCAGAGTTTTCAAAAAAAAGATTTTGCATAGATTACATTGCATAATTCGCATCGTTGAATGTTTTAGACTACTTTTGGATAGTGAAAGTCATCTAGTTTGGAAAAATTTCGTTTGCAGTGTTGTTGTTTGTTGCATCAGTGTTTGAAGCTCTTCCCTTAACTAGATAGCATTCATCGAATTGAAAGATTTCTTTTCTCATATAGCTGCATATAGGAGATTGACAGATCCAACATTCGATAGGGGGCCTGAAATTGAAACGTAAATTGAAGATCAACTTTAAAATTTACTGAATTAACCTCAAGGAGCATCGGTTTATCCAATGTACAACAATCTTCCCCTCAATGCGAGTCGAGTATGTATCAAACTCGTGACCTACACTCTGATACCTCTTGTTGGGAATCACAATTGTCATTAGACCACAACCCGTAGGTGTTAGTCAACAATCGCATTGCCGGAGATAAGGATCCACGAGAGGAGATTAGTCCATGTCGCGAAACACACGGGGAGCGTTGGTTTATCCAATGTCCGACAAAAAGGAGAAGTTAAATGATTATTATCAAATTTAACTTCGATTTATTCATGTAAATTTTTATTGTATTTCCCTTATATTTGCTCATAAACCGTGTGGCTTATTTCCCTGAATGCTTTCACCATATACAAAATGTAATTTTGTTACTTGTTTCAAGTTGAATAAAATTACGTTTTTTTCCTTGGAAAAATAAAATGTTAAAGTTGTGTTCGTCAAGGATATTACAAAAAATGCATCATCTCCAAGCATGTCTTAGGTAACATCATAGTCAACAAACTGCTTGACAAGGAAGAAAATGGATCCATCACAATTTCTAGGGTATGCCTCGAAAGCCCAAGCTATATCTAATAATGTTTTTCGAAGGGTAGTGGTATGCTATTTTGGCGTTCAAGTCATACAAGGTTGTCCTCTAATATTGTTTTGAAATACAGGAAATGAATCAACAGAGAAAAATAATGTGTTTTTTTACAAAGAAAAGGTTTTGAATTTTCATAATATAAGAAGGGTTGGTAGTGTTAGAATTTATATTAGAATGGTCATATTTTGTAATAAAACCTTAGCTTCGAAGTACTTAAAATAGGGACAGGGTTGTGGGGGAGAGGCTCCCCCCCTCGAACCCGCTCCCGAAGTGTGCTCCCTTCGGGAGCAAACCCGGGGGCGCGCTCCCGCAGGGAGCAAATTTCGGGAGCACACTCCCTGCCTTTTTTGAAAAAAAAAAATTGGAAACACGTTCCAAACGCAATTTTTTTTCAAAGAAACAAGAAGTTTTGAGTGGGGCATTGTAATGATCAAGCCTATGGCCCTAGTATTGATATGCAATTCATAGTAATGCTAAATTCTTAAAGTAAAAGAGACATTCTCTTTTATCTTTCATTTTCATCCTTTTACATAAATATTTAACATTACCATGAAATGACTCAGGATGTTTGAGAGTGGTTCCAACCTCATTGGAGTTCATATGGAGAAAGTAGAATTTTAGATGTCACTCAAAATCCAACGGACTTATCACTTTTTCAGGATTTTAGGATTGGGGGGATTGCAATGTTTCCATTGGATTTTGTCATGTACTAGGGTATGGAACTCGTATTTAATCAAGAACACCAATCCCTTTATGTACCTTGATGTTAGTGACATTGGTTGTCAAAATCTTCTATCATTACCCTACTAAAAATGTACCCATCACTCAAATGAAATCTTGACTTGACATGCTATATTTTTTCTATCTTATGTTAATGCTTAGAAGGTGATATTAATGACAAAGATCCCTATACAGATCCAGAGATAATGACAAATATACCTTTGGATATTAATGCTTAGAGGGTGATATTAATGACAAAGATATTGATTTTCCAACAAGACATAGAAATTAGACATTTCTTGTGGCTGCAAGAGGCCCAAGCGTTAGCATTAGATAATAGATTTACTTGTCTTTTCTAGTTTCTAGTAGTTTTTATAACTGTTGACTATTTCATATTTATTATGATATTTTTTGTAAACAATATATGGCAATTTAAGTTTGATGTTGGAAATTATAACTCATTGGTAATGAATTATGAATATGATGCTTCATGAAAGTTGAAATTTGTTTCATTTCATTTCATTTCATGTTAGAATTTTTATATCATTTTGGTGATCAATGATGATAAATGTTATGTATTGAATTTTAAAAGCTTGAAACTTCAACATTGATGAATCATGAGACTCAATATGTTGTATGTTACTAACTTGTGGACGTGGTTGATGAAGATTATAACTTCTAGATGATTGATGTTATATGGTTCAATCTATGTTTTTATGCTTTTTATATCTAATTCATCATTCTACGTGCTTTTGTTGACATATATGCATCAAAATACATAAAAATATATATTATATAAAAATTTGCTCCCGAACCAGGAGCTTTTGAAAATGTTGACCCCCGCTCCCGCTCCTACTCCCCGATTTCACTCCCGCTCCCAAGTAACCTCGATTAGGCACTTTATATTGTGCTATAAATTCATGATATAATAGTCAGGATCACTTACAATACAAAAATGGCAAAGCTACCCAACTCATTCAAGGGACATGTTGCCCCTTGATCGTTGTAAATCAGTAACCCCTTGTCCACAATCTGCAAATTCGTATCGTAGTGACCAAATCTTAGGTTTATCAACAGGTGGCTTCCATGGGATTACGAGAGCACCTAAGACAAATAGTTGTTGCCCTCTTTGAACTGTGCCCCAAGAGTGCTTCACCGTAATTGTTTCTATAATACCTTCACTCGTGTTCTTTAACAAACCGTCTGATGAGATAATTGGAAGGCCCAATTATTTATTCTCCAACTACATGACCCTTGGTAACATCCTTGGGAGTGTGAATTTTTTTCTTTTCTACGATTATGGAAACTTGTCACCTAAACAGTTTTTATTACCATTAGGAAAAAAAACAAAAAACAAAACTTTAAAACGACAGTGTTGACAACCTAAGAATATTTTTCCTTTGTAAACATGGTTTTTGGAAACATAACAAAGAAAAAAAACAAGGGACATAACCCCCAACCTATGATAATCCTTATGGACAACACTGGAAACACATTCACCTTCCCTTCATGTTAAGTTTTAACTTAGACCTATCCTCTTCTTCCCAACCCTCCACCAGAGCTAGATTTTCCATTAACCATGACTTAAGTGAACTAAGAAGAAGAACACACTCTAGAAGTGTGAAGGACATGGGGGAAATGATAGTAATGTTAGATGCACAAACAATCCCCAACATTACCACACTCAACCAAGCAAAAACAAGACACTCATACTCGCATCAATCACCCTTGCGCCATTTGGAAGCATTGTGGTCACTCCACCCATCAATGCCCTAATCTAACCCGAGGACAAGTCCAAGATATTTGTTTAGAGTGCACTCAAAATAACAAACAACAAACTTAGAAGTGTTCCTTCCACTAGCTCACAACACCTTCTCTTTTGTCGTGAACCCATCTTTTCATCTAGCAAGGTTCCACAAGTCCAAACCTCTAGAGTTACATCTCATAATGGTAACATATTCACCCATCAAATCGACTTCATAGTTGGGACCTAATGATACAAACTTGGGGACACCCCTTCCACCTATAGTGATATGATATTCATTAGACCTTAGCCTTTTAAGGCAAATGGAAGTATTTCCCAACCAATCATAAGGAATCGCCTTTGATTAGGCCCAACATATCAAAGCATTCCTTCCATCCTCCACCCCATTCCAAATGCAAGTCATTGTGAAAACACCATTAAGCCTTCCCATATCCATTGATGTTTAGTAAATGACGATGCCTCCTCCTCATCCTTCTCAACCTTGGAGATAATGCCACTTATCTTGTGAAAGGGACAAGGACTGTGACCCTCCATTTATCTCAAGGTCATGTCATCTGATTACAAGGTGTGTTGTATGTACCTCATTTGAAGAAGATCCTTGTGTCCATTTCGTCAATGGAAGACAAAGCGTTCAAGGTGGCATTCGTTGATGGAAAGGTACTTCTCTGGAAGAAGAACTTCAAGGAAGCTCTTTCTATTGGTTTTAGAGTTGATACACTCTACCAAGTTGGAGGAAGTCCATTGGGGGCTATGACATGTGATACAACTCTTCAAACAGAGTTATGGAATCGAAGGTTTGCACACCTTCATTACAACGCTCTTCCCGAAGCAAGGAAGGTGGTGACAGGGATGCCCGAATTGAGAGATGATCATGAAGGTATATGTCAGGGTTGTGCTGAAGGCAAGCATACAAGGGGACCAGTCCCCTCAAGTGTCACAAAGACAACTGATATCTTGCAGTTGATACATTATGACTAATCTGGTATGCTGCCTGTGACATCCTTGGGAGGATGTTCCTATTACATGACTTTTACAGATGACTTCTCTCGCAAGACCTGAATATATTTTTTTGAAGAAGAAGGACAAAGCATTCAAATGGTTTCGTACCTTCAAGGCCTTGTTGGAAAATCAAACTGAGAAGAAAATCAAAGTTTTGAGGACGGACAATGGGACCGAGTATGAGTCAAATGAGTTTAATGACTTTTGTAGAGAAGCTGGCATTAAGAGGGAGACCACAACTGCATACACTCCTGAGCAAAATGGTGTTGCTGAAAGAAAGAACGGGGCCATTGTGGAAGCTACCCACGCCATGCTATGTGACCAAGGTCTTCTGAAGTTTCTATGGGGAGAAGTTGCGAATATTGTTTTGTATGTTCAAAACAGATGCCTGCATTCCGATCTAGACTGCAAAACTCCTAAAGAAGTCTTCTCTGGTAAGAAACCTGATGTTTCTCATTTTAGAGTTTTTGGTTGTCCTGTTTGCTTTCATGTGCCGAAAGAAAAGAGAAGTAAGTTGGATGCCTCTGGAAAGAAGGGAATGTTTGTGGGCTACAATGAAACTTCGAAGACATATAGAATCTATGTGCCTGGTCAAAGAGAAGTGGAGATATGCCATGATGTCACCTTTGATGAAGATGTTGCCCTCAAGAAAGTAAGAAATCTTCCTAGCTCCAAGGAAGACAAAAAATATGAAGAAGCAGGGAATCTAGAAGAGTTGAAGGATGACCCGATGCCCACTATTGAAGGACCTATGGATCCCATTGATCCACCTCCTTCAAATAAGAGAAGACCCTCATGGCTTAGGGATACTCTTGAAGATGCCGAGAGACATATTGCCCCAAGGGGGACATTCTGTGAAAGCAAGAAGCCAAAGAGATACCAAGGGTATCTAGCAGCCATGAGTACGAAAGTACAATCTGACCCTGGAACATTTGAAGAAGTCGTAAAGCATCAAGTTTGGAAGGATCTTATGCACGAAGAGTATGAGTCCATTATGAAGAATGATGTTTGGGAAGTTATCCCGAGACCAAAGGACAAATCTGTTGTCACCTCGAAATGGCTCTATAAGATCAAGCATGGATCTGATGGAAGTGTTGAAAATTAAAAGGCAAGATTCGTTGCTCGAGGCTTCTCTCAAAAAGAAGGCATAGATTATGATGATATATCTGCACCTGTGGCCCGCTATACCACCATCCGATCTATTATTTCCCTTGTTGCAACGCAAGGATGGAGTCTACATCAGATGGATGTGAAGACCGCTTTTCTGCATGGTTTTATAAAGGAAGAGGTGTATGTGGAGCAACCTCTGGGGTTCGAAGTCTAAGATAGAGACACCCATGTATGCAGGTTGAAGAAAGCCCTCTATGGGTTGAAGCAATCCCCTAGGCCTTGGTATGAGAGGATAGAGAGCTACTTGATGAAGTTGGGCTTCACTCGAAGTATTGATCTGAACCTTTATTTTAAGGTTGATAGAGAAAGGCCTCTCATTTTGGTTCTCTATGTAGACAATCTCTTCCTAACAAGTGTTGACCTTCTCATTCATCAATGTAAGAGGGAGCTAGCTTCCAAGTTTGAGATGAAAGACCTAGGAGGTCTGGCAGAGGCCAGCGAGATTCTCCTTTCTCAAGGAAAATATGTCGTGAAGTTGCTGGAGAGATTTGGTATGGTGGACTATAAGTCTGTGTCGACACCGATGGAACTCAACTTTAAGAAATTGAGTGGAAATGTTGTTGGGCCCGTGCTAGCAAATCCCACCGAGTATTGACAACTCGTAGGGGCCCTGATGTTCTTAGTGAACTCCCATTCGGACGTATGTTTTGCAATGAACACTTTGAGTCAACATATGGTTGAACCCCGTCACATTCACTGGATTGGTGCCAAGAATCTGTTGAGATATCTTCGGGGCACAATCAACCATGGGCTGAGATACACTGCCGGGAGTTTGAGATTCCATGGATATACTGATGCCGATTGGGCTGGCAGTGTGGTGGATCGCAAGAGCACATCTGGATGTTGCTTCACCTAGGGTTCTGCTTCAATATCTTGGATAAGCAGGAAACAGAAGTCAGTGGCTTTAAGCACCGCTAAGGCCGAATACATTGAAATGAGTATGGCCAGTTATGAAGTTGTTTGTAGCGAAAGCTCTTTAGCTCTTTAGTGAGTTGTTCGAGCATGTGCTAGATACCACCGTTATCCTTTGCGATAATCAGAGTGGGATTCATCTTTCTGAGAATCATGTGTTCCACGATTGATCCAAGCATATTGATATCAAGTACCACTTTATCCGGGATATGGTACAACGAGGCACCGTAAGGCTCAATCATATAGGTACTAATACGTAGGTCACGGATATTCTCACGAAGCCCTTGGGGAAGGTCAAGTTCCTAACCTTCTATGAGAAGCTTGGAATCGTGGAAAGACCCTATTTTGAGTGCCCTGCTTGAGTTGGACTATGAGCTCTGGGAGCTCCAGGGGGCTTGGGGATAGCTTCTTGGAGCTATAAGCACATATGGGGCTAGGCTTGTCGAACCTTGTTGTGCTTCTGCCCAACCATTATGATATTGAGTTGGTTTGCCTCTCTCTGATTTGTGCCCAGCACGCATCCTACCCATGGAGTTTTGGACTCATGGGAAGTACCTCTCATTTGGCCAATGAGAGGGGAAATGTGGACAGAGACCATAGCAAGACCGATGGACACATCGAAAATTGTCGTACTCTCTATGTCTAGGATGGCACGTGTCCAACACCTTGATCTTGGATCAAGTATGATGAGGTTTTATCCTCTAAACTGACTTCGGGTCAGTAAACTAACTTGGTTAGTATGAGACTCTTTTGAGTCCGAGAGAGGTTTTTACCTCTAAGCTGACTTAGGGGGTCAGCTGTGTGTGATGTCTTTGTGAGTCACCTTTTGTTCTGAAATAAAGAGCCAGCAAAGCAAGTTACAGCAGAATGACGCACGATGTTTGGTTTGCTACATGATGGATGGCACTTGTGGACAGATGGAGTTCTCCCTAACTGAGAGGGAGTGTTAATTTTGGGCAACTAGGTCAAACTCCATGTTGCAATGCTCATATGACGATGGTCATACTTTTGTTGGATTCCTCTTTCGGAGAGGTGCAAGATTGATCTAAAGATCATCATGATCGGATCAGCAAAAAAATTGATTTTGAATTTATTTTCCACGTGCAAGGTCGGCCAGATTTATCCCACATGCCCAAGAGATGTGTCACACACCCTCATTGATGAATCTAAATAGGAGAGACTTGGAGGTCATTTTCTCATCATCTCATCACACATTCTCTCATTGTGATCTAATTGGTTCGATAGCCTTTGGAGGCCTTTTTCCCTCACACGTGTGGAGCGAAGCTGCTATTTTCTGCGTTGATCTGTTTAGGGCTTTCTATTTTCTACGTTGATCTGTTTAGGGCTTTTCTACTGCAACGTTGACCATGGTCAAACCTTGGTCATTTGACCTCAATCTTCTACAGAAATTCTGATTTTAGGTCGTCATACAACTGGGCACTAAAAATCGAGAAATTTCGAGCATTTTGACCGAAGCCCTAGTTTGTTGCGTTGACTTTTCTAAAGCTGCCTGCGTTGACTTTTATGCGTTGTCCCTAGTTTGACTTGCGTTGACTTGTGATGAGCTCTCTTTAAGGACTGTGGGTGTGACACAAGAAAGTGTTGCCTGACCGAAAAAGACTTTGCTAGTTGAAGCATCCTGCTGACCGACGTAATGCCACAATATCTCATATCTTTGCTGGACAAAAGGACTTGTAAATCTGATCTATATTTGGCTTGTCTTCTATTGATCTATTATTGTGTTCTATCGGCATTTTACTTTCAAGTTAATGTGATTGCTATTTTGTATTGGGCCTAAGAAATATTGAAGTAAAGGTGCATCAAGCATAGAACACCATGGTTATCTAAATTTAACATCTTGCCTTCGTCCCGTTTTGACGAAAGTGTGACTGTTGTCGGTTATGAACCTGAGCATCCAGTGCAGGAGGTTAAACTTAAAAGTTTAAAACATTCCATATTTTCATTAAAAAATTTAATGGGAAGACCTCCATTTTCTGAATCAAGGATACATACCTTTCATTTCAAAATCTATAGCCTTAATCCCTTCTGGGTTGAGAGCCTATGTTGTTATTGTATCTCGGTCAACTTTTGCGGATTTGGTGGAAATTTTGAAACAAATCATTCAGAACAGTCTTGGTATCTCTGTAATTTCTCAATGTCTGTTATTCGAAGGGAAATTGCTAGAGGACTTCCTCCACATGAAGGACTCTCGAGGAACTCCACCATTATTTTGAATCTAAGGAAACGTGGTGGAGCTTCGGGTTCCAGAAACCCCAGTGGATCTGTCTCTTTCAAGGATGCAGTGAAATGGAAGGATTTCATCCCAGCAGATCAAATCCAAAATAGCCCAGGACCCTATATCTTAGAACAAATGGAAAAAGTACTAGCCATTGATATTAATCTTCCAGAGGTAAATTCTCTTTTTTTGCTCTCCAATCCAAGGTTGTTATTTGTAGGTTTAATGGTCTCTAGCCTAGATATGATGCATTACACCAATGGGTTTTTTTCTTGGACACCCAATTGTGACATCTATTTATGTTCCAAAGGCTTCTTCATTGTAGAATTTAATACACAGAGAGATCTAGTGAAAGTCTCAAATGATGGGCCATGGTTTTGGGGTAGAGTTGGGCTCTTCATTACTCCATGATTCCCAAATTTTGATGCCACAAATATGGTGGCCTCAACAATGCCGGTATGGGTGAGACTCCCTCTTACTTTCTGGTGTTGAATTTTGTAACTATGGTCAGTCTTCATAATGTATATTTTCATCATCGACATATATTTATATGTAAGGCATAATGTATTTGTCAAAAAAGAAAAATGGAATTATAAGTTTTGGTTTAAGGCTCCACAAGAAGACCAAGTCAGCCCTCCTCCATGACAAGTCGGCTCAGCCCTAAAGAGGCACCTATTCGGCCCCCAAAGAAACTATAAAGAAGGTCACTTGTTCTCCCTCACTGGGCAATTCGGAGTTCATTATAAAAAGATTTATTTCCGCTCTCCTATGCAAAGAAGGACAAAGATAAGGAGGTCGAAGCTGGAAGAAAAGAAGATGAAACTTACACATGTGAAAATTACTCTCTTTGCTGCTCGCACGTGTGTAGTGATAGGGCTGAAGTTTCTGTAATAGTTTCCTGAGGTCAGATCCGAAATTCTGTGGTGAAGTCTGAATTTTTTGTGGGAGACCTAGCCCAAAATTCGGCCCCTATTGCAGACCTTGTTGCAGACCTTTGATTGAAGTTTATGGAGGGTCGACTTGGCTTCTTAAAGGATCGCAAAGGTTGTCATCTTGCTGGTCAGTTTGTCTTGACTTTGATGTCTCTCTTGTTGAATTGATTCTATAAGGAAAGGATTGTTGGGTTTTTCCCCATGTGGGTTTTCTCAGAGTAAAATGTTGTGTTCTTGTGTGGCTGTCTTTTTATGATCCTTGTGGCATTTTTGTTTTACTATTGAGCTCCTCTGTATAATTAATTTATGATGGAAAAAGAACACAAGAAATTAATTAACTTAGCTAAAGTCATAAAAAGTAATTATATGTCTGGAGGATGCCCTAAATTTCAACATGGTATCAAAGCTTTGGTTTGGAAAAAGAGCAGCCTTCAAGCCATCCTCTAGGGGCCTGATCTGTCGATTAGCCCTCGACGCCCTAGTTCAAAATCAATGATGAAATCATCAATCTGTGAGATCCCCAACCATGTTTCTCTCATAAAAAATAACTCGACAAGATTAAAAAAATAATAAAATATAAATAAATGTATCCCATCTCTATAACCGTGCTAGGAAAATTGGTTAATTTAAGGGACACTTCCCCAAGACAAGTAGGGTGTTTACACAACCTCTTTAGCATGATATGCCTCCAAAGTACTGTGTAATCCAAGAGGCTGTCCAGGCAACAAAAGGGAGGTAAAACATTCTGCTTATTATATAAAACAAGAAAGGAATGCCGAGCCTTCAAGAACTTAAGACAGATGGCTAAAAGGGTGTCAAGATATAGTGAAAAAGACCAAGTAATCTCTGCGAAAATCTCAGGTGTTGCTTTCAGAGGACCAAGAGCCTAAGAGCAGCTGAAGTTGCCTCAGTTCAAGAATCTAATTCTCTGTAAAAATATCGAAGCTCCAGGTTGAAGTGTTTCTTTGTTATGATTCATTTCTACATTTGTAAGGTCGAAGGTCTCATCGTGCATTGAAGCTAGACTAAAAGACCTCAGTCCTTGATAATGTTTGATCCGAATATCCTCAGAAAGTGTACACAGAAAAGCTTCAGTCCATATATTAAAGAACAGCAATACCCAGAAAAGAAGCCTAAGTACGAGTCACAGAGGCTGCTACAGGGATCAAAAATCCTCAAGAGATCCGAGAACTTCTGCACATTTCTTTCAGTACGCCGAAAGGCCTCAGGGAAAATCTAAAAGCCTCAGAAAGGAAATCCGAATTATGTTTTACGTGTATATAAAATCTACTGTGGAAGGCACTGTGCTCAAGAGGAGTTAATCTCATGACATGGACAGACAACTTAAAGTATTGAAAATCTGTTTCTAAGCAAAGAAAAATTCTATGACTAGTTTGAAGCCTGACTCTCAAGAGGACCATCGAAGTTCTGAATTTGCAAATATACAGTATGTATGAACATTGAAATTGCTAATTGTGATGAAGATGGTCATAGACAAGTAAGAGACCAGCAAAGGTACAAGAAGTCTACATGATGCCGGGAATGCAAGATCTGTCTTGGCCCTAGCAAGCATAAATCTGTTTCATGCAAAGTACAGCAACAAAAGCTACGAGGTTGAATCAATAGAATCCCTGAAGATTGAGAGATCGATCTAGTCACGGAAATATAAGAAATCCTTGAAGACACCTTTAAGGATAGGTATGAGAATTGGAGTTCGTTCGTTCTTTAAAGAATTGATATGGGAAGACGAAATGGCAAATTCAAATTGTGGCTTAAGGAAAGGCATAGCCACATAGGAACATCATACAACATTTTATTTCTCATGTACTGAAATATGTTACACGAAACCTGTGCTTTTCTTTAACAATGTTGTTGTGTAGTATGTCTGAATTATGGATACTCTGTTTTGAAGTATATTCTTTGCATATCTGGGCAAGAGGAGAAAAAGGGATTGTTGTCATTAAAAAAAGCATACTTTTCCCTTTCAGTAGAAAAGATGTCGAGTAGAAAAGATGTCCCTTGACAAAGTTCAGTAATTTGCAGAGATTGTACTGTCTTTTCTCTACTATAGTAGACTTAGATCATAAACCGTTAAAGAAATGTTGAACTGATCTGTTGCTGCAAAGTTCTAAAGTGTTGCTGACATTTGAGTATTTAGACGAAATCTATTATTGTTGATGATACAATGTTTAAAGAAGCTGAGATACTTGTTTTGGTGGAACCAAGGATGATAATAATTGATTGATGAGAATGATGAAATTCATCTCACATACAAAGAACAGACTCTAGGGTTTTATCATTTAGACAATGATCTAGGGTTTCAAAACCCTAAATGGCTTAAAGGGCTTGGAGAAGAAAGCCTAGGGTTTATGGACAAAACCCTAGGTTTGGTCATTTGTGCTGACAGTGCAAACCCTATCTCTAGCAATGAGACGATGACATCATGATGAAGACGAGGATGAGAAGGTGGCAATGATGCAAGAAAGCTAAGATCAAGAGGGAGCTAACATTCCACTATAATCCTCAAAAGATAAGTATTTTATATCTATCGTGTTTGATTATTGCTATTGTTGTCATTTTACTAGTAATTAGTCTCTGACTCTCTTGTCTTGATATCTTGTACTTGGTTGTAATTGTTCTTCAATGGCATCTTGTGAGGAGTGCAGGTACATAGTAGAAGCTGCCAAGGCTTTGACAGCAGTTGGAAGAAGTGGAAGAACAAAGCAAAGCAAGAGGACTTTCCAGAATTGCTACTTGAAGGATATTGTACTCGATCAGACCCAAGTTCTGAGGGAGCGGACAGTTTGAAGTATGCCTTGATTGTGCATAAGAAAAGTCAAGATCTAGCATGCTGCAGATGGTAGCATGGAAGCAATATTTGAGAAGGTACTCCCAGAAAGACGGAGAGGATCGTGACAAGACATTTGCCTCAGCTATAAGAACTACCTCAGGCTTTTGAAGAACATGAAAAGAAGTCTCAAGATTGAAGAAGACTTTGTGATTTGAACTTGGTTGAATGGATCAAGGATTATCCTATATGATTTGTCTTTGACGAAAGGAGGACTCATGTGTCAAAGGAAGCAATTATGGAGAGCTTCTAGAGGGAACAGTTAACAAGCCCTGTTTTGACCTCAAGAGTTGAAGTTGATGCCAAATTCATCGATGATGAACTGTCACTGCGAGATGGAGCACCCAGTCAAGGTGACCTGAAAGCATCTGTGATGATGGATCATGTGAGGCTACAAAGAGTTCATCAAGATATTTCTTCAATTTGGGCTCCATTCTAATTTCTTGGATGAGCATGAAGCAGTATAGCAGAGGCCAAGTATATTGCAGTTGAATTGGCTAGTTGAGAAGCAGTATAGCTTCAGAGGCTACTTGCAAGTTTTGATTAAGTAAGGTGACGACCATGATGACAGACATGGTGCAGAAGGGAGCACTGAAGCTCGACTATATCTCCACTAATTAGCAGATAGTCGATATGCTGATGAAGTCTCTTTCTAGAGGGAAGTTTATGTACTTCTGGGATAAGTTTGGGCTCATGGAGAATACCTCTCTTATTGGGAGGGAGAGTTGACGAGACATCATTATGAATGGACATTCTCCATGTGTCTTCACGACCTCGGTTGGAGAATGGTTCGATATTCTCCTTGTGTCATTATGACCATGGTTGGAGAATGCTTTGACAGATTAGAGCGCATCATGGATTGACATTCTCCATGTGTTGTGTACTTTGACCTGATTAGGGAGATTATCCTTGTGTCAAGTACACAGGCTTGATTGGGAAGAATGGTCCGGTAGACTAGCATTCTCCCTCTGTCAATTAATTTGACCTGATTAGGGAGGTTATCCCTGTGTCAAATACTCTGACCTGATTAGGGAGGATGGTCCGAATAGGACATATTCCATGTGTCAATTGACCACTAGATGAAGTATGGTCCTAGAGGTTGTAGCCTCCCAGCATCATGCTCTGATCTCTTTCTAGAGTGAGCCTGTTTCGGCATAGTGCTCTGATCTCTTTCTAGAGTAAGCTTGTATGTTGAGGCCTCTTCGTGGATACCAAACAATGTATGTCTGCCATACGTCAGGGGTACTGACTGGGTTATGGCAATGTGATTGATGTTGGTGATTATCATATTGATGATGATGCTTATATTAATCTTGATTATCCTTCCTTATAGAATTGTCAACTTGAGAACATCTTGATAGTCATTATGAATACCTCCCTAGTTAAAAGGGAGTGTTGAATTTTGTAACTATGGTCGGTCTTCATAATGTATATTTCATCATTGATATATATTTAGATGGAAAGCATGATGTATTTGTCAAAAAGAATTTTTGAATTATAAGTTTTGGTTTAAGGCTCCTCAAGAAGACCAAGTCGGCCTTCCTCCATGACAAGTTGGCTCAGCCCTAAAGAGGCACCTATTCGGCCCCCAAAGAAACTATAAATAAGGGCACTTGTTCTCCCTCACAGGGCAATTTGGAGATCATTATAAAAAATTATTTCTGCTCTCTTATGCAAAGAAGGACAAAGATAAGGAGGTCGAAGTTGGAAGTAAAGAAGAAGAAACTCATACATGTGAAAATTACTCTTTGTTACTCGCACGTGTGTCCTGAAAGGGCTGAAGTTTTCGTAATAGTTTCTTGAGGTCAGATCTGAAATTCTCTGTGGTGAAGTTTGAAGTTTATGTGGGAGAGCCAGGCCGAAATTTGGCTCCTATTGCAAACCTTTGACTGAAGTTTATGGAGGGTTGACTTGGCTTCTTAAAGGATCCCTGAGGTTGTCATCTTGTTGGTCAGTTTGTCTTGAATTTGATGTCACTCTTGTTGAATTGATTCTGTAAGGAAAGGATTGTTGGGTTTGTCCCTCATCGGTTTTCCCAAGGTAAAATGTTGTGTTCTTGTGTGGTTGTCTTTTTATGATCCTTATGGTATTTTTGTTTCACTGTTGAGCTCCTTTGTATAATTACTTTATGATGGAACACAAGGAATGAATTAACTTAACTAAATTCATAAGAAGTAATTATTTGTCTAGAGGATGCCCTAAATTTCAACATCTGGCACCATAAGGTGCTAGAGAATATTGGAAATACTTTCAGAAAGTTCAAAAAGAGGACATTGAAAGAATAGAGAAAGGTCTTTTTACTTTTGCCTGAATTTGTGTAGAGATGGACCTCAACAAAGGTCTATCTGACCACATTCAACTAAAACACAAAAACTTTCAGTGGTACCAAGTATTAGATTACAAGAACACATCATTTAGATGTCGAATATGCTTTAAAACAGGACACCTACAGAACACATGCCCACAAGCAAAAAAAATTCCAAAAAAATAAAAAGAGGCAAGCCCATAAGCCAAAACGATGGTAGGTATCTGATCCTCACCTCTCAAAAGAAGAAACCATGGAGAACCAACCAATCCAAGCAGAAGTGGATGCTCTGGTTCAACGTGGTAACCAAGCAGAGGGGGGTGGTGCGGCTCAGTCTGGCAACACAACCCATATTCAAAAGGGTATGGAATCAGTCAAAATCCAACCATAAGAACAACACAAATAAGAAGCACACAACGAAAATAGCATTGGGGGTATGAAGAGAACTCATGTCTTTGAGAGCTCAGACTCAAATAAAGAAGTCCCTTTGCAGATAGATGAAAATGAATTAGAAATGGTATCGGTTGACCCCAACCTAGGGGGTTGGAAAAAGGTTTGGAAAAAGAAAGGAAAAAAGTGTTGGGAATCACGATTGTTGTTAGACCAAAACCGGCAGGTGTTATTCAACGATCGCATTCCCAGAGATAAGGATCCACGAGAGGTGGTTAATCCATGTCGTGAAACACACAAGGAGCGTTGGTTTATCCAATATCCAACAATCTTCCCCTTAATGCGAATCAGGTATGTATCAAACTCGTGACCTACATTCTGATACCACTTGTTGGGAATCACAATTGTCGTTAGACCAAAACCCGTAGGTGTTAGTCAACGATCGCATTGCTAGAGATAAGGATCCACGAGAGGCGATTAGTCCATGTCGCGAAACACACGGGGAGCGTTGGTTTATCCAATGTCCAACAAAAAGGAGAAGTTAAATGATTATTATCACATTTAACTTCGATTTATTCATGTAAATTTTTCTTGTATTTCCCTTATATTTGCTCATAAATTGAGTGGCTTATTTCCCTGAATGCTTTCAGCATATACAAAATGTAATTTTGTTACTCGTTTCAAGTTGAATAAAATTCATTTTTTTCCTTGGAAAAATGAAATGTTAAAGTTGTGTCTCGTCAAGGATATTACAAAAAATGCATCATCTCCAAGCATGTCTTAGATAACATCGTAGTCAACAAACTACTTGCCAAGGAAGAAAATGGATCCATCACAATTTCTAGGGTATGCCTCGAAAGCCCAAGCTATATCTAATAATGTTTTTCGAAGGGTAGTGGTATGCTATTTTGGTGTTCAAGTCATACAAGGTTGTCCTCTAATATTGTTTTGAAAAACAGGAAATGAATCAACAGAGAAAAATAATGTGTTTTTTTACAAAGAAAAGGTTTTGAATTTTCATAATATAAGAAGGGTTGGTAGTGTTAGAATTTATATTAGAATGGTCATATTTTGTAATAAAACCTTAGCTTCGAAGTACTTAAAATAGGGACAGGGCTGTGGGGGAGCGGCTCCCCCCCTTGAACCTGCTCCCGAAGCGTGCTCCCTTTGGGAGCAAACCCGAGAGCGCGCTCCCACAGGGAGCAAATTTCGGGAGCACGCTCCCTAAAAAATTCACTCCCTGCCTTTTTTGAAAAAAAAATTGGAAACACATTCCAAATGCAATTTCTTTTCAAAGAAACAAGAAGTTTTGAGTGGGGCATTGTAATGATCAAGCCTATGGCCTTAGTATTGATATGCAATTCATAGTAATGCTAAATTCTTAAATTAAAAGTGACATTCTCTTTTATCTTTCATTTTCATCCTTTTACATAAATATTTAACAGTACCATGAAATGACTCAGGATGTTTGAGAGTGGTTCCAACCTCATTGGAGTTCATATGGAGAAAGTAGAATTTTAGATGTCACTCAAAATCCAGCGGACTTATCACTTTTCAGGATTTTAGGATTGGTGGGATTGCAATGTTTCCAATGGATTTTGTCATGTACTAGGGTATGGAACTCGTATTTAATCAAGAACACCAATCCCTTTATGTACCTTGATGTTAGTGACATTGGTTGTCGAAATCTTCTATCATGACCCTACTAAAAATGTACCCATCACTCAAACAAAATCTTGACTTGACATGCTATATTTTTTCTATCTTATGTTAATACTTAGAAGGTGATATTAATGACAAAGATCCCTATACAGATCCAGAGATAATGACAAAGATACCTCTGGATATTAATGCTTAGATGGTGATATTAATGACAAAGATCCTGATTTTCCAACAAGACTTAGAAATTAGACATTTCTTGTGGCTGCAAGAGGCCCAAGCATTAGCATTAGATAATAGATTTACTTGTCTTTTCTAGTTTTTAGTAGTTTTTATAACTGTTGACTATTTCATATTTATTATGATATTTTTTGTAAACAATATATGACAATTTAAGTTTGAAGTTGGAAATTATAACTCATTGGTAATGAATTATGAATATGATGCTTCATGAAAGTTGAAATTTGTTTCATTTCATTTCATTTTATAACATTTCATTTCATGTTAGAATTTTTATATCATTTTGGTGATCAATGATGATAAATGTTATGTATTGAATTTTGAAAGCTTGAAACTTCAACATTGATGAATCATGAGACTCAATATGTTGTATGTTACTAACTTGTGGACGTGGTTGATGAAGATTATAACTTCTAGATGATTGATGTTATATGGTTCAATCTATGTTTTTATGCTTTTTATATCTAATTCATCATTCTACGTGCTTTTGTTGACATATATGCATCAAAATACATAAAAATATATATTATATAAAAATTCGCTCTCGAACCGGGAGCTTTTGAAAATGTTGACCCGCACTCTCGCTCCTACTCCCCGATTTCACTCCCGCTCCCAAGTAACCTTGATTAGGCACTTTACATTGTGCTATAAATTCATGATATAATAGTCAAGATCACTTACAATACAAAAGTGGCAAAGCTACCCAACTCTTTCAAGGGACATGTTGCCCCTTGATCGTTGTACATCAATAACCCCTTTTCCACAATCTGCAAATTAGTATCGTAGTGACCAAATCTTAGGTTTATCAACAGGTGGCTTCCATAGGATTACGAGAGCACTTAAGACAAATAGTTGTTGCCCTCTTTGAACTGTGCCCCAAGAGTGCTTCACCATAATTGTTTCTATCATACCTTCACTTGTGTTCTTTAACAAACCGTCTGATGAGATAATTGGAAGGCCCAATTATTTATTCTCCAACTACATGACCCTTGGTAACATCCTTGGAAGTGTGAATTTTTTTTCTTTTCTACGATTATGGAAACTTGTCACCTAAACAGTTTTTATTACCATTAGAAAAGAAAAAAACAAAAAAACAAAACTTTAAAACGACAGTGTTGACAACCTGAGCACATTTTTCCTTTGTAAACATGGTTTTTGGAAACATAACAAAGTAAAAAAACAGGGGACATAACCCCCAACCTATGATAATCCTTATGGACAACACTGGAAACACATTCACCTTCCCTTCATGTTAAGTTTTAACTTAGACCTATCCTCTTCTTCCCAACTTAACCAAAATCAGACCCTCCACCAGAGCCATGACTTAAGTGAACTAAGAAGAAGAATGCACTCTAGAAGTGTGAAGGACATGGGGGAAATGATAGTAATGTTAGAGGCACAAACAATCCCCAACATAACCACACTCAACCAAGCAAAAACAAGACACTCATACTTGCATCAATCACCCTTGAGCCATTTGGAAGCATTGTGGTCACTCCAGCCATCAATGCCCTAATCTAACCCGAGGACAAGTCCAAGATATTTGTTTAGAGTGCACTCAAAATAACAAACAACAAACTTAGAAGTGTTCCTTCCACTAGCTCACAACACCTTCTCTTTTGTCGTGAACCCATCTTTTCATCTAGCAAGGTTCCACAAGTCCAAACCTCTAGAGTTACATCTCACAATGGTAACATATTCACCCATCAAATCGACTTCATAGTTAAGACCTAATGATACAAACTTGGGGACACCCCTTCCACCTATAGTGATATGATATTCATTAGACCTTAGCCCTTTAAGGCAAATGGAAGTATTTCCCAACCAATCATAAGGAATCGCCTTTGATTAGGCCCAACATATCAAAGAATTCCTTCCATCCTCCACCCCATTCCAAATGCAACTCATTGTGAAAACACCATTAAGCCTTCCCATATCCATTGATGTTTAGTAAATGACGATGCCTCCTCCTCATCCTTCTCAACCTAGCAATATTTTGGTTATGCCACTCTCGTTCCTCCTATAATTGATTTAAAAACTTTTGACTATAGGCTTTGTAATCTAGTATGAATTGTAATTGTTACCACAAAATCTAGCAGCCTAGTGCAAAACCTCACAAGTCTAGGGCAACAATGAGATCAGCCACCATTGTCACCATAGTGGCTTCTTCCCTATTGTTTTGTGGTTTGATATTATCCCGACAAGGGAGATTTCCCTAGCAAGGCTTAGAGGAGGGATCCTAAGCCAAATGGCTCTCGAAGGAGCTTGCATATTAACACACCCTAGAAAGGTGTTCAATAAAGGAAAGCGTAGGGTAAGAAAGAGTCGATGGATTAAAAGAAACAATTGGCTAAGCCTAAGAGGCCAAGATAAGTCCTACAAATTTCCAAGTTAGTTTTCGCACTAGCCACCATCAATTAATAGATTGTTGTTATAAATAAGGGTTTTAGGAGATTCATGTTTCCTTATAGCATGCAAAACTTACAACAACGATAAAAAATAGCCTTTTAAAGGTATGATCAACAAGGAACTTGAGGCTATTAAAGGGGGTAAACAAAGGATAGGTCAACAATATGTTTTTGATGGCTGAAAATGCACAAAACAGCAAATAATACCTAGACATCAGCCCTAAAAATGAGGGTGAGAATGCATGAAATAACAGAATTTTCCTTTTTAGCATTAATAGATGTAAAATCAAACTTTAAGAAAATAACATATAAGTGGAATTTGGCTATAAAATGCAGATTTAACTAAAACTAAACCTAGTTTACCATAAAATAAAGAAAAATGAAAAAACTGGGTTGATCAACGCACAATGGCTAGTGCCTTCAATAAATTGGGTAATGGAGTCAATCAGACGAGGTTAAAAGGCAGAGGACCTTGGACAGAGAGGGAGGAGAGAGAGTTTGCTTCACTTCCAAACCCTAACGACTTTCCATTTTAGGAGATTTAAGGTCAAAGAATACAATCTAGTTCCTTTGATGGATACTTGATAACAAATTTTGCATAATAAGAAACTAGTGTTCATAAATGATATTGCAATTTTTAATATGGCACAAGATAAACCATAATTTTAGCAATTAATGCAAAAAGGAAGGAAAATAGCATTACACTTACACCATTCATGCAAGCATCACTTCATCAATCTAAAGAAATTCTCCCCATGCAAAACATATCCTCCCCAAGACAATTTGCTACCCTAGTTTGCCATTGCATCCAAGTGAAAGAGAGAACTAGTGTGCACACTTTGCAAGAGAAAGAATTGAGTGTGTGTGACAATGAATCCTCTAATTTGACTCCCCTCTACTTATATGAAGGCAACTAGGTCGAATTAGCAAATATTTACAAGTAAAATCCCTAAAACATGACTTCAAGTTTTCAACAAGGTCAAAACTTACAACATGCAAAACTTACAACAACGATAAAAAATAGCCTTTTAAAGGTATGATCAACAAGGGACTTGAGGCTGTTAAAGAGAGTAAACAAAGGATAGGTCAACAATATGTTTTTGATGGCTGAAAATGCATAAAACAGCAAATAATACCTCGACATCAGCCCTAAAAATGGTGAAGAAAATGCATAAAATAATAGAATTTTCCTCTTTAGCATTAATAGATGCAATATCAAACTTTAAGAAAATAACATATAAGTGGAATTTGGCTATAAAATGCATATTTAACCAAAACTAAACCTAGTTTACCATAAAATAAAGAAAAATGAAAAAACTGGGTTGATCGACACACAATGGCTAGTGCCTTCAATCAATTGGGTAATGGAGTCAATCAGACAAGGTTAAAAGGCAGAGGACCTTGGACAGAGAGGAAGGAGAGAGAGTTTGCTTCACTTCCAAACCCTAGTGTCTTTCCATTTTAGGAGATTTAAGGTCAAAGGATGCAACCTAGTTCCTTTGATGGATACTTGATGATAAATTTTGCATAATAAGAAACAAGCGTTCATCAATGATATTGCAATTTTTAATATGGCACAAGATAAACCCTAATTTAAGCAATTAATGCAAAATGGAAGGAAAATAGCATTACACTTACACCATTCATGCAAGCATCACTTCATCAATCTAAAGAAAGTCTTCCCATGTAAAACATATCCTCCCCAAGACAATTTGCTACCCTACTTTGTCATTGCATCCAAGTGAGAGAGAGAACTAGAGTGCACACTTTGCAAGAGAAAGAATTGAGTGTGCGTGAAAATGAATCCTCTAATTTGACTCCCCACTACTTATATGAGGGCAACCAAGTCGAATTAGGAAATATTTACAAGTAAAAGCCCTCAAACATGACTTCAAGTTTTCAACAAGGTCAATAGGTCACAAGTCAACCTATAAGATAGCTTTGATAATGTCAAAACATAATAAAATGCCTCCTTTTTCTCCACGTGTGGGAAAAGAAGGTCTCCAACATGACATCATCCTCCTAAAGTGAGTATCTCCATCAAGCAATGTGCCAAGAAAGGTCCAAGAGTGCTCCTCACTCCAAGATATCTCATCAATATGAAAGGGTGTATATCCAAGCCACGACTCTTCAACCAATATGTCATCGTCCAAAGGCCATACGTCATCACTCTAGGGTTCGCATGGGTGGTGTGGCAAGCCTAGGGCATGGCATCATATCAATAAAGCCCTCCAAAAGTGTCTTAAGTCGTCATCATCATCACCTGGGCTCTCAAATAAGGCAATGCCCATCAAGATGGTGCAAGGTCAACTTAGGGGCATCTTGGATCTTGTGGGGTACATCATCAATCCTATCAACGCCATGACTTTTTTGCTCAACGTTGTAGCATTTCAAGGTGTAGAAGGTACCATGTCTTTATGTGAGGGATCCTCAAGGACCAATGCTCATCTTTGTGGGGGCAACATTGTGGTTACAAGGTCATAAGTGCTCTCATGCTAGTCTAGATGTCCTCTTCAAGGTGTTCTAGAAGTGTTAAGCCATCCCTCAAGGGATATACAATGCATCGGTGAGAAACCACCTGAAACATACCCTCAAGATCAAGTGAGATCAACATCATTAGGTAAAGAAACCACCTGAAACATACCCTCAAGATCTAGTGAGATCAACATCATTAGGTAGAGAAACCATAAAAATATCATAGTGGAGCATATTTAATGCAAGGGGCACCAAAATATTTCACACAAACCTTGCCTTCAAATGTCTTTCTAGTTGATGATTTGTAAGCAAGTTACAACACCCATGCTTGGGATGGTTATTCAATAGCCTTATTAGATGCTTCTAGCCCCAAGGTGAAGGACAGTTCCTAGTAAGACACATTAATCCACAGGTGCATGTGACAAAGGTGGACTTGGAATGGGAAAGATTTCAAGGAAGATGCCATTGCTTTGTGTTGACAGTGCTAGACTCGCCAACATTCAGGGAATCTCCCCGATATGAAGTCTCAATTAGACCTCACACTGTTTGGTGTAGGAGTCCCATCCGGAACAAAGGCTCGATCGCCTTATTCTTAAAGATATGCCTTGGCTCTTGCTGTCAGCAAGAGAGAGTGATACAAATGTACTATCGGAAAGCAAGGGGGTGTGTCTGGTGAGTGCCTGATTGCAAGTGTGTCAAGGTTCTTCTACTGCAAGGGGGGAGAGAAAGAAAAGTGAACCTCTCAGAGAGAGGTAATAGTACCACCCAAGAAGAGACACACGTGAACCGAAGGATTTCGTCTAACATCCAGCAGAATAGTCCACAAGGGATGCGGCGATCATTACACACAACTTGAGAAAGGTTTGTCTAATATCCTACAGAATAGTCCACAAGGATGGGACAACAATTACGCACACATAAATACGAGAAAGATTTGTCTAATGTCCTGCGTAATAGTCCACAAGGATGGGACAACAGTTACAACCATTACATGATAAGCACTAAAATGACTGAAATAGTTCAACTATCTTAGTACATGTGAAAGCAAACATGAAGTATAAACATTCGCAGAATAGTCTTACAAACATTCATAAGTCATGCATGAAGAACGTGTTGGCCTTGATAGGGTTTTGTTATTAAGTAAAAGTTCTGAGACACATATATACAATGAACTTCACTAGCTCCAATAGTGGAGTGTTGGAGCCACTCCTACAGTCACAGAATAGTCTTACAAACATTCATAAGTCATGCATGAAGAACGTGTTGGCCTTGATAGGCTTTTGTTATTAAGTAAAAGTTCTGAGACACATATATACAATGAACTTCACTAGCTCCAATAATGGAGTGTTGGAGCCACTCCTTACTCCCCAAAAGAACTAGATATTCTCTCTATTGCTTTGTCGGTGGAGCCAAGGTGAAAAGTCCTTTGCTCATACAATAAGGGAGTATATATAACCAAGGTTGACTCTTTGACTACCCTAATGACTGTTTGACTTCTCATGACTTTTCAACTTACATGACTCTTTACATTCATGTGTGTCCTTTGCACTTCCACTTTACAATACATTTGATTAGAATGGATAACATATACAATAGTGATGTAGCAACATGACCACTCATAACATGACATGACATGACACTGTTGACATGGACTGCTTGATGACATGGCAATGTCAAGTCATTGTTGTTGCTGAGAGTTGAGTGTCTTCATGAAAGAACTCTCCTTCACTCCTCTGCATGCCTTGGTGATAGGGAGTCTTCAATGATCTCAAGTCTTGAATAGTAGTCGCAAACTAGAGTCCTTTTGTTTTCTCTTAATCAATCATCGTGTGGGTTCAGCAGCAAGAGTGTCTTTGAGCATGCTTACATCCTTCTTCTCCTCTTTATCATCTCACCATGACTTGATAGAGCACTTGTTCCTACAATTCACTCATGACGGGACTACAATCAATCCGAAAACTCCTAGCCTAAAATGATGCATTTTGATCCTTGCACTGAGCCCAGAACAAGTGACAGGTTGGGCAAGGAGGTTCAATGACTCCGCAGCTGCGCAATTCAGGCTAGGTTGAGGGACATAATTGCGCAGTTTCCAGAGTCAGTGGGGACAGGTTATAGGGATGAGAGTTGGGAAAGCTTGTTGCACAATTCAAGAGGTCAAGGAGGCTTGGGTGGTTGTGAAGTGCACAGTTCTAATGCTCAGGGGATGAGCTTGTGTCTTGAACAAAGTGCGCAATTCAAGTCGGGCTGGAGGCCATAATTGTGTAATTCCAAAGGTCAAGGTCGGGTCTTGGCCACAAAAACTGCAGAATGAATCAGTCTTGGGAGGTTAGTACTGCACATTGCGCAGTGCCAAGCAGCAAGGTCACAGCCAAAGGACTGAGACTACGCAGTGCGCAGCTCATGAGAGGACCAATGAAGCTGAGTTGCTCGGTTGGGAAGTTTTCGGGAAAATGACATGGGACTGGTGAGATTGATGTAAACATTTATGGACTTTGACAATGATCACACACTTAGCATACTCGATGACTCAAACAACATAGATCATCTGAGACATACAAACAAAGCATTCTCCTCCATGTGACAGTTTTATGACCAGTTACGACAAGTGTGACACCAAAGATACACTTTACGACGACCGTGATGACACTTGTGTGACGGTGCACAAGACATTGGAAATGAGTGCGATAGATACTTACAAGGTTAAAACAACTCATTTACGCAAAGATGGCCTCTTGAAACCACTAGAACAAGCTCATACATTCATTGCGACAGCCAACATACCAAAAGACGACACTTTGCCTATCTTGCGAAAGGGATCACAACACTTCAAGAAAAGTAAAGAAATGAACTTCAAAGTTCGCGACAACCATAAACAAGACCAAGGAAGGCTCCAAAATTTAGTATAGGCTAAAATTTTGGCGGAGGTTGTAGCAGCTACAACACTTGGCGAGACATTGGTAGGATTCCAGCTTCTCTGTTTTGGTTAACTTCTTTTGTGCAAGGGCTTGGTTCTTCGAGGGGTATTGATTCATCGTGCAAATCACTTTGGTTTCCCCACTTACCTCGTGAATAGACTAAGTCCCCATCATGCCACTTTGGTTTAACTCAACAAAGATTCAGCTTCATCACAAAGTTTCAAACAGGAGAGGGTAATGAAGCTCGTGAGTTTAAGATTTTCATAATATAAGATTTCATCTCTGGTGTTGCTCCGCTGCAAGTAGGGTTGGACAGTACCCCGGCGGAGTCACTTCAAGAACACAAACATTGCTCCGCTGCCAGCGAGCCTGAACAGTACCCCGACAGAGTTGCTTTCTTTACCTCTCTGCGCAGGAACCTTTCTCTTCTTTCACCTTTATTTATTTTTTTGAAAAGAGGACTGTGCATTGGCACTTATTCATTTTGGGCGGAAGAGGGATCCCGACTTATTGAGAGCAGGAGAGGTTGTTCCTTTAGAGAAGTATATAGGTTCCTTTAATTTATTGCTTGTTTAGAATTTCCCCTTCTCCCTTTTTACTAATTAGATAAGCACGAAAACGCCAAAACAAAAGAACCGAATATGGGCACAAGGTTTCCTGGATAGACACGAGTTCATGGTTTGCCCAAGACTCTCCTTACAGACTGATCACATTTTATGTCAGAACTTCATCGACCAAAAGACATAACCAACAGAAGGAAGACGGGCCAAAAGCTAATCAAATGTTTTAGTGTCACAAGGCTCCTTAGACTTCAGCCACACACACAATCTCATAAAACCAACACGAGGACAACACTTTATTTACATGACGAACAAAAACATGAAACAAAGGAAACAACAAGAACGAAAATAAGCAAAGAAAAGCAGACTACATAGTGTAGGGCACAGCCCGAGATTTTCATTGAAAATAATGTTTGAGATCTTGGCCATTAACAGGGAGGGAATCAGTCTTCCCGTCAACTGATTGAAGGCGATAGGTGTGTTGGCCAAGCTTCTCATGTACAATGAATGGTCCAATCCACAGGGATTGAAACTTAGTGTGTTTGTCTTTGTCTTCATGGGCTTTATCTCATTTCAAGACTAAGTCACCCCCACTAAAGCAATTCTTCCCCACAGACTTCTTGTTGAACCACCTCTTGATACGGTTTTGATGGAGTAAGAATTTTTCTTTAGCTTTCAATCTTTCTTCCTAGAGGTTATGAAGGGTGTTCATCCTACGTTGTACTAACAAACATGGCTTGCCTTGGGACTGTTGGGAAAGTTGGAGCGCAGGCAAGTAGATATTGGGAGGAAGGATGGCTTCTTTTCCGTATACCAGGAAGTAAGGGGAGGTGTTCAGGGAAGGCTTAGGTGTGACTTGGTCAGCCTTTAGAGCATTTACCAAAGCAGAGTGCCAATTCCTCTGCTCAGAGAATATGGTCTTCTTAATGATGTGGATCAAGTTCTTATTCGTGGATTCAGTGAGACCATTCCCTTAAAGGTAGTAGTTAGCAGAATATTTCAATACTATTCCATTTTCCCATGCAATATCATAAAGCTTTAGCGATGAGAAATGTGTTGCATTGTCAAAAACAAGTGGCATAGGAACGTCGAACCTGGAAATGATGTTTTGTTGCAGAAAAGTGATGACTTCCTGATCATTCACCTCTCAGGTTGGGCTTTTATCCATGAATTTTAATTGTCCCAACCATATTTTGCATTTTACATTTCCTTCCATTTGTGGCTATACATGCTTTTATATTCCCTTCAGCAGCATCAACCTCCTAAGGACAACTTTTCGAGCCCTTACTCAAAGATGAGGATAAAGGTGGCAGTACCATGACAAATGACAATCAACCCAAAGAATGGAGGTGGACACAAGGGACTAATCGGAAGTGATAAGTATGGATTACCTTGGGCATGATATATCAATCAATGCCCCCCTATTTGTGCTCCTCCTGAACAGTGAAAAGAAAAGGCCTCAAAGAAGTTCACATTGAACTAGGGGCAAGGTATAACCTCCCAGGTGAAGTGTTGGAACAAGGACACAATCAAGATATACCAATCAGCCAACTCGTCCTATGATTCATATTAGAATGCCCTTAACATTAAATGAAAGCACATGAATACATAAATAGTTAGTGTACCTTATAATAGATAGCCCACCTTCCTTCAAGAAGTAAACCAGGTCAGGAAGAAAGCGCCAACTAGACATGTGGAGAGTTTTGAGTCATAGCTATCTATGGATCGTGATTGGGTTGTTAGTTTTCAAGCCTATCAATTAGGAGAAAAACTTTCTCGAAGGGGTTACCCACTTGGGTGGATAACAGTGCCTAACCTCACAATTGTGTCAAGTGGTAAAAATGCCTTGATCAATGTTGTTTTCATCATTGGTTTGATGGATTACAATATCTTCCTTAGACACGATTACGTCTATGCCATATATTGCAATGTCTTCACTCATTATGGTCATGAAATTGCATGATAGGACGTATTGTCACATTGATCAATTCACATGACAAAATCTCACTGTATCACTCACAATGAGCTTGTTACCTCTCAACTAACACTTAATAATAAAAGCCCCCATCCACAAGGTGATACCAAAGAAGGAACTACTAGAGCAGTCATCAGTGGCTCCTGAGAACCTATTCTCTCATTTTTTGTTGGCTCTTCTCCAACTCAAGGGACATATCCATTGGTATTAGAATTACTAGAGCTATAACAATGATGCTCAAAGGTGATATGAAGAGATAGCTCTAGCAAAACAATGTTCTTTGTAGTGTAATGGAAATAAAGGGTTGATGGAGAATAAGGGACTAGTGCTTATCCAATATTGGGCTAACTATGTTAAGAGGCCAAGCCAAGAGAGCCATGCTATACTACATAAAGTGAGCATAATGGCCATAGGGAAGCCCCCCTTGATTTAAATATACCCTTTGTCTATAAAATGCAGAAGCGAATTGGTGGGTTGACAATGGACAAACACTTAGTTCCACAAATATTCATCCAGGTGTTGGACTTTACATCTTTGAGTGTGAGATAATGTGGCAACATTTTGGCATTGTTACTAAGGATCGAACCATGGTGTTGTTGTCCTAGTTTTAAGCATTCTACCAAATGTATATCATTACAAAGTGAGTCGTTCACTTTGAAATCACTCAGAAAGTAAGTTGTGCCACATGTACAATGAAACTATGGATCATAACTTTCACAGTTGACCATACATGAAGACGTGGACATGCATTAAAACTATGGGCACTCGTTTTATTACCTGAATTTTCCTTTTACTCTATTCATTAACAGTGGAACAAATTAACAGATATGCATGTACTTGGATGGTTATCTATTATATGGTATCTTTATGGGACCATTTTCTTCATGCAAATTTTGAGGTTGATCGAGAGATCAACCACTTTGGGAATGTGATTAATGCTATTTTTAGTGAATTAGTTAAAGAGGTTGTTAGTTCATTGGCTAGATAAGGTAATTGTTGCGACTAAGTCCACTATCCTATCATTGTTGACATGTGCAATGGATTTACTTAGATTAAGATAATGTTCCTTTTATTTTCCTAGAAAATTTCATTGCAGCAATTGAGATCTCATCAAACTTCTTGCTACTTCTAGTAAGCAAATTACTATCTCTTATTTTATTCTATTCCCTCGAGGGAAAAGTGGATCGAAGGACATTAAATGATATTTTATTGTATGATGAGTTAGACCTCAAATCTATATAAGGATTTGCTCTCTCAATTTAAAAATTGGATTGGAACTTGGTGATAAATGGAAGAACGTGTGAGCAAGCTAGCTCTAAGCAGGGGATTGAAGGCACCTCTTGCGTAAGTTATGACTTCATTTTTGTACAATCTATTATGTGCAGCAATGTTCTAGGCGCATCATTGGTAAATTCATATGCAAGTTGAGAATATCAAAGGTAGATCTAGGAGCTCCTTGTCATGAGTAGAGGAATTTAAGTGTTATGCATCCATTGTGTGCAAGAAAAGCTTAATTTTTCCTATATCAAGTTTAGTTGTGGACCTACCCTAAGTGAGTCCTTTCTC
Organism: Pinus albicaulis; assembly: GCA_034641835.2. Lineage (NCBI taxonomy): Eukaryota > Viridiplantae > Streptophyta > Pinopsida > Pinales > Pinaceae > Pinus > Pinus albicaulis. The sequence continues at coordinate 1,282,905,518 of CM076575.1, read as the reverse complement.
TTCTCATCTTGTACCATTTGGTTATCAAGTTATGGGATAAATTATATGCACATCAATTGATTGTTTTCTTTCTTCATTTTATAAGGGAATCCCCCCATGACTTACGTCCATCCTTTGACTAGAAGAGTCCATTTTAGAGAAGATTTGGTGACGTGACAGTGGCCAACTTCCAAGTTCCACAAGTCTTCACCTAGGTGTTGGACTTTACATCCCTAGTTGTGAGATTGTGTGGTAACACACCCTTAATGTTGAACAAGGGCCACACAGAGAAGGCGTGACATATCATCCGCCATAACAAGCACAATATCACTCCTTGAGGTAACCAACAAGGTCATTAGTAGCAAAAATTGTGCTCTAAAGGATTAGAGGTGGACAAAGATCAAGTTCAACACGCATCTTATTGACCATAGAGGTAAGAGCATATGGTGGAGGAGAACCTTGATGGTATTGTGACGGGCATACAATAAAATTGACTACATCTACAAATGTGGATATGCCCCACTTGGGCATAGGTCTTGACCTAGTTGAAGAAATAGTAGATGGACTAAATGGATCACTCAAGCACTCTCCTTCATGTCCATCACTAAATTTCTCATGTATCGGAGGATTACCATCACTAAAATACTCGTGCATCAAGAGTGTTGCAAGGAACATCCTATGTAGAAGAAGACAACTCTTCAGGGGTTGGGGACGAACAAATCATCAATAAGATTCTCAATAACCACAACTATGTTACTACTGGACCAGCCTAGATCCATCTTAACTCCGAATCTACTAAGCACCGAGAGGGATCATATATATATATATATATATATACTAGTTAAAATGTTTACATGGCCATTACATTACATTACAACATCTCTACCATATTAGGATGATGAGCACCTCTCGACGCAATAAGTGTCGAAGGAAGCATCCTTAGAGGTAGAAAGAGGACGAATATCATCAGGTAAAGAAGATAGACTCACTAAAATATGTTGGGTCTCATCCAAAGAAACATTTGTAAAAAGTAGAGGGAAATATCCCAATGGACCATGAGTAGGAACTTCATCAAAATCAACATCACTAGATCAAATCTCGCGGTGAGTAAAGGGAATAGATGCAATATTGCTAGAAATAAATTGTTATAGCTTACTAGGGTGTAGTGGGATTTTGGTGGATTTGAGATGTTTCACCCTTCACTGGAAGCATGGACCCATGCACTTGATACAAAAATTCTGAAATGTGAAACCAGAGGCATGCTTCAATACCATTTCTTATAGGATATACCTTGAATAGCACAAGTAGGTATTCAATTGATGTTAGTTTTTGTAGCTCGGGAGGTACTTTTGCATTGGCAGAGTCTAGCATGCAAAAGTGACCAAGCATATTTCACTCTCTAGGCACTTTACTTTATAAAGTGATTTTCTAAGGTAAGAAAGTGATTTTTTTATATTTAAGACTAAAAATTTAAAAAGAGACCTTTTATAAAGTGAGTGTGACTTTATAAAGTTGGGTCACTTAAGTGATTTAAGTGGGGCCCAATGTGAGATTAAGTCATGATTGTTGCTCTTGAGATGGTGAGATTTAATCTCATCAATTGAGATCTAGGGTTAGGGATTTTGGTCATTAAAGGGAAATAAAAGGAGAAAGGGAGAGTGAAAAGAGACATTTTTTTAGAAGAGAGGAAGAGGAGTTGAGGAGAAAAAATAGAGCAGCAAGGAGAAGAACGGCACGCACTTCTAGGAAAATTTTCCAGCCATTAAGCAGGTCACACAGCTAAGTATGGCCACAATTTTTTAGGTAGAGAAGGCCACAGAAATCGACGCATTTATTGTTATACTGTATAGGTTATCTATTAAATTTAGATAACAATGGTATGTCAATGCTTAGCACAATTTACTTCAATGTTTCGTAGTAGCCCAATATCAATTTCCAATTATATCCAGTAGCAATCACATTACCTTAATCACATTGATAGTAAATGCAGATAGAACATGAACAAAATGCAGAAGACAAGCCAAGACAAGAGGACACAATATTTGGCGAATGCCAAGGAAAAACCCCAATGTGGGGAAAACCCTCGATCAATTCTTCTTATTATTCTTCAATAGTTCAACAGAGAGAGAGAGTACAAATATCAAATTTACTTGCCCAAAACAGTGTTGTCAAAGTCAACAGTGAACAACAGTCAATGGTAGCCCTAACCAGAAAGTCAACAGTGGTCAAATGACCCTTGGTCAACGCTAATCAACGTTGTTATATTCCTTTGAAATTCGACCTATTTTGACCCAGAAATATTCGGCCTCCTACCACACGTGCGAAGAAGAGAGAGGTTGCTCCAAGTTGTATGAACCAAACAAGAGAGGAGAGGGAGACGTATGATGTGATGAGTGATAATGTCCAAATGAGGAGAAGGTCACTCCTATTTATACAAATCATTGAGGGTGTGGAGACACATCTCTTGGGCTTCATGAGCCTACATTTGACTGAGGTCGACCTTGACAATTTGCACGTGTGAAAATAAATTCAAAATCGTACGTCTACTAGTTTGAACGAGATGATCTTTAGATCAATCTTGGACCTCTCAATAAGAGGAATCCAATAAAAATATCATCTCCATCATATGAGTTCTCCAAGGTGGAGTTTGGCCCTACTTGCCAACTTTATTACTCCCTCTCAACTAGGGAGAATTCCACCTACCAGGCCACCTGTTGTCATTAATTATCATGCCATCATGTATCATCTTTGTCATCCCTGCTCTACTGAACCATGAAGTAATAATGAAGAAGAATTGATCGAGAGTGAGCCATAAGACCTTTCCACTCTCCACTAACACAAGTGAGTCCAGAGGTAGAACCTCAATTGATCCCAGATCAAATTGTTTGAACACCATGCATCCTAGCATAGGGAGTACGGCAATACACGATGCATCCATTGGTAGTGCTATGGTCCCTATCCTCATTTCCCAACTCATTGGCCAAATGAGAGGTACTTCCCATGAGTCCCGGACTACATGGGTAGGATGTATGTTGGGGCATCAACAGGAGAAGGTGAACCACTCATCCTGCTCATATGCCATAGGAAAAGGTGAACCACTCATCCGATTCATATATCAATTATAGGGGAAGGTGAACCACTCACCCTACACACATGCCAACTATCATGGGGTATCACAGGGGAAGGTGAACCACTCACCCTGTACACAGCGCACCACTAGGGGAAGGTGAACCACTCACCCTATGGTCGCTCATAGCTCCAAGAAGTACCCCAAGCCCCTAGGAGCTCCCAGAGCTCAGTGTCCAACTCATGTGGGACCCTCATAGGAGGGTCTTTCCAAGACTTGTAATCTCTCACAGAAGGTTAAGAATTTGACCTCCCCCAAGGGCTTCGTGAGAATATCTGTGACCTGCTCATCAATCCTGATGTGATGGAGCCTTATTGCTCCCCATTATACCATATCCCAGATAAAGTGGTACCTGATATCAATATTCTTGGAGCGGTCGTGGAACACGGGATTCTCTGAAAGGCGAATCCCACTTTGGTTGTCGCAGTAGATCACGATGGTAGCCAGCACATGCTCAAATAGCTCACTAAAGAGCTTCCTCAACCAAACAGCTTCACAAAAGGCCATACTAGCAGCAATGTATCCAGCCTCGGCGGTGCTTAAAGCAGTAGACTTCTACTTCCTGTTCATCTAGGATATCAAAGCAAATCCCAATGATAAGCAACAACCAGTTGTGCTCTTATGATCCACAACACTGCTAGCCCACTCAGCATCAGTATATCCATGTAGCCTCAAATTCTCGGCAATGTATCTCAGTCCATAGTTGCCCCAGAGATATCTCAAGGGATTCTTGGCAGCAATCCAATGTATGTGATGAGGCTCGACCATCAGTTGACTCAATGTGTTCACAGCGAAGCATATGTCCGGACGGGAGTTCACTAAGAACATCGGGGCCCCCAAAGTTGTCGATACTCGGAAAGATTTTCCAAATCGTGACCAATAGCATTTCCACATAGTTTCTTGAAGTTGAGTTCCATCAGAGTAGTCACAGACTTGCAGTCCACCATCCCACATCTTTCGAGTAGCTTCACAATATATTTTCCTTGAGAAAATAAAATACCTCATGGCTTTTGCCAGACCTCCAAGCCTAGGAAGTAGTGCATCAACCCTAGGTCCTTCATCTCAAATTTGGAAGCCAACTCCCTCTTGCATTGATAAATGAGAGGGTTTGCACCTGTCAGAAAAAGATCATCCACATAAAGCACCTGAATGAGAGGCATGTCCTTTTCAACCTTGAAGTATAGGTTCGGGTCAACTTCGCTCCTTGTAAAACCCATCTTCATAAGATAGCTATCAATCCTTTCATACCAAGTCCTGGGGGCTTGCTTCAACCCATAGAGGGCTTTCTTCGACCTGCATACATGTGACTATCGATCTTGAACTTTGAACCCCTCGGGTTGCTCTATGTAGACTTCCTCCTTAAGCGAGCCATGTAAGAAAGTAGTTTTGACATCCATTTGGTGTAGGCTTCATCCTTGAGAGGCAGCAAGAGCGATGATAGATCGGATAGTGGTGTATCGGGAAACCGGTGCAAATATCTCATCATAGTCCACTCCTTCCTTTTGAGAGAAGCCTCAAGCAATGAACCTAGCCTTGAACTTTTCAGCACTCCCATCAGCTCCATGTTTGATTTTGTAAAGTCATTTTGAAGTGACCACAGACTTGTCCTTGGGTCTAGGAACCACATCCCAGACATCATTCTTCATGATCCACTCATACTCTTATTTCATCGCATCCTTCCAAACTTGGTGCTTCACAACTTCTTCGAACGTACAAGGCTCAGATTGAACAATGGTGCTCATGGTAGCTAAGTACCCTTGGTACCTGTTCGGCTTCTTACTTTCACGAAATGTCCCCCTTGGTGCAATATGTTTTTCAGCATCTTCGTGAGTGTCTTTGAGCCACGAGGGTCTTTTTCTTGAGGTGGTGGGCTCACCGGGAGGTGGATCAATGGGATCCATCAAGCCTTCAATATCAGGCATCGACTCATTCGTCGAAGGTTCATCCTGCTTTCCTGCATCTTCATCATTGTCCTTCCTTGCAATAGGAAGATCTCTAACCTTTCCAAGGGCAGCATCTTCATCGAAAGTGACATCATGACTTATTTCCACTTCCCTTTGACCACGAACAAAATTTTATATGCCTTTAAAGCTTCACTATAGCCCACAAATGTTCCTTTCTTCCCAGATGCATCCAGCTTGCTTCTCTTCTCTTTCGGTACATAAAAATATACGGGGCAACCAAAAATTCTAAAATGAGAAACATCAGGTTTATTACTGGTGAAAACTTCTTCGGGAGTTTTGAAGTCCAATGCTTGATGTGGGCATCTATTTTGAACATACACGAAAGTGTTGGAAGCTTCACCCCATAAAAACTTCGGTAGGCCTTGGTCATGAAGCATGGCACGAGTAGCCTTTACGATGGTTCGATTTTTCCTTTCAGCACTCCATTTTGCTCAGGAGTATATGCAGGAGTGGTCTCCTTATTAATCCCAACTTCTCTACAATAGTCATTGAATTCATTTGACTCGTATTCGGTTCCATTATCGGTCCTCAATATTTTGATCTTCTTCCCTATTTGATTTTCAAAAAAGTCTTTGAAAGAGTGGAACCATTTGAATACTTCATCCTTCTTCAAAAAAAAAAAGATCCATGTTTTGTGAGACAAGTCATCCACAAAAATTACATGGTACAAATATCCTCCCAAAGATGTTACGGGCAACATAGCAGATAAATCAGAATGGATCAATTGAAGAATGTCGACAGTTTTACTTTCACTTGAGGGGAATGGTCCCCTTGTATGTTTCCCAGCTGCACAACCCTGACAAACACCTTCATGATCTACTTTAAATTCGGGCAAACCTGTGACCATCTTCCTTGCATCGGGTGGGCTTTATAATGAAGGTGAGCAAACCTTCGGTGCCATAATTCGGATTGAAGAGAAGTGTCGCAAGCCATAGCTCCCAAAGGATTTCCTCCAACCTAATAAAGACCTTCAACCCTAAATCCAATTGTAAAGCATCTTTCGAGTTCCTTTGCCATATACGTACCTTCCCATCAATGAATGCTACCTTGAAGCCTTTGTCTTCCATTGCAGAAATAGATACCAGGTTCTTTTTCAAGACAGGTACATATAATACATCTTGTAGATGAAGGATTTGACCTTGATTCAAATGAAGAGTAACAGTCCCTATCCCTTTCACGGGATAGGTGGCATTGTCCCCAAGTATGATCTCCAAATTAGTCTTCTTTTCAATCAAATTTAAGAGGGCCTCTTTATACCCAGTGAAGTGCCTTGAGGCACCACTATCAATCAACTATTTATCCAAGGTGTCCAGAGGAGAGGCAATAGTGAGGGCAGAAATAAGATAAATTCATTTTACTTATCTACAACATTAGTTTCCTCATACCTGGAGTTTCTCAACCTTTTGGGAGGCCGACCATTTCCATATTGTGCAACGAGAGCATTTTTATTTCCTTTGTTGTTGAACCTGTTATTCCTTTGATTGTCGTTGCCCCTGAAATTGTTGTGGTTATTCTTGTTATCATCATCCCGTGGTGTATCCTTCTTATGAGGACACTCTCTAGCATAGTGGCCAAACCTGTTACAATTGAAGCATCTTCCCTTTCTTCCTTCTTTGAATCCCTCCCTTCCTTGACCTTGATTCTTTGGACCAACATTGTTCTTTCTCTTAGCATGAGTGGAGAATGTTGTGGGATCATCCCCATTTGAAGGCTTGTCTCTCTCGATCATCCTTGTGTCTTCTTGAGTGCATCTAGTCAGCAATTTATCAAAACTTGGAATCCTATCATTATTGAGGATAGTGGTGGTAAACACATCCCATGCTCAAGTGAGGCCACCAAGAGCAATAAGAGTGAGCTCTTGGTCAACAACAACTTCTCCAATGGATAGAAGAACATTTTTCATTTCAGTGATCCTCATGAAGTAGGATTGAATGGATTCCCCTCTATCCATCTTGATGTCCTTCAGCTTGTTCTTGAGAAAGAGGATTTGGTTTGCATTGTTGACTTTGAACATACCAACCAATTTGTCATACATCTCCTTAGATGTGCCCAACTCAGAAATGTAAGCAACCAAATGTTTTCGAATGGAATCCCTGATGATCATCTTAGCCTTGACCTCTCCTTTCTTGTACTTTGTCTTAGTAGTAGTCAGTGCATTTGAAGGAGGCTCCGCAATCTTTCCCTGCACATAGTCCATGACATCATTCTCTTCCAAAGTCAAGTTCAAAGACATCTTCCATGCATGACAATCAGATTTATCATTAAAGTTATCCTCAGATTTGAAGTAAGATGAGGAAGCCATTGAATCTTTGTTCTTGTCCAACAGATCTTAGTGATTGTTTTTCTCTGTCTTGCTTAGGCTTTATCTTCACTGGGGCTCTGATACCATGTTAAATTTAGTTAACAGTGGTATGTTCAATGCTTAGCACAATTTAATTCAATGTTTCGTAGTAGCCCAATATCAATTTCCAATTATATCCAATAGCAATCACATTAACTTAATCACATTGATAGTAAATGCGGATAGAACATGAACAAAATGCAGAAGGCAAGCCAAGACAAGAGGACACAATATTTGGCGGATGCCAGGGAAAAACCCCAATGCGGGGAAAACCCTTCGATCAATTCTTCTTATTATTCTTCAATAGTTCAGCAGAGAGAGAGACAGAGAGTATAAATATCAAATTTACTTGCCCAAAACAGTCCTGTCAAAGACAGCAGTCAACAACGGTTAATGGCAGCCCTAACCAAAAAATCAACGGTGGTCAAATGACCCTTGGTCAACACTGGTCAACGTTGTTATGTTCCTCTGAAATTCGACATGTTTTGACCCAAAAATATTCATCCTCTTGCCACACGTGCGAAGAAGAGAGAGGTTGCTCCAAGCTTAACCAATCAAGGTAGGAGAGAGAGATGTATGATGTGATGAGTGATAATGTCCAAATGAGGAGAAGGTCACTCCTATTTATACAAATCGTTGAGTGCGTGGAGACACATCTCTTGGGCTTCATGAGCCTACATTTGACTAAGGCCGACTTTGACAATATGCACGTGTGAAAATAAATTCAAAATCATACTTCTGCTAGTCTGAATGAGATGATCTTTAGATCAATCTTGGACCTCTGAAAAAGAGGCATCCAATAAAAATATCATCTCCATCATATGAGCAATGTTTTTAAAAACGGTCGGACTGACTCACAATTGGTCAAGCCGACTGAGCCAACCCACTGGTTGGACTGGATCGGTAGAAAAACCAGTCCGGAGGCCGGTTTGTGACCGAACTGGCCGCGAGTCGGTGACTAGTCGACTCAACTGAGTCCGAGTTAGACCGGCCAAGCAATGGTCAGCCAGCCACGGACCCCACAAACAGTCCAAAATGGACCCCAAACCAAATTTAACAGGGTTTTTAGGGTTTTGGTATGCCCTATAACCCATCCCAATCCTATAAAAGCTACCCAACCCCTCTCATTTCTTCACAGCTATCTCACTGCATTTGAGAGAGCATTTGTGAAGAGTTGTGGAGTTGGTTTTTGGAGCAGCTTTGAGGAGTCTCATGGGCAATCTTTGGAGCAGCAGTGAAGAGCTTCTTGGGCATTCATTGGAGCAACATTAAAGAGGCTAGAGCCTAGAGGTTTTTTTTTCACTTCTAAAATCTGCCTTTGTTTTTTTTTTTTTTTTGCAAATCTGGCAATCGAAAACGTAATTTTTCGTGAAAGAAACCAATGTAGAATGACTAGTTTTTTTTTGTTTTCATTTTCCAATTTAAGCCTTTCATTTCCAAGTCCAAATATCAATCCAAAATGGCTCCTAGAATGAAAGACGTTGCTTGGGCATATGTTGAAATGGTTGATGATCAAATGCATTGCAATTTTTGTAAGAGAAAAATTAAGGGGGATGGAGGGGGCATTCACATGCTTAAACTACACTTGGATGGTCTTAGAGGCCAAATTACTCCATGTGAAGCACCAATAGAAGAAATTGGGGAAATTAGGAAGGAGTTGAGAGATCAATTTCAGAAGTTTGAGGAAGACAAAGCTAGGAAAAAAGAAATAGAGGCTGAAATTGGAAGGAAGAGGAATATAAAACACATGATAGATGCCAGCCCCAATTTTGATTATGAGAGCTCTTCATCTATCACTTGAAGTGATGCATCAAACCCCTTTCGCTATGTTCCTCCCTTTGGAGTCTGTTCAAGAAAAGGGTAAGGGTACAATGAAAAATAAGGGTACTATCAAAAGTTCTTACACACCCTCCTCTCCCTCTGACAGTGCACATGGTCCTAAAACTAATAGAGGTATATTGTTTGTGATTACATAGCTATATGGTGGTATGATGTTGATATCCCCTTCAATGCTTCTCGTTCACCATATTATGAACCTATGTTTGATGCCATATATGTTGTTGGAAAGGGCTTCGAAGGCCCTTCTATGCATGAGTTAAGGGGATCTATTTTGCAAAAAGAGATTTTGTCCATTGATGAATATTTAAGAGATTTCAAAATCTCATGGGCAAAAACAAGATGTACCATCATGTTAGATGGGTGGACTGATCAGAGGAACCGTACCATCATAAACTTTCTTATCTTTTGCACACAAGGAACCATGTTTCTAAGATCAGTTGATGCATCTGATAGGGTGAAGGATGCACACTTGTTGTTTCAGGTTTTGGATGAGGTTGTTGAAGAGGTGGGGGTGGCTAATGTTGTTAGAGGAGAAACATAAAAACCATCTTTTGGACCCCATGTGTTGCACATTGCATAGACCTCATGACTAAGAATATTGGTAAAATAGATTGGATCAAGAACATTGTAGAGCATGCCAAAAGCATAACAAAATATATTTACAATCACTTATGGATTTTGAACCTGATGAGGAAACACTCAAGGGGCAAGGATATTATTAGGCCTGCCATCACTAGATTTGCAACAGATTTTTTGACATTGCAATCTATGCTTTCCCAACATAGAAACTTGCAAAAGGTGTTTTCCAGTGATGAATGGAATGAATGTCAATGGTCTTGCAAACAAGATGGCAAAGATGTGAAGAAGAAAGTTAATGAAGAAATATTTTGGAAAAAGGCAGTAGAGATTGTGAAGGTTGTTGAGCCACTGGTTAAGGTGTTGCGGTTGGTGTATGGGGAAAGATTGGCTATGGGTTTCATTTATGAGGCTATGGATCAAGCAAAGGAGCAAATATAGGCAACATACAAGGAAAGAGTGGCTAAGTATGGGCCCATTTGGGAAATCATTGATCAAAAAGATGGAACAATCAACTCCATCGCCCTATACATGCAACTGGGTATTTTCTTAACCCAAGGTATCATTATAAAACTCTGGCGGAAGGAGCTTTGACTGGGGAGTTTAGAGATGGATTGATTGACTGTATTGATCGCATGATCCCCAAGAAGAGTGACCAGCTGCTGATACACAATCAGATCACTATCTTCAACAAAGCCACCGGTACCTTTAGCAAGAACCTTGCAAGGATTGCAAGGGATGAGCTAAGTAAACAAAGAATTTCAATTTTCAAATTCATTTTTATTATTTTGTAAAATTGTTTATAATTTGAAAGTTGGATATAATTTGTTGAGCTAACTGAAACTCATTACACAACAATCTTTTTGGTAGCCATTGTCCTGAATTGCAGAGGGTTGCAATCCGCATTTTGAGTCAAAGTTGCAGTGCTTCTAGGTGTAAGAGCAATTGGTCTATCTTTGAGAGGATTCACACGAAGAAGAGAAACCATTTGGAGCAAAAACGATTAAATGATCTAGTCAATGTCCAATACAACCTCGACTAAGACGCAACCAATTGTTGAACAAAAGACCTGATTCAGATCCCATTGTGTTGGATGATATTGATCCAAAATCAAATTTGGTAGTGGAGACTCGTCCACCGGAGTTTGACTCTAATGAGGATATTGATGTGGGGTTGGACTTCGATTTACAGGTAGAGGCTCAGCTAAATGCAGATCCACTAGTAGCAGGACCAGCCCCCAAGTCCTCCAATTGCAGCCGCAGGCACTTCCTTTAGTCAGCCACGATGCAAGCGCATAGCTCGTCTATCTCAGGCTCAGCGTGCTAGTGCTATAGTTCCACTTGAGGATCTTGATGAGGAGGAGGAGCCATGGATCTCCCCCTCTGATTCAGACTCTGAGCCAGAGGATATTGCCTTGTCTAGCAGTAGTGACTGGTCATGTTGTGTTGTAGAGGCCATTTAGAGCCTCCTTGGTTATGTTTCTTGTTATGATCTCTATATCATGTATGTATTGGACAGTGCACTGGGTGCCATTTTGATATAATGGATATATTCATGAGCCTACTTTGATCATGTGTTGTCTTTTGTCTATATTATAATGCTTTGTGTTTGGAAACATGAAATAAATCTTTAAAATTATGATTTTTTATTAAAAAAAATAATAATATTTAATGTATTTTTTACAAAGATCGAGTCATTGAAACCGAACCAGCCGAGTCGATACCGAGTCAGAGTCGACCCTCGGCCGGTTCCGAACCCGAGTCGGAGTTTTAAAACATTGCATATGAGCTGTCCAAGGTGGAGTTTGGCCCTAGTTACCAATTTTAACATTATCTTTTGCATAGAAATCAAGGCAGCAAGGGAGCGATTTTCTAAGCTGCATTAGGACATGATTTGGATTGAAGTAAGAGGCAGATTTGGCATGAAATTTGAGGCAAGAAAGGCATGAACTACAAGGTTTTTTCAGCCACATTTATTGTAGGTCGTTCAACACGTGAATCAAGGCAAGTTTAGCAGCAAAAAAATTAGGGAGTCTTTGGCACGATTTAAGAGATAAGTACATCTTTGTATTGCAGGAAATTTCATCTATTGTAAACACACAAATTTTCTCTGTGAGCTCAATCGTTGAGGGTGTGGAGACACATCTCTTGGGCTTCATGAGCCTACATTTGACTGAGGCCGACCTTGACAATTTGCACGTGTGAAAATAAATTCAAAATCATATTTCTACTAGTCTGAATGAGATGATCTTTAGATCAATCTTGGACCTCTCAAAAAGAGGAATCCAACAAAAATATCATCTCCATCATATGAGCTGTCCAAGGTGGAGTTTGGCCCTAGTTGTCAATTTTAACATTATCTTTGCATGGAAATCAAGACAGCAAAGGAGCAATTTTCTAAGCTGCATTAGGACACGATTTGGATTGAAGTAAGAGGCAGATTTGGCATGAAATTTGAGGCAAGAAAGGCATGAATTTCAAGGTTTTTTCAGCCACATTTATTGCAGGCTGTACAACACGTGAATCAAGCCAAGTTTAGCAGCAAAAAAAATTAGGGAGTGTTTGGCACGATTTAAGAGATAAGTACATCTTTGCATTGCAGGAAATTTCACCTATTGTAAACACACAAATTTTCTCTGTGAGCTCAATAATAAATTCCTCTTCTCATTGGTTTCACTTTCAGGGTTTTTCTAGGGGCATCACCCAACTTTTTTGTGTCAAATGTGTGGTTGCTTACTATTGTTTTCCATTACTTAAAATCAAATTTAGTCATTTGTATTTCTGCTCATAAAAATCAGATTGTATGTGTTTAAATTTGTTAAATTTTGCTCATGTTCTATGCCATTTCAGATTAGGGCACAATACTGAAGAAGATAGAACATACTAATAGATCGATAGAAGACAAGCCAAAACAGAGATAGGAGATGGTGACGTTACGGCGATCAGCAGGATGCTTCTACCAGCAAAGTCTTCAATGGGTCATTAGAAGCCAAAGCGTGTCACTAACCCCAGGGAACAATCAAGCAAGAATCTGTGACTCCAGCTATCCAGAATTCCTCCACATCGATTTGTGTCAAATGAACTCAAGTCTCTCAATATGTAAAAGGAATCTTTGAGGGTGTGTGACCGTCATTTAAGACATTTAAGTCAATATTTTATTCCGGTAGGCCCGAAGCACATAAGTGGAATAAATTCAGAAGTCACATATTCTGCTCATCCATTCGAGGCCAGTCTTTAGGTCAATCTTACACCTCTCGAAGAGGAGTCAATAAAAATATTGGTCATCATCAATGACTGCTTCGAGTTTGGACCTGGTTGTCCAATTCTTACTCCTCTCAACTGAGAAGGCTTAGTCACTAGTGCAATCCAAACATCAGATGCGTCATCAGTAAGTAACTTGCTTTATGGCCTCTTTGTTGAGCAGTGGAGTGGGTCACAGACATCATACACGTTGTGATTAGGCCAGAACAAAACCTCTATCGGACTCACAAAGAGTCTCCAACCAACCCGAAGTTGGTTCATCTGACCCGAAGTCAGGCGGAGGTCCGAGACCTCACTAGACTTGATCCCAGATCAAGTGGTTGGACCATGCCATCCTAGATAGAGAGTACGGCAATCTTTGATGCGTCCATCAGTCTTTGCTACTAGTCTCTAGCTTTTCCCACCTCATTGGCCAAATGAGAGGTACTTCCCATGAGCCCTGAACTCAATGGGTAGGATGCATACGGGGAACAGATAAATGAGAGGCGAACCAGCTCAATAATCACAACGGTGGGGCAGAAGCATTATGAGTGCTTATAGCTCCGAGAAGCTATCCCCAAAGCCCCCCAGAGCTCCCAGAGCTCATCGTCCAACAGGACCCACATCATAGGGTCTTTCCACGACACCAAGACTCTCACGGAAGGTTGGGAACTTGACCTTCCCCAGGGGCTTAGTGAGAATATCCGCGACCTGCTCATCAGTTCCTATATGATCGAGCCTTACGACGCCTCGCTGTACCATATCCCGGATAAAGTGGTACCTGATATCAATATGCTTGGATCGGTCGTGGAACACAGGATTCTCAGTCATACGAATCCCACTCTAGTTATCACAGAGTATCACAGTGGTATCTAGCACATGTCCAAACAGCTCACTAAAGAGCTTTCGCAACCAAACTGCTTCACAACAGGCCATACTAGCTGCAATGTATTCGGCCTCAGCGGTGTTCAAAGCCACCGACTTCTGCTACCTACTCATCCATGAGATCGAAGCAGAACCAAGATTGAAGCAGCATCCCGATGTGCTCTTACGATCCACCACACTGCCAGCCCAATCGGCATCAGTATATCCACGGAGTGTCATACTCCCGGCAGTGTATCTCAGCCCATGGTCTATCGTGCCTCAGAGATATTTCAAGAGTTTCTTGGCACCAACCCAGTGAATGTTATGATCAACCATGTGTTGACTCAAAGTGTTCACTGCACAGCATATGTTCGAACAAGTGTTCATTAAGAACATCAAGGTCCCTATGAGTTAACGATACTTAGTAGGACAGGCCCAGCAACGCTGCTACTCAACTTCTTAAAGTTGAGTTCCATGGACTTACAGTCCATCATACCAGAAAAATTCATAATGTATTTTCCTTGAGAAAGGAAAATCTCGCCAGGTCTCTGCTAGACCTTCAGGCCTAGACATCAGTCCTAGGTCCTTCATCTCGAACTCAGCAGCGAGCTCCCTCTTGCACTGATAAATGAGAGGGTCAGCACCTGTCAGGAAGAGGTCATCCACATACAGCACCAGAATGAGAGGTTTTCCCTTGACAACCTTGAAGTAAGGGTTCGGATCAGCATTACTTTGAGTGAAGCCCAGCTTCATCAAGTAGCTATCTATCCTCTTGTACCAATCTCAGAGTGCTTGTTTCAGCTCATAGAGGGCTTTCTTCAACCTGCAGACATGGGTGTCCCGATCTTGGACTTCCAACCCCAAAGGTTGCTCCACATATATATCTCTTCCTTTATCACACCATGCAGAAAAATGCGGTCTTCACATCATCTGATGAAGATTCCATCCTTGCGTAGCAGCAAGGGCTATAATAGATCGAATGGTGGTATCTCGAGCCACAGGTGCAAATATGTCATCATAGTCTATACCTTCCTTACAGGCAACGAATCTTGCCTTGAACTTTTCAGCACTTCCAACAGATCCATGCTTGATCTTGTAGAGCCATTTCAAGGTGACAACTGCTTTGTCCTATGGTCTTGGAACCACATCCCAGACATCATTCTTCATAATGGACTCATACTCTTCGTGCATAGCATCCTTTGATGCTTTACGACTTCCTCAAAGGATCCAAGCTTCAATAGTACTCATGGCTGCTAGATACCCTGGTATTTATATGGCTTCTTGATTTTCCTTCGGAATTTCCCCCTCTGAAGCCATATGTCCCTGAGCCATGAGGATCTTCTTTCATTGAACACAGGTATCCACTCAGGAGCATATACAGATATATCTCCCTCTTAATGTCAGCTGCTCTCTCGAGAGAAGACATCTATTTTAAATGAGGGCATCCCAGACACCAACTTCAAAAGGGGTCTTATTCTCCCACAGTCAAAGCCATTCAGACAGGCTTTGCTGATCATGATTCAAGATTCCAACCATGTGACCGAAAAACTGCATAGTTATTATGAATCTCGTAGACAAGGGTGTCTATCTATGTCACTGTCATAATGACAGTGACATAGACTCACAGATTTTGCTCCTCAAAAATGGCCGTTACAGAGATACCTTCTGAACTTGCATCACAGTTTCTTCATCATTAACAGTAGTGAAGATTTCAAGCTTACAGCAATTACCTGAGATCTACTGTAGCTTCCTCAACCAGCCCTCTAAGACTTTCTTTATAGAGCTAAGGATCCAATCTGCCTTTTATTCTGCACTTGAGGTGTTCATCTATAACATCTGTCATCTCATCCAGAACTGCTTCTATTTACAGATCTGCCCAAGACTGCAGATCTCAGTTCTGCGATTTTTCTCCTAGATTTCACAGATCTAGGAACCGATCATACAGATGTTAAAAACACAGAATTTAGCCTTCTTCGTATCAGTCCATGCAGATCCAACACAATAATAATGGTACTCCTGCTCATGAATGTTCCAGCCTCAATCATTCAACAGGATAAAACTGGACAAAGCACTTACTAGGGTCACTGCCACTAGGATGAGTTCAGATACATGTTGGTTCACAACCATTGTCACAAGTCAATTTGGCCAGTATCATAATACTGTCAGTTTTATTTCTCCAGAAGTGCCGTCATTTCTATTTTGAATTCTCTAAAGGAGCATTCTTTGCATACATGGTTGAAGGAGACATGTGCATCATTGGGTATTTCAATTTCACTCTTGAATTTTCGGAGCAATACATCATTCTCCCTATTATCTTCTCTGATTCTATCTGATTTATTCAGATTCAGAAGATCCATCCACTTTAACGGGAACATTTGTAATTTTGGCTCTGAGAGCAACAAAATCAGAATCCTCAAATTCAACTCCAATCTTCTTGCTTACTGTAACTGTTTCTCGGATCATCTCTCCATATCTATGACTGAAGGGTGAAGTTGTAATAGAATTTATGAGTTGCAGAAATTGTCGGTAGCAACCCATTTGCTACATTGATGAACCCATCAACACCATCTGCATTGTCAAAAAAATTTCCATCCCTGTACATTGACATGACGCAGGTGTAGACGCTGGAATAGCTGGGGATCCAATCTCGTTGATCTTAGTGGGGCCTAGCCCTTTTACTTTCTGCGATGGTAATTTCCTTGCAAGTGAAAACAGTACCTCTGCAACTAAGACTTCTAGCTCTGAAAGTCTGTTCCAAATTCCGTTGAAACAAGTGCTAAGAGCTCTTGTCAAAAACGGCAAGCCATCCAGCCAGCCGTAATGAGATTTCGACCAGCGATGCGATGCGTTGGCTTCATCATTTCAGGCACGGTTTCTTATTTCACGCCCAGCCCTTACGTGGGGTGCAGTCTACCACTTTGCTGCACAAAATTAAGAACACGAATTCACAATGGCCGCTTCACTACGTTGCCCTTGAATCTACACGATGTCGTTGACAGCCTTTTACGAAACTCCAGCAGTGTGCTAAGGCCTGCGGCCTAGCATAACAGCATTAATCGCATGCCCAGAACCCCAGAGCTGTTGCCGCTGTGAAATAATTTATCAGCATTTACAAAAATTGACAGCTCGGACTACTTTCCGACTGACAGAGGCCTTCTTCCCGGCACGGACCAATACGCAGCCTACGGGTGACGTTTCTTCAGCCAACGTCGCACATGAAATTTGCCGTTAAAATCGAGAAAAAAAACGAGTGCTATTCATCCCCGTATCCTACGCGGCAAATATCGGTCCAATCATCGATGATTTTCAATTTCGTTGCAATATCGTTTCAGCCACCGCTTTGCTGCAATGATAATTTTCAGTGTTGGGCCCTCGCTGTCCGCCCTTACTGCTCCTCGCTATCACGGGAATATCTCGGCTACCTCGAGGGCCAGCACGCCGTTTTGAACAATGGTATTCCTTCAGATTTCGTCTACCAGAACCATGCTTTGTCGGGACTTATTATCATTGACCAATCCGGCGGCGTTGTTTTAAATCCACCATCAAGAAATAGTTGAATCTTCAGGTGATTTCCCAATTCGTACCCGGATGGAATGCATCACAGAGAGCGAGATGCCCAATTCTTAAACCAGAGTACCAAAACCCTCACATCACGGACGTGATTACCTCCCGGGTATTAAATGGAACTGCTTTCAAATTAAAACCAGCGAGTGACGGGATCTCTGATCAAAAAAAAATGACGGTGACAGATCCGCAGTCGAATCTGCTGCAGTCGACTGGATTAGATACGCCTGCTCGAAAAGAGCTGGCAGCGGCATGTCAGCCACAGAGAATGTTGCCCTTCACGCTTCAGCTGCACTTTAAAATATGAAAGCCGCCAGATAAACCTAGGGTAATTAAGTGGGCTTCTTCCAGCACTTTGCTATTAAATCTGCGGCAAATGTTAGTGGTCTTCTTTTACACCTACCCGAGCCTTAAACTAATCCGAGCCGTGATGTTAACTGATCCGAATTTTAATTCTGGTCTCCAATGTTCACATGATCCGATTCAGATTTCTCTTAAACTCTTCCTTCGCTTATTGCGTTATGCGTTTCCGGAACTTTCTTCTAGGCCTCAAACAAATCCGCTGTCACTTACAGCTCCTCGGCCTCCTCTCCGGCTTTGTCGAAAAAAAAAAAATAGACTTCTTCACGCTGAAGGTTAGGGCATCAAGCAGTCCTAAATCTGCCCACGCTATCACCAGCTGTGGTGGTATAACGGCACCTTTATTTGCTTTTGGACGTTGTCTTCAACCTTGCTCTGATACCATGTTAAATTTTGCTCATGTTCTATGCCATTTCATATTAGGGCACAATACTGAAGAAGATAGAACATACTAATAGATCGATAGAAGACAAGCCAAAACAGAGATAGGAGATGGTGACGTTACGGCGATCAGCAGGATGCTTCTACCAGCAAAGTCTTCAATAGGTCATTCAGCCAAGCGTGTCACACATAACCCCAGAACAATCCAAACAAAGAATACGCAGCTCCAACGCTATCTAGAGAGAGAATTCCTCCACATCGATGTGTGTCAAATGAACTCCAAGTCTCTCCAATATATAGGAATCTTTGGGGGTGTGTGACACGTCCTTTAAGACATTTAAGTCAATATTTTATTCCAAGCCGACCCAACACATAAGTGGAATAAATTCAAAGTACATGTTCTGCTCATCCGATCGAGATGATCTTTAGATCAATCTTACACCTCTCCGAAAGAGGAATCCAATAAAAATATTGCGATCGTCATCTGAGCAGCACAACCGGAGTTTGGACCTAGTTGTCCAATTTTAACAAAGTTTAAATGCATTATTTGGAAAAGTTTTTATGTGAGACAGAAATCAAAGTTTGACTTACTATTTGACAAGAATCCTGCAAGGGAAAAACAGCTTGTAGGTGGTTTTACAACATGGTATCAGAGCTGGGACTGTGAGGGACAGTGGGCAGATTTTGACACAGTGGTATTGCAAGGATTGCAAGGGGTTGTGTTAGGAGAAAAAGAAGGGAAAAGTTATTGTTGGTCAATTTGGTAATCATGTCAATGGCAACAAGGTTGAGGGTGGAGGATAGGCTGAATGGGGCTGAAAATTTTAGCCCATGGAAGGAGAGGTTTGTATCGGTGCTTCAGGAGTTTGAGCCATGGGACATTGTTGAGAAGACAGTGACAATACCCACTGATCTAGTACAGCTGGCTGATTTTAAAAAGAGGAATGTTAAGGCCAAGAGGATCCTTCTAGATGCTATTAAAGACCACAGTATTCCTCATGTTTCGGGGAAGACTTATGCCTTTGAGATTTGGGTAGCCTTTATTAAGCTTTTCCAAAGCACTAATGAGAACAGGAATATGGTGCTGCAGGGAAAACAAAGGCAAACTAATATGACCAAAACTGACACTCTATCCTCATACCTCACCAAGATCATTCAAGTGAGAGATGGGTTGGCAGCCATGGGAGAAACCATATTTGATGAGCCACTAGTTAGATCAGCCATGAGTGGTTTTTTCAAGGAGTGGGATTCTTTCATTGATGGTATAGTGGCCCGTGAGCATCTTCCAAACTGAGGAAGAATGTGGGATGATTTCCATCAAGAGGAGACAAGGCACAATGCCAAGAGCGGTGGAAAGTGTAGTGGGGGAGAAGAGGAGAATGTTGCTCTTTAAGGCAAAGGCAATGTAAAGGAAAGTGGGGGATCTGCTTCTGAGAAGAACATAAACAAAGTGAAATGCTTTGGATGTCACAAGATGAGTCATTATGCAAGCCAGTGTCCATACAAGAAGAAGAAGAAGAAGAAAAAGGCACAGGTAGCAGCAGTAGTAGCATCAACTAAGATTGATGACTTGGCTGAGAAATTTGGGAAGGAGTTTTCTCTTATTGCATGTATTTCAAACTATAGTATTGTTGTGTAGCAGGACAGTGGGCTATGGCTACTTGACAGTAGAGCATCCAGTCACATGACGAGGATGAGGTAAGTGTTCCGCAGAGTTTCTGAGACAGACTCAAATTGCATTGGGATTAGTGGGACTAGTACCAAGCATGAAATGAAGGAGGGGTTGGATGTGTCGCATTCAAACTAGAGTCGGGAGGATTTCTAAAGGTGACAAGGATGTTGTTTGTTCCAAGATTGACAGTAAACTTGCTCTCAATGTCAACCTTGGAGGATAATGGATGTAGAGTTTTGCTCTGGGATGGGCGGGTCTATATTCAGAGGGAGCGACCTTGGATGCAGCAATGGTGCTTAGCATCAGATAAGAGCAGTCATAGTACAAACAGGTTGTTGGGACAACGTTTAGGTGTATCTGAGGGAATCTTGGATACAGGTTACTGAGAGGAGACAGGCAACTAGGAAGAGTGATTCTTTCGGTAAATTCAGGGGACTCAGTTGGTATGACATGGCATTATAGAGGCTCAGGAGTGTGATGGGTCTCCTCAGAGCATGGTTGGTTCTAGCAGGCTCTCAACTCAGATTTCATGGCAGGTAACAGGACAGGCTTCAGGTTCAAAAGGATCAACTACAGATAATGAGATGGACTTGAAGACAAATCCAAGTGGTGGAGGTCCCAGAAGTACCTCCCTCGTTAAGTGGGAATGTTAGTTTTTGTAGCTTGAGAGGTATTTCTGCATTAGCAGTGCTTAGCATGAAGAAGTGACCAAGTTTATTTCACTCTCTAGGCACTTTACTTTCTAAAGTGATTTTATAAAGTTAGAAAGTGACCTTTTATATTTAATGACTAAAAAGTGACTTTTTATAGAGTGTGACTTTATAAAGTTGGGTCACTTAAGTGATTTAAGTGGGCCCAATGTGAGATGAAGTCATGACAATTGATCTTGAGATGGTGAGATTTAATCTCAGACATTGAGATCTAGGGTTAGGTATTTTAGTCATTAAAAAGAAATAAAAGGGGAAAGGGAGAGTGAAAAGACACATTTTTTTTAGAAGAGAGGAAGAGGAGTTGAGGAGAAAAAATAGAGTAGCAAGGAGATGAAATGCACGAATCTCAAGGAGAGAAGCCTCCAGATTGAGCATGCACTTCTAGGAAGAGTTTCTAGCCATCAAGCAGGCCATATAGTTGAGTAAAGGCACAATTTTCTAGAAAATAAGGACAGGAAACCAATGCATTTATTGTGGTGTCGTACAAGTTATCTATGCACAAAAATTGAGGCAACAAGGGCATGATTTTCTAGGATGCATTTGGTCATGATTTTTGAGTGAAGTAATAGGCAGATTTGGCATGAATTTCAAGGTCTATTCAGTGACAATTATTGTAGGTCGTACAACATGAGAAACGAGTTTGGAGGTTGCTTCTATTCCAGAGATATGTTCCTTGACATTCATGGGTGGTCATTATTCTTTGGATTATGATGTTGTGAGAGCATGGGTGACAAGTTCTTTACAAAAAAATAGTTAATGATTTAGAGACTGCAACCAATACAAATTGCAGCTAGCAAGTTTGTTGGAGTTACAAAGAGATGTTGATTTACTAGTGTTAAATAGACAAGCACAATTTTTGCAACTGATAATTAATTCCAATGATATATGATAATATTTTAGCACAGTCAAGAACATCATTAAGCAATTACACTCAAAAAATTCAACAGCAAATGCAATGGAACAGTAAAGATCATAGTAGAAAATCCATGCACAGTAGACTCCAAAATTTTGCCCTGGGAAACCTAAACTCGGGAGAAAACCCAGCAATCTTTCCTAGGAGAAATTGTTCAATTCAGTAAAAGTACAATCTGATATTTTCAAGTCAAACTTGGTCAAACAAGACAAAAAAACCAGCATAGATCAAACCTAGTCAAACAAGTTGAAATTTGGCCTTCTACAACAATAGATTAGTTCGGTCAAACTGCCCAAAAATGCTTAGTCAAACTGCCCAGAGAAGCTCGATCAAACTGCTAAGAAAGCTCAGTCAAACTACCAAGAAAAAATCTTGGTCAAAATGCCCAGAGAATCTTGGTCAAACTACGATCAAGACTGAGATGTCAACGCAGGTCAAAGGGCTCGAAATTCAACTTGAGGCCAGCTCGGACCTACGGTCAACTACAATCAAGGTGCCCAAAATTGCAGTCAAACAATTCCGAAATTCGGTGGCCAACTCAGCCTTCTTCAACAGTCAAAATTCGTCCAAAAACTACTCAAACAGAACTCTGAATCTCAGTCAAAACAACAGGTCAAAGACGGTTAACAAGAAGCTTCTATTACTTGTCAAATCACATAAATTTTCCTCTTCTTCCTCGCATGTGTGAACATAATTGTGGACGATATCTAGTGATCTAAATTTGTCTCCAAGTGAGGAGGTCGAGTGCCAATGTATATTGTTCTTGTGGTGCCCAAGGGGCACATCCTTACCTCCAATATATAATGTTCTTGTGGTGGCCAAGGGGCGCATCCTTTAGTTGATCCTATTGGAGAATCTAGTAGGGCAGTTATTAATCAATTCTCCTTAACCTTGATAAAAGCTTGTGAACTTATGTTATCTTTTTCTTGTTCTTAATTAGATTCTTTTCATCAAACAATTATCAAGAGCATAAACAATAGAGACAATGGACACAGATATAGGCTCCAAGCCAGAGAAAAACCCCTCCAAGGGGAAAACCCAGAAAGAATTTCTTCTCTTCATATAGAATCTGATCAAATGAGAAAAGGAAGACCCAAAAACCAAAGTCAAGCCCTCTTCCAAGCACCAAGTCAGCCCTCCAAGAATCTCTTCCAAATAAGTTAAAGATCAACCAAGTCAGCAAGGGTCTTTTTAACTTTCTGGACACAAAAATAAATTATTTTTCATGTTAAAACTTCCCCGATAGGGTCTTATACAAATTATATTGACTTTCTTGACTCGTGACAAAAATTCTTATGACATGACAAACCCTAGAAGCATAAAGAACATGCTTAACCTAGTTGACCAATCAAAAGAAGCATGAAACCCATGCTCGAAAATAATATTTTTCTTTCTTCTTTTGCTTGTTACATAAAATATACATGACATGAGTACAACGACAATTATGAAGAGCGAAACTAGTTACATTTTCCAATAGGGTCAGCCTATACTTTTGGGGCCGACATGAGCAATTTTAATTTTAATTCAAATATTAACTTTCCTCTTTTAAATTAGCCGACTTGTAGCTGGGGAATACTCCCCGCAGCTACACAAAAATCGACACTCCCTCTTAGCTAGGAGGTATTCACCTTGACTTTCTCAAATGTCCCCTTTTGATGAACATTTCTCCATCCCGAGAAAAGAATGAATAAGCCGCTAAGTTAATGTATCCATCCACTTTATGTTCTATTCCAGAACCATGTGGAAAGCATCCTAGATCAACATCATGCAAAAGATCTAGTTACCCACTAGCCAGATACCCTTTGCAAAGGACCTAATCACCCACTAGCCAAATACCATTTGCCAGTATGGTAAGGTACCTGTGACCGAGGTAAAACAAAACTAGTCCTGAGTCACCAACCAACCAAATCATCACTTGGAACAAGGTCAATTCTCCTTGACCAATGCTGAAACCCTGGGCCAATTTACCATTCCCCCAAGTCGTCACATGCCACTTGATTGGTAAAAATATTTGCTCGGTGCTTTGGGGCACTCACTCTACCCACTAGCCAAGTAACCCTTAGCAATTTGGTCATAACCTTCTAACCGGGGGAGCACTCCATGCCCTGATATGTTAATTTTATTGAAACTCTGCAACTACATAGATGAATTACTAAAAACAAGGTAACTGAAAACTGAAACCAAATTTACTTTCACCAAGATATAGAGTTTCTTAACAATCTATACGCAGCGGAAAAAACACTAGAGATAAAAACACATGCACACAAAATTGACACGCTTGTTTTACCCAGGAAACCCAAAAGGGAAAACTTGCTTTCTTTGTTGTGGTATTTTATTGATTGTTCTTTGAGCAATTGGATCTATTACAATTCACACTGCTACTGCAACCAGCAATCTGTCTAGGGCTACTTTGGGCTATCAACACACAACCCTCCACTAGACCAATGATGCCCAATCCTCCACTGCGAAATCTGTTTCTAATTGAAGTCTTCTTGCCACCCAAGTCAACTTCAATTCATGGCTTCCATAGGCTGCAATACAATCGATCCAATACTGGTCAATATTCTTGACCCAACACACACCAACACTGTTGTTTTGGGTTTGTTGCAATGTTGCAATTCAGGGTCTGGTTAGGGCACTAACCACAGTCCCTAACAACCCTTTAATGCACCCAGAATTTCCTCTCCTAATTGCGGCATACCCTCACAGAAGTTCCCTCACTTCTTGTTGTTCTTCTGGGCATACCCTCACAGAATTTCCCTCACTTGTTGTTGTTGTTTTGGGCATACCCTCACAGAAGTTCTCACATGTGCCTACGTTGCCCTTCAAACAGCATGTAGGTCTTGCGGCCTACCCACAATAGCCCTTAGAGGTTGTGGTTGCCTCTCACAAGGGTCCTCCACCCATCAAACAGTCCTAAAACTCCCACGTTGTCCCTTCCTTTGCTGCGGCCTCCAAGAACAGACCCTCGACCTCCTTTATGCACTTCGACCTCCTCATAAAGGTGCCCTAAAACAGATTCCAACCTCCTCTTCTCTTGTTGCATCTAAGGGAGAGAATCTGAGCTCTTCTTGCGGTTGTGTGTTGCACAATGGATGCTTCTAAGTCCTCCACTCCACCTTGTATATATACCATACACAAGGGCTTTTAAAACGTCATCATAATGGACTGTCAACTTGTCACATGCCTAAACCAACCTTAGGCTGACCTTAACACTTATGGTGTCAACCCCTTAATTACCTTCAAAAATTCATATCTCCACTTCTACAACTTGGAATCGGACGATTCTCATTGCGTTAGATTCATCTCACCAAGAGTTGTCAACCTCAACCATCACATGTAGAAATGTGCTTATGGAAATGCCCAAAACATGATTTGGTGCAAAACCCCATACTTGGGTTCCAAGCCCACAAGTGACCCTTGTGGCGCTTTGCCCTCCAAACCCCGAACCCTAGCGCTTGGAGTACCTCCCAAGCTACTCAAAAATCAACACTCCCTCTTCACGAGAGAGCTACTTCCAAGACTAGAAAGTAACTCATCATCATCATCACTACTCGCAACACTCACCCAACTTTTAGCGCTCACAATCGCAGCAATCCCTGTTCTATGAACTACGCCTCTCTCGGAAGTGTCATTGTCACTGCTGGAAGCATCCTGCTTCTTCTTTTCCTATATTTCTTTCCTGTCCCTCCATGATTTCGTCTTGGTAAGATGTGGAAGCACACTTGCTCCCCACTGACCACGCGCTCTTCTTCATCTGCAAAGTCTCCCTCTGAACCTGCAAGCTCCCTCTAGAACTTGACTCCCTCTAAGTCTCTGGAACCTAGACCTTCTTCATGGGAACCTATACCTACGCCTCTAAAGCTTGCACCTACACCTGCTTCTTTGGAACCTGCACCTACTCCTGCTTCTTTGGAACCTGCACCTACTCCACCTGCTTCTCATGATCTATAGGCTTGCCTGACAGCCTATATAGACCATGCTCTCTAACTCCAAGCACGATACCAACAGAGCTAGAGCCTCTAGGTATGATTCTTGCCTTCACATCCTAGAACAACATCTCAAACCCCTTCTTCCCAATCATCGAGACAGAAATCACGCTATATCTGAGTCCTGGTACAAACAGTACATCCTAGACCCGCATCACTCATCTTGTCTCCATCCTGAATGGCACAACACCCGATCCTCAGATCTCCAACTGCCTCTTGTTGTCCAACACCATGTGCAACTTTGAGTCCCATTCAGGTAGAGTCTCAAAAACCTCCTATGACCCTGTCATATGCTTCGTCACACCACTATCCATGTACCTACGAGAAATGAGAGATCATAGCAAAGTCCTCCTCTTCCAATCTCCTGGAGAGATCATCTATCTCAGTTGAAGTGGGAACACCAGTGACCTGCTTTCCTTTTCTCTTCTTATCATCTCCCTTCTTCATCGAACATCTCGACGAAAAATGACCCATCTCGCCTCAATTGAAACACTTGACTTTACTCAAGTCCTTCTTCGGCTTACCCTTCATTCGCGTTGCAAGTGCCATGTCCTCATCTACCCTCTTCGATGGATGAAGATCCTCGTCTCGCAACTCTTCCTGAATGAAGTCATGCCACAGTCTATTCCAGTGTGGCAATTTCTCTCTGGCAACGATTCCTTTGATGAAGGGCTTCCATTCTTCGGTGAACCCTTTCAAGGCAATCCTCACCATATCTCCAACTGAAATTTTCACACCGACGACAGCAAGCTCATCTCTGACCTCAGACAGCCTCGTTAGATACGAAGTCACTCCTTCACCCTTTATCATCTTGGTGGACTTTAACTTATCCTCCAACACCAGTACCCGATTCTCGTTCTTATTCTAAAACAAATTCTGAAGATCCATCCACATCTCATGTGCGGTATTCTTCCCGAACAAATGAGGTATTAGGGCATCCTTCACACCATCTAGAATGATCAATCTCATCTTCGTATCCAAGTCTTCCCATATTTCCAGCTCCTTAAGGTCGATTGGCTTCTTAATGACTTTCTCGGCAAAATCCCAGATCCTGTTGACCTGCAAGACCAACATGATCCTTTTCTTCCAAGGACTATAGTTGGACAACCCCTCCAACATGTCCTCATACAGGAGACTTGCCCGCAACTTCGACATTGTAGTGAGCCCTTCACTTGCAATGTGACCAACTCCCTCTCCCGTTGTACTTCGTTGCGGACAACTCTGATTCACTGACTTCCAAAGTAGCTCAGACATGCTCTGGTTCCATGTTGAATTTCCACAACCCTGGGTAAAGGTTAGAGTATTAAAATCACTGACGCTACCAAACCAAGAATCTCAACCATGAACTACTTTGCATAGCAGAAAATATAAACCAGTAAATCACACATGCACAAATATACACAGTTTTTAACAAATTGTACAATAATGTACAACCCTAATCTTTGTTATATTAAACCAAATATGAATAATACAACAATGTATGGTATACAAGATACAATGACAAACTTTATTGCAGCTTCGATGTCGTATCTTGTCCTGTCGGTCCTTTGCTTCTATACTGCTCACTACCTGCCCCTTAGTCCTCCAAAGGACAACACATCGAGACTCCAAGAGGGTTGCCACCTAACACTACTACAAGTCACTTATGTAGCATGTATACAAGCTGATCCAATTTGCTCTCTAGGTAGGCCTATTTACGAGCTCGAATCTACCAAGCTAGCAGACACATTTATCCATCAAGGTGCTGCACTCCGGCACCAATCTTCACCCAACCTTCAACTCCTCTTCGTCACTTCAAGATAGCTCGTCTAGGGCTACTTTGGGCCATAAACACGCTGCCCTCCACCAAACCAATGATGCCCAATCCTCCACTGTGAGAACTGCTCCTAATTGAAGTCTTCTTGCCACCCAAGTCAACTTCAATTCATGGCTTCCACAGGCTTCAATAATATCAATCCAATACTTGTCAATATCCTTGACCCAACACACACCAACACTATTGTTTTGGGTTCGCTGCAATTTTGGGTCTAGTTAGGGCACTAACCACAGTCCCTAACAGCCCTTAACATGTTAAATTTTCAGATTGTTTTATGTTGTATCAATTACTTTAGCCCAAACTACTTTTTCATAAACAATGCATCCAATTATTAGCAGTTTAATCAATCATTAACTGCAACTAAAGATTGAACAATACATGCAGTGATAAAGAAGACAACAGCACAACCATAAGAGACAGCAAATTGGTCCAAGACCAGAGAAAAACCCCACAAAGGGGAAACCCTTTCAAATCTTCTTCTTAATAGATCGTCATAAAAAAGTTGTCAACAAAGAGTACAATGAGCCCAATACATATGCAGCGGAAACAAATAGACCATATCTACATATCTGCAAATCTACAACAGCAACAAACCTAGATCCAATAGATCACTAAAGCAATGTGATATCAATTGCCAAATCCTAGATCTGAATCCAAGATGCTCTCAAAGACAGATCGCAAACATTTGTGACTGAGTGACTAAGTCTGGAAGCACTACACAATCAACTGAAGATGACCTAACCTAGATCTGCGCAAAAAAACCCTTACCCATGACCTCAACACGTTGTGCCCACGGCTAAAGCTCTCTTGGCTGTTGGTAGGACACACTGTGTCCACAGATCAGCCCGATATAAACTATGAACCCTAGTCGCGACCTTGTCACGCTCTACCCACGACTATAGCAGCTTGGTCGCTACCTTGCCACGATGTGTTCGCTGCCCTAGCCCGATTTGACTATTTATGTGTCTGCGGCTATGGCCCAGAAACCCTAGATCAAAGCAAACCTCTCGCATGTGATTCTGAACCCTGCACGAGCTTCTTCCATCAAACCTGTGCGAACCAAAACAGAAAAGACGATCCAAGATGGAGTGCAAGAAGAAAATCTCATGAACGAAAAAATGTGTGAGAATGAGCTTGTGAACGCTTCTATTTATAGATTTTGTGAGGGACCGCTTAGGGCTTTGACCAAATCCACATGTGTTGAGGCCAACCCTTTCCATTTCATTCATAAATAAAAAAATTCCTAATTTAACTTCTGCTTAACCGATTGGGGCGATCTATAGGTCGATTTTGGTCCTCTCGAAAAGAGGAATCTAATGCAATTATAATCTCGACCATATGAGTTGTCCAAAGTGGAATTTGACTCTAGTTGCAAAAATTAACACTCCCTCTCAACAAGGAAGAATTCCCACTTGATAACCTCTGCCTGTAGATCTTTACATCATGGTGTCGTCACGGCTCAACTCCATCTGCTGAAACTTTCTCGGATCTAGAAGAAGAAGAATCGGGGAGCAATAGTTTCCACCCATACTGAGCAACAAAATAATTCATCATACAGGGGAGCACATCTCCGACCCTGGAATCTCATCGGGGAGCCCATTCTCAACCCGGAATCACAAAAGGGGATCAAATCTCAACCCAATCCTGTTGCCTACCGATCTTCCCATCAATGACTCTCAACAATCATGTGGTAGAACACCTGCACCATAATCGACTTGGGTTGTACACCCCAAGTACACTCTCAAATCGTTGGCCAAACAAGGAGCGGTATTCCCAACAAGCCTTGCTTGAGGGTATGATGCCAACTAGGGTATACTCTGTATAGACCAGATAGGGGAGCACCATCACCAACCCTATGAAGATAGGGGAGCAGCATCTCAACCCTGGGTAACAGATAGGGAGGTGCTCTATTGCCCAGAGATCCCTCAACCCTGGGAGACCTCTATCTCAATCCCTGAGAGCTTAAGCAGAGTAGGAAGAGTTTGCTCAGTATCCTCAATCAATGTTGCCCCTTATCCGAAGGGGCTACATCCATTAGTCCAAGTTGTTCTCTGAAGACCAAGAACTTTCCTTTCGGTAGTGCCTTGGTGAGAATATTTGCTATCTGCTCGTTAGTGGATATGTGATGGAGTCTAACAGCGCCTCTCTGCACCATGTCACGAATAAAGTGATATCGAATCTCTATGTGCTTGGACTTGTCATGAAACGCGAGATTCTCCGCTAAAAGGATCCTGCTCTTGTTGTCACAGTATATCACTATGATATCTAAGACTTGACCAAATAGCTCACCAAAGAGTTTTCTTAACCACACAACTTCGCAACTAGTTGTGCTAGCAGCAATGTATTATGCTTCTGCGGTGCTCAATGCTACCGACTTTTGCTTCCTGCTCATCCAGGATATCATGGCAAAACCAAGACTGAAACAGCAACCAAATGTACTCTTTCTGTCAGAAACACTTCCTGCCCAATCAACATCATTGTATCCATGAAATTGAATAACTCCAGCAGAATTTCTCAAACCAAGTGTGATTGATCCATGTAAGTATCGCAATACATGTTTGGCAACAATCCAATACGCATGAAGGGGCTCAGTCATGAATTGACTCAATGTGTTAACTGCATAACATATATATGGACGGTTGTTCACAGGGAACATCAGAGCCCCAATTATTTGTCTATACTCGAATGGATTTTCCAGATCAGGTCCAACTGCTTTTCCACACAGCTTCTTGAAATTCATCTCCATCGAAGAAGTCATGGATTTGCAATCGGTCATACCAAACCTTTCCAGCAGCTTCACTAGATACTTTTTCTGTGAGATAAATATCTCGTCGGGCCTTTGCCACACCTTAAGGCCCAAAAAGTAGTGCATAAGACCAAGGTATTTCATCTCGAATTCAGAGGCTAACTTCCTCTTACATTCGATCATCAGTGGTTCACTCCTGTTAAGAATAGATTGCCAACATATAGAACCAGAATCAATGGCATACCTTGGCCAACCTTAAAATAGAGGTTGGGATCAGCATTGCTTCTTGTGAAACCTAGTTTCATTAGATAGTTGTCAATGCATGCATACCAAGCTCGGGGAGCTTGCTTCAAACCATAAAATGCTTTCTTCAACCTGCAAACATGCATTCTGCGATCTTCCACTTCAAATCCCTGTGGTTGTTCATCATACACTTCTTCCTGTAACATGCTACGAAGGAAAGCGGTCTTTACATCCATCTGATGAAGGGTCCATCCTTGACTAGCAGCAAGGGCAACTATCTAATGGATACTTGTGTATCGAGCCATAGGAGCAAATATGTCATCGCAATCTTCTCCCTCTTTCTGAGAGAAACCTCGAGCTACAAACCTCGCTTTGTATTTCTCAATGTCGCCATCGATTCCATGTTTGATCTTGAATAGCCACTTCGAAGTCACAACAGACTTCCCATGCTGTCTCGGCACAACATCCCATACATCATTTTTCACAATAGATTCGTATTCCTCGGCCATAGAATCCTTCCAAACTTGTTCTTTGATTGATTCTTCGAATGAGGATGGTTTAACTTGAATCATAGTGCTCATAGTAGCTACATTTCCTTGATACTTGCATGGTTCCTTCCTTTCTCTGGAGGATCTACAAATGGGAATACTTCTTTCATTATCCTGTAGAGTGTCGCGAAGCCAAAGTGGTTTTTTCTTTGAAGGAGGATCATTGGGAGGTGGATCTAAGGGATCCATATGCTCCATGGGAACATCAATATCATCTAACTCGGCAATAGAAGGACCATCTACAATATAATGACAATCTCACAAAGGAAGCAATAGACCAAGATCACAATATGCAATTAAATTTTCATAAACACCAAATAAGCGATATTTGCTAATAAAACGGACATATCAATCATCCATGAGCATAATGATCATTAAAATGACAACATGCAATGAAGTTGTATGTAGAAGCAAATTTCCAAGTACCATAGAATTAAACTTGTTGCAAAATTTAAGGAATTAAAATGCTTGCATCCAAAGTGCTTCTTGAGATAATATGTGAATCTTTAAACCCTCAAGATAGAAAAAATTTGGGAACTTTGCAAGTAAATGTGATAAAATAGTGCTCTTGGTTTATTTTATTAATTAGTTCTAAAGCAAGGTTACAATTGGACTCTAATCCTCAGACCTCACCCTCGCCCAAATATTTGGATCTCACAGTGAGGAGTCCATAGAGGTAGAGGGTCCCTAAAACGTCTATTCAACCAACTTAAATTGGACGTAAATTTTATAGATGCAAATCTAGTATGAAAAATGAAGTGCCTAAATGATATGAAAGTGAGTTTGCAAGTGCTATGTAAAAGATGGAGATGATTCAATTAAATATGTTTCATACTTAGAACAATAACTCAAGTTGCCATAAATTGAAAGTGCTATGCTTATTTACTTGTAGTATATTGTGAAACTTATCCAAATGAGAAATAGATCACAAAACATAAGTAAGTGATGGCAATTGAGATTGAAAATTCAGAAATTAAAGGACTATGCGATTTATGTTACTTCCCAATTAGAGCACGCATATGCGATGTGAAAAAAACGGAAATGTCAAAACCACTAAGTCAATCCATCTACAAATTCTCTCTTTTGAAATGGAGAGATAGGGATGCCAATGGGTAAAACCCACACTCCCACAACAAAAACTGAATTTTTTGTTAAACACCATGTTAAAGCACACACATGGTGTATGAGGAAGATGAGCACACACACACAAGAGACTCAACACAATGAAGGATAAGCGTGAGGCTTTCTTATTTTCCATTATACAAAGATGTACATTTATAGTACAATGGTGTGACTCTTGGTTTCACATTCCAAGGTCACTTGGACTCCATTGTAACTTTTCATATTCCACACCTACCCATGTAGGATTAGGTGTTCCAACATCCCCCCTTAATCCGAAGGGGTATGTGTGAGTCCAAGAAAAGAGTTGTAATACAAATCCGCAAAGTATACATGGCAGCACTTGGGCTGAATCAACTCTCTGAAATGTTGGAAAAAAGAGGTGGTTTTAGGATGACCACAAACACTGGAACGCAAAACTTGTTGCAGTTCCCGGAACTCTTCCAAAATTGGCAAGAAGCTGAAGGCTTCTGCTAGAGGAATTGTCCCTCATATAAAAAGGGAGACCTTCGACCTAAAAGAAGGGAGGTCTACTACCTGTGGTGGTTTTAGGTTGTCCACCAACCGAAAATGATGGTTTTAGGTTATCCACCAACCGAAAATGATGGTTTTAGGTTATCCACCAACCGAAGGCATGCTCATGGGAATCCGTGTCTCTGGCTACATCTCTGAATCCGGAATGACGAATTGTGGCTCAGGCTCGCTTGATGCGACGTCAAAGCTTGTACATGACCACCATTTTTGTCGGGGACAAGGTGAGATGATGGCGAAAACTCAGCGCAAGTTTGCTCAATATTACTGAACATGTTCGACATGTGTCGTAAACATCTTCTTGGCTGCTGATGCCCATTACCAAGAAGCGATCCATCCAAGATGAATCTTGGTTCTTGTAGGAGGCTTGTTTATGAAGCATCTCTCTGAAGAATGAGTGTGCCGACCACAATGCTTGCATGGATGAAGATCAAAATAGTGATCTTTCGCATGGCCAACTCGATCACAATGTTGGCATTTTACAATCTGTTGTTGTTGTGGAAGTGGAGCAGGATCTGGAACAGCTGCAGATGAACTGTCATATAGGAATCTGACACTCTGAAATTGAATGGGCTTGGTGTAGTCTGGAATATGAAAGGACACATCCTTGTCATATCCAAGACCGGTCATAGTGCTTGTTGTGGACAAGCTCTTCCCAAGGTCTGATGATGGGCTTGAGAAGTGCAGGTTGAGCTGCTGCATTTGCATGTACATCTGCTCTAGTACAAGGAACTGAATGTGAATCATCTGCAACTTTATCTTCTTTCTTCTGATGAGAGTCTTTCACAATCTTCTGAACAGAAACAGGTTCAGAATGGTGACTCTTTTGCTGAAGTTCTTCTTGTTGGAGCCGAGATTCCAACTGCAAAAACTCGATTTTTTCTTGTGCAACTTGTAAACAATTATGAATATTACAAAGAGCATTCTTGCTCATTTTTATCACATCATCAACATTTGAATGAATGAGGTTACTCAACAACTCTAACACCTCATTGATTTTAGCCATTTCAACAACTTTGGCTCAAAAATTGAAAGGGTGTCGGCTTCAACCGAAAATGCACCCATTTACAATGTGATTCAACAAATACAAATGACTCAAGAGAACTCTCAAAGTACAAAGTGTGCTACTCAAATGATGGAGGGCAATCAACAATCCAACAACTCAAATTTACTGATTGCAACTATGAAGAAGATGCAATACAATGTCAGCTCAATACAATATTTCTGCAGAAATGTGCAACAAAACACTAGTGCAAGGGGCCTTTAAGGCAGCTGAATTTTTTCTTCAAAGAGTTGTTTTCAATGATGGCAAACTTGTCTTCAAATGTCAATTTCTTCAGAAAAACACCCTCTTGTATATGCCACAAATCATAAAATGTAAATCTTCAATTTTTCTATGTATTCAATCCATCTGGTCACATGTCATTCCTCTTTTTCTGCTGTTCATGTTCTCTATTTTTCCTCTCTCTCTCTGCTGTTTTTTTTTAAATTAAAAATTAATTAAAAAATAATTATTTGTGATTAAAAAAATTGAGGAGGGGATAATAAAGAAAAGTATTATATGGAGGGGTTTTATTAATAGGGGGAGGGAAAAGTGCTATTATATGGGAAGTTATTTGAAAGGGAGTTTAATAATGGAGAAAGGGATTTTAAAAAAGAGTGAATTTAAATCAAATTAAAGGTTGAATTAATTGTAAATGGAATTAATTAGAAATGGGGGAATTTAAAAACAAAAAATCGAAATTTTTTTTTTTTTTTTTTTAAATCGTGGAAAGAGATGAATGTATTGAAATGGGAGGGGGGATTTTAATTGGGAAAAGGGATATTGAAAAATCGTGGAAGGAAGGGAATGTATTAAAATGGAATGGGGAATTTAAAAAGGGTGGGGATTTAATGTAATATATATAACATGGTGAGGTGAATTAAATGGGAGGGGCGGAATTAATTATATGGAAGATCGAATTGAAAAATTTTTAAAATCGAAATTATAAATTGGGACTGCGTGGTGAAAGGGAGGCCGAGCGGGATAGGGAAGCGATGGTGTGAGAGGCATATGGGAAGGAGAGGGGAAGCCGTGGGTAGAGTGCGTATGTAGAGTGTGTTGAGGATAGCGCACGGTTAGTGGAATAGGGAGCGTTGGAAGGGACGAGGGAGATACAAGGGCCGCGCTGTTACAGCCGTGGAGAAAGGAGTGCGGCGCAGATGTGTGAGGGGAGAGTGTTGTTGAGGGATGGACGGGGTAGATGTATAGGGAGAATTGTATGGCGGGTAGTAGCGTTAAGGAGGGGCGGTGGAGCGGTGTAGATATGGCGCAGGGATAGTGTGTGGAAACCCGTGGGGAGAGGGGATGTTAACGCAGAATGGGAAGGTATGAGTGCTGGGGAAGGGGGCCGAAAGGCCAGAACTAAATTTTTTTTTTTAATTTTTTTTTTTATTTTTATTTTTTTTAATTTTTAATTTAAAACAGGAGAGATTGGAGAAATTGTAGAGTCAGAGATTTGCAGGAAGCTGAAACAGTGGAATTTTTTTCCAAATGTATAGCAAAAATAAATCGAGCAGCAGAAAATGCAGATATTGAAGAAATTTTCAGCGGAAAAACTCGGATTTCTTTTCCATTAAAACCAGAAACTTCTTTTTTTTAGAAACCCAGTTTAAAACACTATTCCAACAGCTCTTGAAAAGCAGAATTAAAGGCAGAAATTGCAGAGAAAAATTAGAATGAAAACCTTCAGATGGACAGTGTTGTCTTTCTTCAAAGCCAATGCCTGAATGCCAATTTAGAATGCGGGATTTTGAATACGCTCTTCATATGATAAATTTACCGAATCTTTTTTTAAAAAATCATGTCTTTGTAAAAAACTCTCTAATCTTTGTAAAAAATGCAGATATGCACAGGCCATAAACACAAATGGCTCACTCAATTTGGAGCAGGGCCAGCAATCGCCCGCTCTGATACCATGTTAACACACACATGGTGTATGAGGAAGATGAGCACACACACACAAGAGACTCAACACACAATGAAGGATAAGCGTGAGGCTTTCTTATTTTCCATTATACAAAGATGTACATTTATGGTACAATGGTGTGACTCTTGGTTTCACATTCCAAGGTCACTTGGACTCCATTGTGACTTTTCGCATTCCACACCTACCCATGTAGGATTAGGTGTTCCAACAATTTTTTATTAATTTTACAAGAAGGAAATGACCATGAGGCCTTTTCTAAACCAAAGAAAGTCTTTACAAATAAAAATTGAGACCATAGACTTTTCCTCGGTGAGAATTTTTAAGAACTCGAAATAAATTCAGACTTTACAATATGA
Organism: Pinus albicaulis; assembly: GCA_034641835.2. NCBI lineage: Eukaryota > Viridiplantae > Streptophyta > Pinopsida > Pinales > Pinaceae > Pinus > Pinus albicaulis. Next base: position 1,282,869,672 of record CM076575.1, on the reverse strand, counting down.
GAAGAGAAGTTAAGCCTCTTCTATGCCCACAACCAAAGAAGAGAGAGTTATCTTCCTCATTTGAAATTCAGCCCAAAGGTCCTGCAACAACTTGTTAGTAATTTCTTGTAGCTGTCCACTCAAGCTGTCACAAGAAAAAATTCGAAAGAGAGCTACAAAACCAATCAAATATTAGATAGATAAAATTACAAAAATATTGCACAACAATTTACAAAGGGCTAAACCAAAGAGTTCGAGTAAACTCTCCTCTTTGCTTAGTGATCTTCAAGCTCTTAGATAGCAAATGAAAACAATGAAGTATAATGCTTTAAAAGATATTCAAATTTAAAAGTATTTGGCTTGTATACAAGCTATGTCTCAAAACCCCTCCAAAACCACTTTGTAAGATAAGACTATAAAATTCAAAGAACAAATGAGAACTCCTTTGAGAATGTATCAAGAGTGGGTTGGTCTCTCCAAAGACTTCCCCCAACACTTGATTCTTTGATCCCAACAAGATGTTCCCTCTACAAAACTTCAATAAAAAAATTAGTTCCATATAGATCTAGCAATAAACAATGATAAGAAACTCTAGAGATTTATTTGAAACCAACTAGAGCATTCTATACCTAGAGCATACTCCTAAATCAAATGTCAATGTAAGATAGCTCTACATTAATAAATCTACAAGAGCATATGGAAACAAATTAGATCAAAGCATGAGTAAAAGGAATTATACCAATGATCAACAATTCATCACACTCCAAAAGGAGGAACACCTCATGAATGAAACCCCAAAGTCTTTATTGATATTTCTGAAAGTGTACAAGGCAGCAGCGCTTCGCAAGCACAATAGCTAGTAAACAATTGTTACAATATGAGAGCCCATGGCTCCATTATATAGAAAGTTGGGAGCAAATCCCAATGAAAAACCATATGCCAAGTGGTGAGAGGGAGGAGATCTCAAAGCAAATTCGAATTTGGTAAGTGGAGCTCCAATGCCAAGTGTAAAAATCGAATTCTGGCAAGTGGACATCATTTTCTTCTTCCCTTATGTGCCAAATTCGAATTTTATGATGGAATGACATGTGTATATGGTTGGTAACCCATGTGGGGACAATTTCCCACAAAAATCTCCAACACATATTCTCCCAAATCCTCCCAAATATGCACTAACTTCACAAATTCGAATTTCCAAGTAAGCAACTCTCATTTAATGCCAGAAATTCAATTTTATTTGAGCACATGTCTTTTCCTTGATTTTAGGAGTCCATATCACCTTGGGACTTCACTTTAACTCCTCCATAATTTTCCACCTCATTTCCACTTCATTTAGCATGTGTGGATATTTATTTTTCTCCATTTATTTAATTTCTGGCTTAATTAATTGCCAGATTTTCCACTAAACTTAGGAAAAGTGGGTTTTGAGAGTTCAAAACTCATTTTTAACCCCTCAAAGTATGTCATAGTAGAAAGTTGAGCATGAGAGGTGTAATTTTGATTACTCATACCCCATACAACTTCTCTAGACAACACTTATTACAATTCAATTACAATTTTTATTGCAATTTTCGACTTGTGGGAAATCTAAAAAATTAAAAAATCACTACCTAGACCTAACCAAATTCTACAAAAAATTTTGTGTGATCTAGTATGGTAATATATATTGACTCTAGACACTAGGAGTCACCCAAGGCCTCACCATCAAGCCGTACTCCGGCTTTGGGGTAAAATTGAAGGAAAAAACTCAATTAATTATTAACTCCTAGAAGGGAGATGATAATTAACCAAGTAAAAAAAACCTCTCAGAATAATACTCACTTGTTGGCAAGGTCCCAGACTACCTAGGCCTGTTATAGACTCAATACTGACTCAAAACTCATCATTACTAGCATCACTTATTACAATTCCCCGTAGGGTGTGGAATCTGGGTACAAGAGAAAATGATAAGAAGTAGAAGTAGAGTTTAAAAACTCTGTTGAACTGATGATATCTGATGGTACAAATGTCTTCTGGTTCATCATTGGGCATGGAGTCTTCTCATCATCATCTGGTGCCACTCCAGTGGTCAACATTTGACTCCATATGGGGATGCATGCTAGATATGAAGTGATAGTGTGCAAGAACCTGGAATCTGCATCCACCGACCAAAGATATATATTAGCAGTATCCATTCAAAATAACATCAAATAAAATCTAGTACAGAAATGGAAATTTATTCTAGGAAACATAAATAACAATTTATTCATGAAATAAAACTTCTTAAACAAAATTTACAAGGGATAAGGTTAGAAATATGATACAAAAAGATGCCCTATGGCATCAAATGTCTTCGGTGAAATCCATCTTAAGAACCTGCCTACTCACATGCAAATCCATTGGCTCTTTCTCTGATGTGCCTTGGCCAATTTTGACTATCTTAGGACTATGACTTGCCCCACTGTTAACTTGTTTGTGGCCATCAGATACACCACACCTCTTCCTTTTCCTTTTTCGACTTTTGATGCGTTGAGGTTTGATCCTGCTCAAAATTGGTGATTCATTTTTTATATCATTTTTCTTTTTTCGTTTTTTTCTTTTCTTCTTGGTTAATTGGGATGGCGATGATGATGCAATTACTGTCAATCCTACAACTCTGTCCATACTTTCCCATGAAAGCATTAACAATCACTTGTAAAGAATCATGAGTTAGCAGGTTGCTCAGTGAACCAATCAAGAGCATCCTCTTCCAAAGAGAGAACGAAAAGCCTCATCTTTACATCCTCACAGTTAGCAACGTTACACCACTTAAAAGATGCAAACATTAAAGTTCTTCACATGTGATGCAGCGCTAATGGCACTGTTACCTTGAAAAGAAGGCAACCTTTCAATAGCCTTGTCAAGGATATTGTGAGGATAGCCATTAATGTTAGTAAAGTTACAAGGAGCAAAAAGATCATTCATGATGTTAGGCTGAACTTGTTCTTGAAACAACTAATGAATGTCAGAAATAGCCTCTTGCCCAAGACTAGCAAGAGCTCTACTATGAGAAAGTCTATTTAACCTCTATCTAAAAACTCTTTCAAGATCAGGAGAGGGGCTAACTAGACCACTTGAATTTCTCCTAGTAGAAACTCTTGCAAAATTAGGATTGAGTGGAGTCACCACTTGAGCGAGAATCTAAATCTAAAATTCAAATATGTCAAAACTTAAAGTTAGTCGTTTTTCCAGGCACAAGAAGACTTGTCCCCGGCAACGGCGCCAAAAAATGTTTATCGCTTGCCGCCTACACCTACCTACAGTTAGTGGGAAAAGCCTTCAACCCCACAGGTGTGGTTGGTGGCATGGAACTCAAAGAAGGGGTTGTCACCTATTCCCAACTCTCTCCATTTAAGCTATCTCCTAGGTTAGCTAAGGGGGGTGGTCCCTAAAGGAAAACTAAGTTAAAGATGTGAGATTTCTAAGAGAATTGTTTAGAAAGAATTACTTATCAAAGATGACTCGATTCCAATATGTAAACAAGCATATAAGTATATGAGCAATATTCAATGACGTGTTCAAAATATAGACCAGTGCTTTAAAGTAGATAACAAATGTTTGCTCAAAAATGAAATTCAAGATATAATGACAATAATCCCACAAAGGAAGTGTTAGACCAAGATCACAATATGCAATTAAATTTGCAACACCAAATAAGGGTATTTGCCAATGAAACGAGATATATCAATCATCCATAAGCATAATGATCATTAAAATAACAACATGCAATGAAGTTGTATGTAGAAGCAAATTTCCAAGTACCATAGAATTAAACTTGTTGCAAAATTTAAGAAATTAAAATGCTTGCATCCAAAGTGCTTCTTGAGATAATATGTGAATCTTTAAACCCTCAAGATAAAAAAAAAATTTGGGAACTTTGCGAGTAAATGTGATGAGATAGTGCTCTTGGTTTATTTTATTAATTAGTTTTAAAGCAAGGTTACAATTGGACTCTAATCCTCAGACCTCACCCTCGCCCAAATATTTGGATCTCACAGTGAGGAGTCCATAGAGGGAGAGGGTCCCTCAAACGTCTATTCAACCAACTTAAGTTGGAGGTAAATTTTAGAGATGCAAGTCTAGTATGAAAAGTGAAGTGTCTAGATGATATGAAAGTGAGTTTGCGAGTGCTATGTAAAATATGGAGATGATTCAATTAAATATGCTTCATACTTAGAACAATAATTCAAGTTGCCATAAATTGAAAGTGTTATGCTTCTTTACTTGTAGTATATTGTGAAACTTATTCAAATGAGAAATAGATCACAAAACATAAGTAAGTGATGGCAAATGAGATTGAAAATTAAGAAATTAAAGGACTATGTGATTTATGTTACTTCCCAATTAGAGGACGCATATGTGATGTGAAAAAAACGGAAATGTCGAAACCACTAAGTCAATCCATCTACAAATTCTCTCTTTTGAAATGGAGAGATAGGGATGCCAATGGGTAAAACCCACGCTCCCACAACAAAAACTGAAATTTTTTATTAATTTTACAAGAAGGAAATGACCATGAGGCCTTTTCTAAACCAAGGAAAGTATTTACAAATAAAAATTGAGACCATAGACTTTTCCTCGGTGAGAATTTCTAAGAACTCAAAATAAATTCAGACTTTACAATATGAATAGAGAGAGAGAGTTATCTTCTATGCCCACAACCAAAGAAGAGAGAGTTATCTTCCTCATTTGAAATTCAACCCAAAGGTCTTGCAACAACTTGTTAGTAATTTCTTGTAGCTGTCCACTCAAGCTGTCACAAGAAAAAATTCGAAAGAGGGCTACAAAACCAATCAAATATTAAATAGATAAAATCACAAAATATTGCACAACAATTAACAAAGAGCTAAGCCAAAGAGTTCGAGTAAACTCTCCTCTTTGCTTAGTTATCTTCAAGCTCTTAGATAGCAAATGAAAGCAATGAAGTATAATGTTTTAAAAGATATTCAAATTTAGAAGTATTTGGCTTGTATACAAGCTATGTCTCAAAACCCCTCCAAAACCACTTTGTAAGATAAGACTATGAAGGTTCAAAGAACAAATGAGAACTCTTTTGAGAATGTATCAAGAGTGGGTTGGTCTCTCCAAAGACTTCCCCCAACACTTGATTCTTTGATCCCAACAAGATGTTCCCTCTACAAAACTTCAATCAAAAATTAGTTCCATATAGATCTAGCAATAAACAATGATAAGAAACTCTAGAGATTTATTTGAAACCAACTAGAGCATTCTATACCTAGAGCATACTCCTAAATCAAATGTCAATGTAAGATAGCTCTACATTAACAAATCTACAAGAGCATATGGAAACAAATTAGATCAAAGCATGAGTAAAAGGAATTATACCAATGATCAACAATTCATCACACTCCAAAAGGAGGAACACCTCATGAATGAAACCCCAAAGTCTTTATTGATATTTCTGAAAGTGTACAAGGCAGCAGCGCTTCCGCAAGCACAATAGCTAGTAAACAATTGTTACAATATGAGAGCCCATGGCTCCATTATATAGAAAGTTGGGAGCAAATCCCAATGAAGAACCATATGCCAAGTGGTGAGAGGGAGGAGATCTCAAGGCAAATTCGAATTTGGTAAGTGGAGCTCCAATGCCAAGTGTAAAAATCGAATTCTGGCAAGTGGACATTATTTTCTTCTTCCCTTATGTGCCAAATTCGAATTTTATGATGGAATGACATGTGTATATGGTTGGTAACCCATGTGGGGACAATTTCCCACAAAAATCTCCACCAAATATTCTCCCAAATCCTCCCAAATATGCACTAACTTCACAAATTCGAATTTCCAAGTAAGCAACTCTCATTTAATGCCAAAAATTCAATTTTATTTGAGCACATGTCTTTTCCTTGATTTTAGGAGTCCATATCACCTTGGGACTTCACTTTAACTCCTCCATAATTTTCCACCTCATTTCCACCTCATTTAGCATGTGTGGATATTTATTTTTCTCCATTTATTTAATTTCTGGCTTAATTAATTGCCAGATTTCCCACTAAACTTAGGAAAAGTGGGTTTTGAGAGTTCAAAACACATTTTTAACCCCTCAAAGTGTGTCATAGTAGAAAGTTGAGCATGAGAGGTGTAATTTTGATTACTCATACCCCATACAACTTCTCTAGACAACACTTATTACAATTCAATTACAATTTTTATTGCAATTTTCGACTTGCGGGAAATATAAAAAATTAAAAAATCGCTACCTAGACCTAATTAAATTCCACGAAATTTTTTGTGTGATCTAGTTTGGTAATATACATTGACTCTAGACACTAGGAGTCACCCAAGGCCTCACCATCAAGCCGTACTCCGGTTTTGGGGTAAAATTGAAGGAAAAAACTCAATTAATTATTAAATACTAGTAGGGAGATGATAATTAACCAAGTAAAAAAAACCTCCCAGAGTAGTACTCACTTGTTGGCAAGGTCTCAGGCTACCTAAGCCTGTTACAGACTCAATACTGACTCAAAACTCATCATTACTAGCATCACTTATTACAATTCCCCGTAGGGTGTGGAAACTGGGTACAAGAGAAAATGATAAGAAGTAGAAGTAGAGTTTAAAAACTCTATTGAACTGATGATATCTGATGATATCTGATGGTACAAATGTCTTCTGGTTCATCCTTGGGCATGGAGTCTTCTCATCATCATCCGGTGCCACTCCAGTGGTCAACATCGGGCTTGTTACTTGTGAATATTTCTTCGGGAGTCTTGTTTTTCAATGCTTGATGAGGCCCTCGGTTTTGAACATATACAGTAGCATGTGTGGCTTCAACCCACAGAAACTTTGGTACCTTTTGATCATGAAGCATGGCACTAGTAGCTTCCAATATAGACTGGTTCTTCCTTTCAGCAAAGCCATTCTGTTTGCATGTATAAGGCACAATAGTTTCCTTTTTGATCCCTTCTTTCTTGCAAAATGCTATGAATTCTTTTGACATGTATTCTCCTCCATTGTCGGACCTGAAAACTTTGATTCTTTTCCTTGATTGGTTTTCGATCAAAGCTTTGAATTCCTGGAATTTTTCAAAGGCTTGATCCTTGTGCTTGAGGCAGTACAACCATGTATTTCTTGAGAAATCGTCAATGAAGGTGATGTAGTAGAGATGAACACCTATAGAATGTACAGGCATCAGACCACATATATCTGAATGAATGAGATGGAGGATGTCAGTAGTCTTGTTCTCACTGGAAGGGAATGGTCCCCTTGTTTTCTTTCCACTCGTGCAACCTGGACAAACTACATCATGATGAACTTGAACATCAAGAATACTTGAGACCAATTTCGGAAGAGCGTCATAGTGTAGATGAGCCAGCTTGCGATGCCACAATTCGCTTAGATGATTGGTGTTATGAACCAATGCTAGAAGTGGCCTTCCTGTGGCTTTATAGAGTCCTTCAAATCTCAGACGTAATGTGAATGCATCTTTCATATGTAAATCAGCAGACCAAGTTAAGACCTTTCCATTGATGAAGGCAACCCTCATCCCTTTATCTTCTAATGCGGATATAGAAATCAAATACTTCATTACACCTGGCACATACATAACATCATACAGCAATACTAATTCCCCTGAATTCAACTGAAATTTAACAGATCCAAATCCCTTTACAGGATGAGTGGAGTTATCTCCAAGAATGATCTTCAATTTAGTCTCCCTCTCAACCAAATTAAAGAGTACTTCTTTGTATCCAGAGAAGTGATGAGTGGCCCCGCTGTCAACCAACCAACTATCCCACGAATCCAGTGGAGAAGAACTAGTAAGTGCAGAAATGAAAATATATTTTGATTTATTCACAACATTACTTTCATACCTGGGAGCCTTTGACTTCTTTTGAAGAGGATGTTCTTCTTCACGGTCGCTTGAAGAATCTCTTCTCCTTTCATATATTTTGTCGCGGTTGTTCCTTTGATTGTCTCTTCTTCTTTTATCATTGTTGTTGCTTCTAGTGTTGTATCGTGGCCTCTTTCTCTTCTCAAGACAATCACGTGCATAAGGACCTTTCTTGTGGCAGTTATAGAATTCAATATGGGACAATGGTATGGCATTCCTTCCTTTTGAGCTTTGAGGAGGAGGTTTTCTAGAAGGGCCTCCTTTAGACCTCTTCATTTTGTTATGGGCGATATATGCAGCAGACTCTCCCTCTTCATGCTTTTGAATTCTTCCTCTTGCTATCATTCTTGATTCTTCTTGAGTAAGCTTTCCAACAATTTCATCAAATGACGGGAGAACGTTGTTGTTGTTGATTGTAGTAATGAAGGTTTCCCAAACAGGAGGGAGACCTCTAAGAGTCATGACAACCACCTCTTTGTTAGGCACATTCTCTCCAACCCTCCGCAGTTGATCTCTAAGACGAGAGATCCTCATAATGTATGACTGAACAGTTTCACCTTTGTTCATATTTATTTCCTTGAGTTGATATTTCAAGATGATAATCTCATTCAAATTGTTAATTTCATACATGTCGACTATCTTACCATACATGTCTTTAGACTTTCTTAAATTCCCAACATATGCAAGAAAATGATCTTGTAAACCATCAGTTATAATTTTCTTTGCTTTCAACTCACCTTTCTTGTATATGTTCTTGACAGAAGCAGATGCATTTTCTGGAGGCTTGGGCATCCTTCCTTGAATGTATTCCAACACATTGTTGTTGTCAGCTATTATCTCCAACCTGGCTTTCCATGCAGCAAATTTTAAGGCATCACCCAATTCTCATGCTCCTTGAAGGTAGAGGAAAACATCTTGACTTTCTCAAGTAGATCTGCTTACTGATAATAAGGGCTTCACTTCTTGTCTTCTTCTGGGCTTGTCCTTCACCTGAGTTCTAGTACCATGTTAAATTTTTAGATTGTTCTATGTTGTATCAATTACTTTAACCCAAATTACTTCTTCATAAACAATGCATCCAACTATTAGCAGTGTAATTAATCATTAACTATAATTGAATATAGAATAATACATGTAGTGATAAAGAAGACAACAGCACAACCATAAGAGACAACAAATTGGTCCAAGACAAGGGAAAACCCCCACAAGGGGGAAACCCTTTCAAATCTTCTTCTTCAATAGATCGTCATTAAAAAAAATCAGCAAAGAGTACAATGATCCCAATACATATGCAGCAGAAACAAATAGATCAAATGTACAGATGTGCAGATCTACAACAGCAAGAAACCCAGATCCAATAGATCACTAAAGCAATGTGATATCAACTGCCAAATCCTAGATCTGAATCCAGGATGCTCTCAAAGACAGATCGCAAACATCTGTGACTGAGCCACTGAAGTCTGGAAGCACTGCACAAGCAACTGAAGATGACCTAACCCAGATCTGCTCAAAAAAACCCTTAGCTGCGACCTCAACACGATGTGCCCGCGGCTAAAGCTCTCTTGGCCACTGGCAGGACACACTGTACTCGCGGCTCAACTCCAGATCAGCCCAGATCTAATCTCTGAACCCTAGCCGCAACCTTGTCACGCTCTGCCCGCGGCTATAGCAGCTTGACTGCTACCTTGCCACGTTGTGCCCGTGGCCCTGGCCCGATTTCACTAGTTTGTGCCTGCGGCTATGGCCTAAAAGCCCTACATCGGAGCGAGCCTCTTGCCTATGATTCGGAACCCTGCGCGAGCTTCTTTCATCGAACCTGTGCGAACCAAAACAAAAAAGATGATCCAAGACAAAGAGTGCAAGAAGAAAATCTCATGAGCAAAAAAATGTGTGAGAATGAGTTGAGGTCACTTCTATTTATAGATTTTGTGAGGGACCACTTGGGGCTTTGACCAAATCCACATATGTTGAGGCTAACCCTTTCCATTTCATTAATAAATAAAATAATTCATAATTTAACTTCCGCTTAATCGATTGGAGCGATCTATAGGTTAATTTTGGTCCTCTCGAAAAGAGGAATCTAATGCAATTATAATCTCGACCATATGAGCTGTCCAAAATGGAATTTGACTCTAGTTGCAAAAATTAACATAATGCACCCAAAATTACCTCTCCTAATTGCGGCATACCCTCACAGAATTTCCCTCACTAATTGTTGTTGTTTTGGGCAGGAACAACCCCCACATGTGCCTACGCTGCCCTCCAAACAGTAGGTAGGGCTTGCGGCCTACCCACAGTAGCCCTTAGAGGCTGCGGCTACCTCTCACAAGGGTCCTCCACCCATCAAACAGTCCCAAAACTTGCACGTTGTCCCTTCCTTTGCTGCGACCTACAAGAACAGAGCCTCGACCTCCTTTCTCCACTTTAACCTCCTCAAAAAGGTACCCTAAAACAGATTTCGGCCTCCTGTTCTCTTGTTGCGTCTAAGGGAGAGAATCCGAGCTCTTCTTGTGGTTATGTGTTGCACAATGGATGCTTCTAAGTCCTCCACTCCACATTGTATATATACACCATACGCAAGGGCTTCTAAAACGTTATCATAAGGAGTTACCAACTTGTCACATGCCTAAAACAACCTTAGGTCAACCTTGACACTTACGGTGTCAACCTCTTAATTACCTTCAAAAATTCATCTCTCCACTTCTACAACTCGGAATCAAAGGATTCTCGTTGCGTTAGTTTCGTCTCGCCGAGAGCTATCATCCTCATCCATCACATGTACAAATGTGCTTATGGAAATGCCCAAAACACGATTTGGTGCAAAATCCCATACTTGGGTTCCAAGCCCATAAGTGACCCTTGTGTCGCTTTGCCCTCCAAACCCCGAACCCTAGGTCTCGGAGTACCTCCCAAGCTACTCTAAAATCAACAACTTTGACTGTCACAATATCTCCATTATCTGATCAAACAATCCTGCAAGCAGCTTCCGAAACCACATTTATTCAAGAGTCGCCAAGCTAGCTACAATATACTCAGCGTCTGTAGTGCTGAGTTCGACAGATATCTGCTTCCTACTCATCCAAGATATCATAGCAAAACCCAAACAGAAACAAAATCCTGATGTGCTCTTCTTGTCTTCGATACTTCTTGCCCAATCAAAAATTGTGCATCTTTGCTTTGTCGCAATCCAATGTACATGCCTCAATTCCACCATGAATTGGCCCAGAGTGTTCACTGCAAAGAAAATATCAGGTCTAGTATTAACCAAATACATCAAGGATTCGATCAATCATCGATACATAGAGGGATCCACCAAATCTGACTCAGAGTCTCTCAGCTTCTTCAAATTGGTCACCATGCGAGTGGCCATGGACTTGCAGCCCATCACCCCAAATCTTTGAAGGATCGTAATAATATACTTCCCTTGGCCAAGGAAGATCTCACCCGACTTTTGCCACACTTCTAATCCCAAATAGTAATGCATTAAGCCTAGATCCTTCATCTCGAACTCAAAAGTCAATTCCCTCTTACACTAATCAATGAGATTTTCTGCTCTTATCAAAAACAAGCCATCAATATATAACAACAAGATCACGAGCTCAATTTTAACAACCTTGCAGTAAATATTTGGATCGACATCACTCTTGGTGAAACCAAGACCCTTCAACTTTCCATCAATCCGAGAATACCAAGCCCAAGGTGCCTGCTTGAGTTCGTACAAGCCTTCTTCAGTCTGCAAACATGGGACCCCCTCTCATGTACCTCGCAGCCCTGTGGTTGTTCTATGAACACTTCTTCCTCAATCACTCCATTGAAGAAAGCAGTTTTCTCATTCATCTGATGCAATTTCCAACCCATAATAGAAGCAATAGAAAGAATAGTTCTAATAGAAGTGTACCTAGCAACTAAAGCAAATGTCTCTTCATAGTCCTCTCCCTCTTTCTAAGAGAACCCTCATGCCACAAATCTCGCTTTGTACTTCTCTATGTTGCTATCTACCACATGCTTGATCTTGTAGATCCACTTGGAAGTCAACATTGACTTCCCCTCAGGTCTTGGCACAATTTTCCACACATCACTCTTCATGATGGACTTATATTCCTCCATCATGGCATTCTTCCATACTCGTTGGCCTATTGCCTCCTCATTGTTGGATGGCTTGAATCAATGATACAACTCATCAGTGTTATATATCCTAAGTAGTTCTTAGGATGTTTACTTTCCCTGAAAGTGCCACAGGGAGTTGCATGTCCCTCTGCATCTTGCAATGTACTTCAAAGCCATGTTTGTCTCTTCTTGGATTCTGGAAATACAACCCTAGGTGGGTCCACTGGCTTAATGGCCCCTTTTGGCTCTTCCTGATGATCTAAAGGATTTTCCACAGGTCCAGAAGGACTTAAACCCACATCCTTGGGAGCCTCCTACTCCTCATCACCATGAGATACCCTTTGGATCTCCAGTAACATGCATCCTTCCACTCTACCTGATTGTCTGTTGAGTGCTCCCTATGAACTAGAAGCTCTTTCGGTCATCTAGCACAGTTCTAGATGTTTGTTTGATTTTTCCCTCTCGAACACAAATCACTCTTGCTAAGTTTACGCTCGATCCTAGTAGAATCCTCTTGCCACAAATTTTGCTTCGTTCTTCCCAATGCTTCCTCTACTGCTAGAGTCTTGGCAGCCTTCACAATGTACCTACAAAGTTCAAACCTCATTAGGAGACCATGGAAGAAACGATTATAACCAAGCAAAAGATACAAAGACAAGAGGTTGACCAAAAATAAAGTAATAATAATCAAGGAAAAAAGATATGAAGTACTTTTCTTTTGATCTAAGGATTGTAGGGAATTGTCAACTCCCTCTTGATCCGTACTTCTTTGCAGAAGGCAATGACATCTTTGGAAATATACTCTCCTCCATTATTTGATCTCAATACTTTGTCAAATTCTCTACATGAGCTTTGAATTTTCAATCTGTTCTATCTTAAATAATAAGATCATATGTACCATCATACATGGATCTCTTCTAATGTGGATGCTCATCATCATCAATGTCTGATGCTGAAGCATGCTACTTGCCCTTCCTCTTCCTGTCATTCTTCCCTTCAAGACACTTGTTTTTATAGTGACCAAACTTTTGACAACCAAAACACTGAATATTTAACATATCCTTCTTCTTCTAAACATGATTCGGAGCGGGTCTTCTACTTGTGTTTCTTTTATAAAATTTTCCAAAATTTATTTTTCTTTACCATTCTTCGTATGGGCTGCAAATGCTTAGGACTCACCATCTTGAGGTCTTTGAATCTTCCCCTTTGATACTAGCCTAGACTCTTCTTGGGTACAAGAAGCCCATAGCTGATAAAACTTTGGAATTTCTTATCTACCACAAATGCTTGATACAAATGAATCCCATGAATCCGGAAACCCATTAGGGGTCACAGTCACAAGTTCAGATTCATCAATATTTTCTCCAATGTCCTTGAGTTGATCTCTCAACTAGTAGATCCTCATGAAGTAGGAAGCCACGGTATCTAATCTAGACATTTGAATATCACAAAGTTGATTCCTCCAAGCCATCTTCTGACCAATGTTGTTGACTGCATACAGCCCTACTAGGGCATCATACATTTGCTTTGAAGTGTGTAGCCCTATAACAAACGGAATCAAATTATCTTTGATGGATTCAGCAAGAATCCTCTTAGCCTTAGTTTAAATCTTCTTGTGCTTGGCCTTTCCCTCATCATCCTGAGGTTTAGTAATTTTGCCTTGCACATATTCCATGACATCATTTTCTTTAAGAATGAGATCCACTATGGTCTTTTAAGCCCAAACATTTGCTGCACTTTCCAACATATCTTCAGGCCTAATTGAGGGAGCCATCTGGTCAAAAGTCTAGTCAAAAATCAGATTGCAAAATAGATGTCTTTGAGGGGTGATCTCAATGACCTTTCTTCACCAAACCTCTGATACCATGTTGATTTTCTAGTGCTAAATAGACAAGCACAATCCTCTACAACTGATAATTACTTCCAATGATATAAGGTATTTTTTTAACGCAGTCCAGAATATCATTAAGCAATTACACTCAAAAAATTCAACAGTAAATGCAATGAAACAGTAAAGGTCACTGTAGAAAAGCCATGCACAGTAAACACCAAATTTTTGCCCTAGGAAACCCTAACTCGGGAGAAAACGCGGCAATCTTTTCTAGGAGAAATTGTTCAATTCAAGAAAAGTACAATCTAATATTTTCAAGTCAAACTTGGTCAACCCAGACCAAAAATCCAACACAAGTCAAACCTAGTCAAACAGGACGAAATTCAGCTTTCTGCAACAACAAATCAGTTCGGTCAAATCGTCTAGAAATGCTCAGTCAAACTACTCAGAGAAGCTTGGTCAAACTGCCAAGAAAACTCGGTCAAACTGCCCAGAAAACAGCTCGGTCATTCCCAGAGAAGTTCAGTCAAACTGCGATCAAGACAAAGAAGTCAATGCAGGTCAAAGGGGCCAAAACTCGGCCTCAGGCCAACTCAGACCTGCAGTAAATTGCGGCCAACCGTCAAGATGCCCAAAACTGTGGTCAAACAGGTCCAATATTCAGTGTTCAACTCAACGTTCTTCAACAGTCAAAATTCATCCAAAACTAATCAAACAGAAGTTCAAATCTTGGTCAAAACATCAAGTCAAAGATGGTCAACGAACAGCTTTTATTACTTGTCAAATCAAAGAATTTTTCCTCTTCTTCCTCGCACGTGTGAACAATATTGTAGAAGATGTTTAATGATCAGAATTTGTTTCCAAGTGAGGAGGTCGAGTGCCAATATATATTGTTCTTGTGGTGCCCGAGGGGCGCGCCCTTTAGTTGGGCCAACCTGTACTTTTGGGGTCGACTTGAGCAATTTTAATTTTAATTCAAATTATAATTGAGTCAATTTGTAGCTAGGGAATACCTCCCGTAGCTACACAAAAATCAACAAGAGAGTCAACACAGGTGTCAACATAAACACTTTCCTCATAAAGAGGGGCTATTAGCTTTTCGGGTTACTCTAAAAGTGTTCACACCATGTTTAGGGTGTTTTCCACTCATATTGCATATGAAGGGTGACGCTATCACACATTTCAGAAGTTTGCAAGATGATACTTTCATGAAGATTTGGCAAGATTTGAAGATGGTGTTACTTGATTGACTTAATTACAGGACACTCATTTCCCCTCGTGGTGGATTGTCTTGGGACCGAGAACCAGTAAGAACATATCGAAACCAGTAACAAAAATTGAACCAAAAAACCAAACAACCAAAAACACAATATTTTTTTTTTAAAGAAAAACACATATATTCATGTGCATCCATATGAAACCAAACCATTTATACACAAATAAGCAAAAGTTTTCATTTATAGAGCATGTAAGGGTGCACATAACCAAAATAACATAGAGTGCAATCCATTTATGAACCAAAAATACATCCAAAAACAGGTCATAGATGGCCTCTAGCATCCAAAAAAATCATGCTACAACAAATACCTACATATCATCAAAATCCTTGCCTATATTGGGATCTTCGTCATCAATATCACCCTCTAAGCATTAAAATAAAATAGAAAATGCTTAGCACGTCAATTCAATATTTTGTTTGAGTGTTGGGTACATTTTTAGTAGAATCATGATAGAGGAGTTCCACAATCAAAGCCCACTAATATGAAGGTACATAGAGGGATTGGTGCTCTTGATTAAATGTTCGTTTGATACCCTCAAACATGACAAAATCCAATGGAAACATTGCAATCCCCCCAATCCTGAAAAACTGTTAAGTCTACTAGATTTTAAGTGGGATCTAAAATTTTACTTTCTCCATATGAAATCTAAAGATTTCAAAACCACTCCCAAGCATCCCGAGTCAATTCATGGTAATGTTGCAAATTTAAGTAAAGGGAAGGATGAAAATGAAAGATAAAGGAGAATGTCACTTTTACTTTAAGAATTTAATATTACCATGAATTGCATAGCAATAATAGGGCCATAGGCTTGAATATTAGGCACCTATTGTGGGCCAGTATCCAGCTATGAGAAAAAAAGTTTCAAAAATAATAATAAAAAGCAAAGCAAGCCCCACATGCTACGTTGTAAGTGGCTTTACCGAACCAGTCAAAAACGGTTTAGGAGACCAGTCCAAACCGGTTTTTCCCTCCAACCTATCGGACCAGCGGATTCAGGCCAATTCAGTCCAATTCTGATAACATTGGTCGCAATCACTCTGTGTCTTTTTCTTCACTGACCTTGCCTTTTATATTTTGAGTTATTGACCAAACCAAATAACCATTAATGACTAAACCTTCATTGCCATAATCTCTCAAAGAGATTGACAATTGAGATTAAGTCTGGATCAACAATCTAGATTCATTTAATTCACTAATGTAAAAACTTTAAATTTCATTAGATATTAAACTCATTTTAATAAAAGGCATTTCATTTTAATAATTCCTTCATTTAAAGTGAATTACTAAGATAAAGACTTTAGATGACTTCCACATGTCTTGACACAGATCTATGTGGAAGTATCTGTCCATGGAAGTTGTGGTATTGATGTGAAGAGGGAGCAATGGTGGGACCTGAGTTACCCCTTTCCTCGACCTATTTTTACCACAACTTTTAAGCGAATTTTTCTTTATTCATTTTATTTTTCTTGCATAGCTTGGATTACAAGCTTTTATTTATGCATCATTGACCCTTTAAAGATGAAGTATTTTATTGCTCATTGGGGTTGGGATATTCATAGTTTCTTTCATTTTGATTGCTCATCCATTAGCCAGGAACTGGGTGAGGGCTAATAAAGGGGGTAGCGCTTAGGCTAGGCTTTTGTCCACACACTTTATTATATCCCAGCTAATCTTTTGCATTTTGTCATTATGGATCGTACTCATTTTCTTTTTATTACATCAACCTCTCGGGGCAAGGTTTTCGGGCCTCTAATCAACGATGAGGAAAACAGGGAACTAGCAATAGATAGCAATCAACCTGAAGATGGGACATGGATAAAAGGGATGGATGGAAAGTATTAAGTATAGATTGCCAAGGATACACAACATCAATCAGTGCCTCCTATTTGTGTCCCTACAGGGCAATGGAAAGAAAGGCCTCAAGGAAGGTCACACTGAACTAAGGGCGAGGGATAACCACCAAAGTGAAGTAAGGGAACAAGAATACAACCAAAGGCAGTCTATCATCCTATTCCACCTGTGATCCATACTAAAATGTCCTTAAACATTAAATGAAAGCACTTGATTACAAAAATGGTTAATGTACCTTATAATAGATGACCCACCTTCATCTAATGAGTAAATCAGATGAAATAAAGCATTGATTGGAGCATCAATGGAAGGCCATTGAGACTAGTTATTTGTTGATCATCGTAGGGTTGTTGGCTTGCAATTTGAACAAATAGAAGAAAAAAATTTCTCCTAGGGGTTGCCCACTTGGGTGGGTAACAAGTACCATCATCGAAAAGAGGGGAGGTGCCTGGCAAGTTTCACCAGCATACATATTTCATGGACCAAAAAAAAACTCAAAGCTAGATTGGTTGTTAACTTGTTAAAGGATATCTCAAGTATAAGGTGTTGAATATGACATGTTTGTTCCTATTGCAAAGTTAACCACAATTTGCTTGTTGATTTCTTTAGCCACCAGTCATAGTTGAAACCTACATCAGATGGATGTAAAATCATCATTTCTTGATGGTGATTTGAAGGAAGACATATATCTTGAGCAGCCCGCAACTTTTACTGAGAATGGTGAGGAACATCTTGTTTGCAGATTAAAAAAAGAACATCTTGTTTTCAAAGTTGCTTATTAATGAAATTAAAAGTAGTTAATCTAAACAGTTTGAGATGAAAGATCTAGGTCCTTTACATTATTGTCTGGGAATAAAAATATGGAGAAATGAAGAGGCTATAGTGATTACTCAAACAAAAAATGCAAGAGAACTGTTGAATAAGTTCAATATGAACCATTGTTGATAATATCGGTATCGGCAAAATATCAGCGAGGGTCCATAAAACATCTTATCGGCAACATCGGCGAAAATATTGGCAAAATATCGGCAAATATCGGCAAGCATAAAAAATGCATAATATATTCATTTTTTTCAGATTTTTAAACATGTAAAGCAATAACAACATGAAATAAACACATTGGCACATAAATATGAAGAAGGCACTGATATATATGATGTAGTGGATATAAAATAAAAATGATATATCAAAGGCGATACCAAATCCTATTAGTCCCTAATAATTGTCCAATCAATGACTCAAATGTGGAGAACCAATACAAAATAACATCACATATATAAAAGTATCTCATCATCATGAGTTATATGTAGCAAAACAAATAAAACTAGCAACTATTTATCTGAGATCAGTTCCCTCTCCCTAGCAGCTATCTTCTGTCTTTTTCATCAATTGCTTCAAGAGCTTTTTGTATAAGTTCCGCACTAGAAACTGTACAAGATATAACATCATGTCCAGGGAGTCTAGCCATATGGTATTTCAATCGTGTAACCCCTACTGCCATCATGGTCTCATACAATTTGCATGATAGATGTGCCCGATTTGTCCCACCATCAAACTCCCCGTACTCCCAAAATGGGTCCAAGGATTTTGGCATCTTTGCAATGAACTAATTCAAATTTCAAACCTAGGGCACCAAAAAAACAAAAAGTTGGCATTAAACACCCATACACAAAAAATGGCAATAAGAGGGTGGATAAGAAAGTTATAAAAAAATGAAGCTTGCTGTCCAAATATGGAGTTTTCCCTTGCATTGGCTCGTGGGCATGAAAATCATAGCAAATGGGAAAAAAAACAAAGAAACAAAATCTTGGTAGGCAAAGAGGCAAGCAAGCATAACCCTAAATCTATAAAAAAAAATCATTAACAGAGGGGTTTTTAAGAACATACCTATTAATGGAAGAAATGAAGTCTGTCTCACCGTTCTTCAATCTTTGATCAACAAAAAATTCTTAGTTGACGGTAATAATGATTGTTTGATCCTCAATCCTTCCTTGACAATCACCACAAAGCTCTTCCCCTTACTTCTCCAAGCCTCACAAATGAAAATGACAAAAAAAAAACCGAATTCCCTTTTCTAGCCCCGGCCCAAGAGTGCCCGGCGATATTTCCTATTGTCGCGTGATATTTTCCCGAAATATCGCGAAATATCAGCAATATTTCGGCTTGCCCAAAATATCGCGATATTTCCGAATATCGCCAATATTTCAGCGATATTATCAACAGTATGAACAATTGCAAATCTGTATCCACTCCCTTAGAACGGAATGTAAAATTTGGTATCGATGATGTTTTATACAGTGAATTTATTGATAACTTAAATTATTTAACAGCATCTAGACCTGACATATCATATGCAATTGGTGTACTTCACCAACTTATGACTAAACCGATGGAAGAACAATGAAGAGCAGCAAAGAGAGCACTATGCTACATCAAAGGGACATTGAATTTTGGCATTAATTGTAACAACATTTCCGATGTTGTGTTGACAGGTTATTCTGAGTCACATTGGGCAGGTGAATGCCATGATAGAGGATCCATTACAAATCATTTCATCAATGTGGGCTCAGATGTCATCTCATGGAGTAGCAAAAAGCAACCAACAGATGCTTTGTCATCCACAGAAGCTGAGTACAAGGTTTTGTAAGATGCCACCTCTAAAGCTATTTGGTTAAGCAGAGTTCTAAGGGATGTCCGAGAAAGCAAACTATTCATACTATCCTGAACTGTAATAATCAGACCTCAATCAAAATTGCATACAATCCAGTGTTTCACGCTAGAACAAGACATATTGGAATCCCGTATCATTTTGTGAGAGATGAAGTTCTGTCAAAGGAGATTGAAATTGTCTACAGTGAATCAAGTAAAAATCTGGCTGATGTATATACAGAATCGTTGGGAAATATAAAATTCAAGTTACTAGAAGCTTGTGAGATGTCCTTGAAAATAAGTTCTTCACTAACGGGGACTGTTAGAATTAATAAAGAACAGTTAGTTTACTTATAGACCTCTGTTAGAGTTGTTGAGAGATTACAGGTTTGCTCTGTAGATTATGAGAAGAATATGTATATATTTAGATATTACTCCACCTCTGTGTATTCTATAAATAAGGCATTTGGACATGGAATAAACAAAGCCTACGGCAGCTTTCTTCTCCTCTGTTTTGTATGCTCTGCCCTTTTTTGTGCTCTATTTTATACTTTCTGTTTACAGGCCAAAGTAACAACAATTCAATTCATCAAAGATAAATCATCCCAAAAGAAGGGTGAAAAGCTGCACATCATCATTCCAGCTAACCTTTTTAAATATTTTCATAAAAGATACCAGTTTCCGAGCAAAACCAAGCCGAAGTAACAGCAATCCGATTCATCAAAGATAAAAACACGATAAGAGAATGGGGAAAAGTAGCATATCATCAGTCCAGCTAACCTTTTTAAATCTTTTCAAAAAACTTAAAAAGCCACCAGTTCGAGTAAAACCAATAGAATATAAGACAGAACTTTGATCGACAAAATAGGGTTGTTTTGTCATTCTTTAAATAAACTCTTGAAGTCGGATGTGCCTAGACTGAAAACTGCCCCTTGCACACATGAATGCTGTAAAAATTTGTATGAAGTTTTAGTGTTGCAATTTTCACGCTAAATCTGATGTGGTGGGCAAAAATTGTGTCTTGTAAACTTCACCTGATTTGAACCCTTTGATAGCCTTTCCTTTGTCCAGAGACTCTCCAAATCATAGTATGCACGAGCATTCTCGTCAAGTGCGTGAACTATAATGCTACCTGGCAATACAGAAGAACATAAGTAACGCATACAGAATTTCTAAGGATAAGAGAAACCAGATGAAGCTTAAGGAGAATACAAGAATAAAAAGAAAGTCATGGGCCCTGGTTCGTGGTGGGAGTATGGTCTGTTATTGCCATTAGGCTCGTAACACAGGGATTGACCTCAGGAACACTAATTTGCAAATGTCACCTCCTAATTACTAAAACTAACTGATCTAGACAATCAAGGAATGAAGCTAACCTGTATCGATGACCAACCATTTTCCTCCCTCGCGGCCTTCGATGCCAGGTAAAATCATCCTATCAGCACCTTTCTGTTTTTGCTTCACCTGAGAGATCAATGAAAACGAACTGTTTCGTATAATAGATTGAAAAGAAAACGAAAAACAGGATGTGGACAAATTGATCAATGCTATTAACAGCCAATGTCCTCGGAAAGATAGCCAAGGATGTTTTTTAATTATAAGAAGATTTCCGTAATATAATCTATAATGCAACAGGACAGTTTTTCCAAACCCAAGGTCAAGGAATCGCCTGGAGTTCTAGACATGTGTTTAAAAAAAGGTATTACCATTGCCTGCCTAAAACAGAACTAGAAAACACATGGATGAGGATCCCTAATCAAAAAACCAAGCCAGGGACTTTAGCAACGTACTCACTATCATTATGATAGCTTAATAGACTTGCTACGACATAGTAACCCCGGGGGATTAGAACTCGATTAAACTTATGAGCTTCAGAAGCCGGTTAACTCTTTGTATGCTATGATTTCAATGGGATTGGAATTGCAGCTGCTTTTTGGCGAATGCTGCCATCTAAACTTTAGAACTAACCCTTATCTGGCGCATAAATTTCGCTCTGTGAATCTACTAGAAGTTGAAGTTGTGCGAAAGGGGTAAATGATGTGACCTTGTAACGTAGGGCTTGCGCAATATTTCGAACATGCCAGTTTGATCTGCCAGTGGCAAACACCATGTAATCAGTCCATTCGCATTGTTTATGAACATTAATTTTCTTAACATCTTCTGCCCTCACGTCCGTTAGCACCTTTTCCACTTCATCTATCGTCAGCAGTTTTAAATACTTCAACCTTTGAGGCTCGATTTCCTCCTCCGACTCGTCCTCAGGAATTTCATCTTCAAGGTCATCTCCGTATTCTGTCTGTTCAGAGTTGAGCGTGGAAGAAGCTTCTTCCGCAGTGGTTCGTTTTACATTTTCAGCACAAAACCTGGATACCTGTATTTTACTCCAAGGAAACAATCCTAGCGCGGGAGCGGGAGAGGGTGCTGAAGAGGTACTTGAGACGTTATCTTGATGGGCAAATGATCTGACCAAAGATGGAAATCGCGAATATGAACGCTCACATTTTTGCAACGCTCGAGTAATTGGGGCTGAAGCTGCTTGGACGACGAGTCGAGTGAAAAACCCCATGCCGCCCGTAATTCTTGATCGTTCTGCAATCTGTTCATTATCAAAGCAATGGCTTTGTCTCTATTTTCCAATCGAGTTTGTCATAACACTTTCTCATAAAACCATAAATCTATCTTTCTCAGCTGCAATTTCATACATGGTTGCACACATCTTAGGGAAAGTTTCATACATGGTTACACACATCTTAGGGAAAGTTTTGGATGTATGAATTTAAAATAATGTTCGTTTGATGTTTTATGATGTCATGTCGTGGATTTAATAATGTGCGTATCAATTTTGTTGGTAATTTGGTGGAGATTTGTTTAGGGGTATAAAAATATATTTTAAATAATCAAAGTTCAGAATTTAGTTTGCATATATGAATTTTAAATAAAAATCAAAAATTTAAAAATAGTTATTTAACTTAATTAAAAATAGATTTGTTTTTTAATTAAAAATAGATTTGTTTTTTAATTAAAAAATATATAATTATAATAATTTATTTTTTTTAATTATAATAATTTAGGTTGGTTGAAAATGAATTTAAAGTTTTATTAACTAAGTGGAATTATAATTTTTAACAAAATAATTTGGAAAAGAAATTTGGGGTTATTTCATTTTTTAACTTCCTTTTATATTCACGTGGCAAGAACTAGTGGGAGTCTTCATGGTCCCTCAGAAAACAAATTAGTCCACTTTGCATGGGGTTTGGGCAATGTCCCAAATAATCTAGTGGAATCTGTTGCACTTCATAATCCCTATGGAAACAAATTAGTCTACTTTGCATGGGGCTTGGGCAATGTCCCAAATAATCTATTGGAATCTTTTGCATAATGACGAAGCCTCTCCATTGCAATAGAAGAAGGCTTAAAAGGCACCTTCTAGTGAAATTATGCTCAATTCCCTCATCAAAAGAATAAATGTCATTTTGATAAAGCCCTATTTTTCTACATCAAGCATGAACTCAGTGAAGAAGCCAATCATTGGGCTAAGGTGGTCTCAACATTAGAACAAGGTGTATAATTAAGAATGGGCCATAAAATCTCACCTGATCCACTAATGAATTCAATTATCGGCCTTCCATCCCTGACATACGTCAATAGGTGCTCAACCGAAGGAATTTATTAGACCTCTCTAAAACCAAAAGAGGTGATGTGGTTTCCCCTCACTCTCCAATTGCTTTAGCATGATCTATGGATGGGTGATTAAAGTGGTGGCTTGAGCTCCCATAAGATATTTTGAGTTATGGATTCATCCATACTTGCATGATTTCATATAGTGGAAGTGTCTCTCGAGGTTTCATCAAGGTCTTTATTAATGCGTGCATATATCAGAGGGGCAAAAGCTTCATCTATGCACAGGCCTCGGGGTATTGAGCTTACCTTTAGGCTCACTTTATGTTGTAGCCATTTAGTTTGGCTCCCTACGGAAATTCTCAATATCTATTTAACCAAGTAGTCTTTAGATTTTTTTGTTTATGTTTGTTGTTGGCACCAAGGGAAGACCAAATTGTTGTAAGTTTTGACAACTCTTAAGAGATGCACCAAAAAAAGGAATGATGCACAAAGTGAAGGAAAAAATCTACACATAGATACAAATGCGTTGCATAGATACATAATGCAAAGGACACCACACACCTAAGTTGGATAGATTATGCAAGTACATGAGGAAGCCTAGAGACTTGTAATAGATTGTAAGCCAGTTATTGGTTTTGTAATCGAATGGGTAGGTTAGTGTGGTCCACATGGAGGAAACTATAAAGGGATGTAAGAAGAGAGAGATAGGAGAGTCGTATCAATTTATAGGAGATTTTTTATCATTGTGGAGTTATCCCAATTTTGTAGAGCTCTCATGTATTGTAATGGAGGTTAGACCTATTGGTTATTCATCAGGTAGAGATCGCAATTTTGAGAGGAATTAATGAAATATCTGTCTAATTTTGACTTTGATGAGTCTTGTGTGTCATATTGAATGCATTCTTTAGCTTGATACCATAATCTTCAATGGATCTTTAAAGAAACCTA
Organism: Pinus albicaulis; assembly: GCA_034641835.2. Classification (NCBI taxonomy): domain Eukaryota; kingdom Viridiplantae; phylum Streptophyta; class Pinopsida; order Pinales; family Pinaceae; genus Pinus; species Pinus albicaulis. The sequence continues at coordinate 1,282,845,536 of CM076575.1, read as the reverse complement.
ATATGAATGTTTAAATGTGATTGTAATGCTTCCATGTTAGAATGTCTCATCTTTTGCATAAGATCTCGATCAAAAGGTTCTTGCAATTCCTGTAAGTCTCTCAGGTAATTTTCTCTAGTCCTTGGCGATTGAAAGTACCAATGATTATGGAGTACTTGTTGGCCAAGGAGCTTGAACCGTAGCTTTAAACCTAGTGCCAACTATTAGTTCCATTATCGAAACTTGAAATATTGTGATCCTTGCCAAAGGATGAGGTTATGAGGTGGATGTCATAAAGGGAGGAGATATATAGCTAGCATTTAGAGAAAAAAAGAGGAAATTACTCGAGAAGAGACTAGAAAAAGGATTGACATTGAAAATTAAAATAAAATTTGTATTTTACACTATCTTCATGATATTTTCTTTACATAATTCACTTGTCTACTCCAAGAGTGGATAGAGCAAAAAGTGAGCATTAATCTTGTTAGCGTTGGAATCAACACTTGGACTGCTTCAAGTGCCTGACCAAACACATCCTAAGCTCTAAGGAAATTTCTTATGATTTGATTGGGTTTTTTGGAAAGTGGTTGGATCTCAAGCACTCTGAAAGGAACGTTGAACAGATAAAAAAGCTCTAACACATATGAGGGCACTCGTATATATGATGTGGTAGCAAAATTTGTAGTTCAATGATTAGAAGAATGGGAGAAAGACAGTGGGTCTGTATGTAGAAATTTTAATACAATTATGTATTGCCTAGATTCTCCTGATCTAACAATTATATGCCATTGTTAAATGCATAATCCTTTTACTAAAATCTTTACGAAAATTTAATCGCCATTTGCAAACACATGAATAAATATCAATCACACATAACACATATGTTTTTACCGGGAAATCATAAAGCTAAAAAGCCCACTATCATATATTATGTATATATCATGGATCATGAAACAATCTCATACAATACTCTAATCCAAGAGCTCTCAGTACAATATACAATCATCTCACACTGTCGTAAAAAAATTGGCATATTCATGCACCAATTTACTGCCTCCTGACAGCCTGCCTCCACTGTGCAATCCCTGTTGATCACAATCCTTGAATGAATGAGATACTGCAAAAGGAGAACCGTGCTTCGGTGATCCTGGAGAGATTTGACACAAACGTGTGTGGACCATTATCGGTTGCTTCAACAGCAAAACACATGTATTATGTTATTTTTGTTGATGATTTTTCTCGTAAATGTTGGATCTTCTTAATGCAGAAGAAGGATCAAACATTCTCAAAGTTCTGTGAGTTTAAGGCATTGGTTGAGAAAGAGTCGAGGAAGCAAGTGAAGGCTCTACGGAGCGATAATGGTGGAGAATACATCTCGAATGAATTCAAAGACTTATGTAGCAAAGAAGGGATTCGAAGAGAACTCATAGCGCCTCATAACCCACAGCAAAATGGGGTCATGGAGAGAGAGAACAGAATGCTCGTGGGTGTTGCACGGGCAATGTTGCATGATCAGGGCCTACTAATGCATTTGTGGGAAGAATCATGCAACACTGCGGTTTATGTGCAAAACCATTGTCCTCATAGAGTACTTGGCATGAGTGCACCTGAAGAAGCTTTTACTGGTAAGAAACCAGATGTTTCTCACTTTAAGATTTTTGGCTCATCTGTTTATGTGCATGTGACCAAGAACTCCAGGAAGAAGCTGGAGTCGACTGCTGAAGTTGGGATATTTTTGAGATACTGAAAAACACCCATAATTATCGTGTGTATTTTCCAAACAGTCGAATGACTGTGATGCAATGGGATATAAAATTCAACAAGGAGAAAGCCATGAAGTTGTCGCTTGAGAGGGAGTTAGACATACATGCGGAGGAGGAACTTTTGGTTCCCAAAGATGAGTCTCTAGATGTGGATTAGCCACAGGACGAGGTTCATGGAGTGGAGGATTCCACTCACACAGAGCCAAACATCAAAACTGGAAAAAAACGTACCACATAAATTGAGAGGCTGAAGCTTGATGCGGCACAAAATGTAGGAGTCCCTACTTCACAGCGCAAACAGAGACAGTCTCCTGACCGATTCACTGGATACATGGCTCTCATGAGCAAAAGTATTGTGACTAAGCCATCTTCCTTTTAGGAAGTAGTGCAGGAGCCCATATGGGTAGATGCAATGGTGGAGAAGTATGACTCCATTGTCATAAACAGTGCTTGGGAAATTGTTCCAAGGCCGGTTGATAAATCAGTGGTAGGTTCAAGATGGATCTACAAGGTAAAGGAAGTTATTGATGGGAACGTTGAGAAATACAAGGCCAGATTTGTGGCCCTGGGCTTCTCACAGATTGAGGGGTTGATTATGAAGAAACCTTTGCACCTGTCACACGGTATCCTTCCATAAGGACCATCCTTGCTCTCTCAACACAGATGGGTTGGCACATTCATCAAATGGATGTGAAGACTATGTTCCTTAATGGGATCATTGAGGAAGAAGTGTACATTGAGCAGCCTAAAGGATTTGTGATCTTCAGCAGCGAGTCGCATGTGTGCAGACTCAAAAGAGCATTGTATGGGCTGAAGCAAGCACCTTGTGCTTGGTACACTCAGATCGACAGTTATTTCATCAGACTTGGCTTCACCAAGAGTGAGGCGGATGCAAACCTATACCAAATTGTGGTGGAGGGCAAGCTTTTAATTATTGTTATTTATGTTGATGATTTAATATTGGTTGGTGATGAACAACTGATACACTCATGCAAGGAGGACCTTGCAAAGGAGTTTAAGATGAAGGATATGGGCCTCCTTCATTATTTCCTTGGATTGGAAATATGGCAGCGAGATGGTGAACCTTTTTGTGTCTTAAGGCAAGTATGCAAGGGAGATACTGGGTAAGTTTCACATGGAGGGTTGCAAACCAATGGATACTCCTCTTCCAGGAAACTGGAGGAAAGGGGACGCTACATCTGGAGAGGTAGTGGATGCTACTGTCTATTGACAGTTAGTGGTTTTGCTAATGTATTTAGTAAATAATAAATAGACATATGATATGCAGTGAACCAGCTTAGTCAAATGATGGTTAAGCCTACCAAGCTCTTTTGGAAGGCGAGCAAGCATGTCCTGAGATATCTCAAGGGCACATATGAGTATGGCTTATGGTACAGACAGACGGATGAGGTGAAGTTGCATGGCTTCACAGATGCAGATTGGGCGGGCAGCCCAATGGACAAAAAGAGCACATCAGGAGGGGTCTTCAGTATCAGATCTACAATTGTTTCTTGGTACAACAGGAAACATAGATCCATGGCACTCACTTCAGTGGAAGAGGAATACATAGCAGCAAGTCAAACTGCATGTGAAGCTACCAGGATCAGAAAGATCCTAGTTGGTTTGTTCGGTTCTCATTTAGATCCTACAGTGATTCATTGTGATAATCAGAGTTGCATTAAACTCTTGATTAATCATGTGTTTCATGATAGATCTAAGCATATAGATATCTGGTATCATCGTATCAAAGATTGTGTGCAACGGAAGATCATGTTGCTTCAGTACATTCCTACGAAAGATCAGGATGCAGAGATTCTGACGAAGGCGCTCACCAGGAGCAAATTCGAATACCATAGAGACAAGATCGGGTGAAGGAAAATCCCTTTCTTGTTGAGAGCGAGTGTTGAGATTCAACAAGATGATGATCCTAGTGAAAATTAAGCACCTACACTAGGTGGGGCCGCAGGTTATTTTTTAGGTGTATGTCTATTTTTAGAATGGTGAGAAAATTCTATTTATAGATGAGGTTCTATTTTTAGATGCATGTGCGAAGTCTATTTATAGATCGCATGTCTAAATATAGAATGCATGTCAGTTATTATTATATCTTAATAATAATAGACAATAAATATTAATCTATTCTCTTGAAGCACTTTATTTCAGTTAACTGAAGTGGAAAACCAGTTAGCTGAAGGAATTTCGAGTTCTAAGGTTGGTTGGTGGGACATGCAAGTGGACTTAATTGTAACTGAGTGATTCGAAGTTGTAACAGAGTTGGAAGTGTAGTTATGTGAGTTGTAAAGTAGTTTAACTTAGTTAAGTTAGTTAAACTCAGTTGTGCTAGTTGTAACTAGTTGTAACTAGAGATACACTAGTGAGAGATCAGTGAATTAAATATTAGATTAATTCACATGGAGTGATCTCACATGCAACTGAAGATTTACTATTGTTAACTACATGCATGTCAGATCCAGTGGAGACCCAGTTGAGAGATAGGTGAAAGGGACAATTTGACTATCAGTTGTGACATTAGTGGGTGCACTCATGCAACCACACACACATTGGAGATGCCAATGAGGATTGCACAATCAAGGCAAGGTAGTATCTCATTCATTCAGGGATTGTGATCAACAAGGATTGCGCAGTGGAGGCAGGCTGTCAGGAGGCAGTAAATTGGTGCATGAATATGCCAATTTTTGTATGACAGTGTGAGACGTTTTTATATTGTACTGAGAGCTCTTGGATTATAGTTTTGTATGAGATTGTTTCATGATCCATGATATATATATATAATATGATAGTGGTGTTTTTAGCTTTATGGTTTCCCGATAAAAACATATGTGTTATGTGTGATTGATCTTTCTTCATGTGTTTGCAATTGGCGATTAAATTTTCGCAGAGATTTTATTAGAAGGATTATGTATTTAACACTGGCATATAATTGTTAGATCGGGAGAATCCAGGAAATACATAATTGTATTAAAATTTCTACAACACACACCATATGATTTTGTGAATCCTCGAGAGTGTAACAGGAATATATCATGTGTTCAACAATACACAGCTTCAGGAATAGCATGAGGATCAGCAACAGGGCTAGGGCACTAGGCCCTATGCCACGAACTGTCTCCCCACCCCTTTCTTCCTTTGTCTTGTGTCTATTTATAGTTTTACAATAGATCTGCCAGCAAGGCTTAGACCTTCGGATTCCTTTCATAACAACTTAACATAAAACAGATAAGAAGGAGAAAAAGTAGAATGTCTGCTATTTTTAGCCATTTACAATCCTAACAGAACTCTGATGGAATTAATCATATTGACAAACTGTCTTTGAGCTTTAAGAAGATATTGTTATTTGCTGATAGGTGTCGAATATTTAAAGCCTTTGCTGCTGGATTTTTTGTAAGTGGCAGTCTATAGGAAGACTCCTCTTCTGTTCTGGTGCAACCAACTCCACAAAAAAATGTAAACAACAGTGAAAGTGATGAGTGGCTATTCCTTGAATGTTGCTTGATGCCTCACAGAAACGTGATGGTGCTGAGAGTAATGGTAGAAATTTGTTTCAGAGAAACTCTGTCATTGTTCCTTTCCTTTGGTTTCTTGTTTTTCGTGATAGGGATGAAGGCGGACTAAAAGAAATAGCAGAGTTTCATGAGTGGGAGGATAAAACCCTTTGTAAATATATCGCAATCACGGATCAGGTCAGAAACGTTTAAGCATAAGACACAAGTAGGAGGGAATGTGATTTGTGATGGGGGTGATGACGCAGCAAGGAGGTTTGCACTGAGGGGGTGCGAAATGAAGAGAGGAGGACACGTAGCAGGAGGAGCGTGGGGTCCAGACAATACCACAGAACGCGAATCATGAGCTTTTTTGTGAGGAACGGGAGTTAAAGGTTAAGACTCGCGAAGTGCGATGTGCGATGAGAATAGAAGGTGGGGCCCATTTACATCGCAATTGGGGAATCATGAGTTTTGTATTGTGAGGAACGAGAGTTAAAAGTTAAGAATCATGAAGTGAGATGTGCGATGAGATGAGGGGTGATGTGGCAGGGAAAGGTCCCACTTTAATATCGCAATCGGGGAAAAGGAAAGGAAGAGGTTGTAATATCCCAAAAGGGGATTACTCAGCAAGACATGCCTGAAAAACACTTTTTTTTCAGGAATGTATGATTCAGAAACCAAGATCAGCCCTTGGATCCCTTAGATTTGGTAATCTAAGACCCACATCCAAAAGGAGATCAGAAACAAATTAAACTAGGTGGGTTAAACAGGTCTCCCACACCCAGTTATGCTTTGAAACTGCCCAATGAGGGACTGTAGCAATATATAAACACTGTATTGGAGTATCACCAGACTAATAAGACTTGGGATATGTTCATAAACATTGTACTATCATTAATATATGCAACAGCAAGGAAAGTGATTCATTCCACTCACAAAGGATGAGGAAAAGCATAAATTTATGCACTAAAACGCTTAATATCATAGATGTGCATAAAAATAGAGGGTAGGGATGGTTGGATCTGATAGCTTAGGTTGTGAGGGACCTACGCTCTGAATTTCAGCTCAAAAAAATCATTATAACTATGTTAAACAACTCCTCCTTCCCCAACTAGGCTTAAAAACCCTGATTCCCCAAGACTTAAAGCATGCATAAATTTACTGAAGCACAAGAGCATAATTTACTAAAGGGTTTAGCTACAATAGGGTCTGAACATTGATAAATTAGATCAGTGATATGGTTCGTACATTTTACATGAGAAAGACAGAGATTTTACATAAAGAATGCCTCAAAATAGAGGGGCTGCAACACAAGGAAATGCAGAATGAGTTAGACAGCGTAATATTTAATGGCTGAAGCAGTGTTTCGTTAATTTTTAGATATAGACCAAATATGAGTATAAAATTATAGATCTATTACAGATCTGAATAGCAAATGAGCTCTTTATTACATTCCCCTTGGGGATCTCTGCAAAATGTGAGCAGCTGTGAGTAGATATGAGATCTAAGTCACAGATCTGTAGTAAAATTCATAAATTTACAAAGAATGTGATGCACAATAAATCAGATCTGAAATGGAACATAGATTGGTTGGCCAATCTATGGATCACCACAGTGAAGGAAAAGAGCCCTTTCACCGGACATCTCTCCTCCAACGGATGTCAAGTGAACACTGCAACTCTGCCAGAAAAAAGGACGCAGTTTGCTCAAGGAACTGCGCAAATGAAGTAAAAAACCCTTTGGCCTGATGCCAAGATCTGAATTTGCAGCTCTAAACCACTATTGCACTCCTGCCAGTGATTTAGATGACTCCACCACTGAAAAGATGCAATAGAAATATTTAGATCTAAATAGATCTGATCCACTTGCTGCAACTCTCTAGACAATGAAACCCCAAACAGGAATTACGTTGTCAAGGGAGGTGAAGCTTGGCCAAAATGCCAGACAGTGGAACAATGTAGCATAATATCCTCCAATAATCCTCAAAGAAGGAGGAGGATTCCTAAACAGGAAACCCTCACTATTCTCTTCCTAAACAGCCCAGAGAATTAGAATTAGTCTAAGGAGACTAATTTATAAATATCTTCAACAACCTTCTCTTGAGCCTTCTCCTTCCTTTTATAAGATGAGGATGTGCAAAACCTTAAACCACCTCAAAAGAATTAACCCCTTTCACATGGGATACTCCTTCTAGAACTGCACTGGGTCTTCAAAGTGGTTCAATGTATCTGGACTGCTTAGTGATTTGGCCATGTTGACCCATTCAAGTGGCTCAATCCTGTTCACACACAAGTGGATTTTATTAAGAAAGCCATGATTTGTCTCTGTTCACATTGGGCATTGATTTATTTTCATGTTTTAGGAGTTTTTTCATGTCCTCCTTTACATTTTATTCATCAATAAATAAAATTAGAACAAAATGAAATATTCCTATTAGCTTGGGCTAATTAGGAATATTACAGTCCTCCCCTCCAAAATTGTTGCTTTTCCTCAAGCAATTGCAAGGTGACTGCTGCAAAATCTCCTCCTTGGTGACACCAACACAAGATAAGCTTTCTCTACAAGCCAAGTGCTCACCAATCCATCCATCCATGTCTTGCTCCTCCAAAGTTCTCATAAGATGCAAATAGCTCATCCTATAAGGAGACAATAGATCATATGAAACAAACATGGTTTGCCCCCCCATGCTCTCCCTGAAACAAGAAAACATAAAGTACATGGAGAGTAGACATCCTTCCTTCTTTCCCCATACATCCCCATAAAAATACAAGTACATTATCAGGATAGGAAATTGAAACAATGTACATGGGAACAGAAAATTGCACATATGGAGGTGGGTCATAGTCCCACATGTGGAACCAATGCAAGGCATCCCCTGCTTGCATCAAATGTAGATATGGTAAGTGGTGTTCCCACCACTTACTTGCTTCCCATGCCATATCTCCATGGATGAAAGGGTGATATATGTTTGGTGCTTTGGGGAAGCACCCATCATTTTACAGAATCTACCTTTTCCTCTCAAGGGAGTGGCCCAATTCAGAAATTTGGTTTGGGGACCAATATTGGCCAAGAGGCTCACATGATATAACACTCTTCCTTGGAGTCATGACCTGCAAAAACATGGTGTAAGGACACATGAAATAAAAAATAAGAGCATGTGCAACATGATCATGTTCTTCACCAATAATCTTTCTCCTATTAAGGGAGAGGAGTATGGATCTATTCTCTCCTTCAAAAGAAGAATGAGTGGGCTGATTTAACTCTTCCCAAGAGTCATGTTGTTGATCCATCTCTACAATGCTCATACATCTTTGGCAATGCTGAAGTGGCTCCTTTCCAAAGCCCTCCCAATAATAGCTCTGCAATGTGTATGTTAGAAGGTTTCCCTTCCCATGCTGTTTCAAGCCATGGTGTAATAAGTGGCCATCCCACCACCTATTTGTTGCAATAAGCTTCTTCAAAGCTTGAGAAAAGTGTAGGATAATAGGTGTTAGCTGAGTATGAATCAAGCAACACATGACATGCTCCAAATTTTCCCATATGAAAGACTTTTCTTCATGACATAAATTCAATACATGGCCTTTTGTGAAAAGATACAAGATATACAATGCAGTAACCATGTAGTGTTTTACCCTCTTCTTGAAGTATGAATAGACATGGGAGATTTCTTTCCCCATGAATACATTCACCCAATGTGTCATCCCTCCTCTCATGTTTACAACAAGGGTTGGAGCATCAATGGCATGATATGAACAATTCCCCTTATGCCAACCCATGAGAAGGTCACAATCTCTCTTGAGCCCAAGTACATACATGTTTATGAAATGCACTCTAAACAAAAATATATGTACATACATTGTAGGCAAAAGTAAATGAATGGACACGAAATTAATCATGGAATGTCCATACCTCCTTCTTGTCAACCCAAGCAACCATGCCTTCCCATTATGCAACCTTTTCTTGGAATAGAAGGCATAAGACAAGAAAATCATAAATTTTGGGGAGTACCCACACTCACCCAATAGAAACCAGCGCAGGTCATCTCCTTCCTGCTTCAGATCAAGATGTGGTAAGTGGTTTGCATGCCACTTACTTGTTGCTCTTCTCATTTCACCATGGCTGAAAGTGAAATGTATATTTGGGGCTTTAGGGAAGCACCCATCATATTTCATCACCTCCCTTAGCTCATAAAGGGAGTGGCCATATTTGAAAATGATCTTGGCCCATAGTTGGCCATGAAGCTTGTAAGGTAAAACACTCCCTTTAGGAGTTATGGCCTGCAAGTATAAGGTAAGGGAGTACATGCAATCATAAACTAAAATTTGATTTACACAAGCATGCTTCTTACCCATAGTCTCCAGCGCTGTGACAGTGTCTCCCTTGACCCCAGGTGTCTTCAATGTATCATGTTGAGAGAACACTTTGCTCTTTCTTACATCAGGGGGTTTCCCTAATGGACTTTTTTCAAATAAGGAGACATCAAGGCATAGATCATAATAGAGAGATGGATGAACCAATGTGTTGTTTCTTTCCTTGCATAGATCTTCCTGCCTTCTTTATGTATCATTTTTCTAAAATAAAGAGGGGTAGATATTGCTTACCCTATTGTTACACAGCAATTTGTCACCTTCCCTGCAATCCCCCGTCCCGCACATTGGAGGGCTTATTCCGTGACCTGTGAGCAATGACATGACCTAAAAACACTTTTATGGTATTCCCCTCAACATGGACTTTCAGTCCCCTGAAGACAACTCCTTGTGAAAAAACCCTAAAAATAGCCTTTTAATCCTTGGCGTGACTAGTCAGTGTTATACCCACGCCAATGGGGGAAATCCTCCAAAGAGGGCGTGCCAACTGGCGCTCTGTCCCAGAGTCGCACCCACGCCAGGCTTAATAAGGAGTGTTTTTAAAAAATAAATGGTGGAAGATTGAATCCAACCAATTCCTGAACTGGTCTCTAAATTGAGTGGGGAGGTTGGCTCCGGATCTCCATGTAGAGGAAGTGGTTTTCCACCTCTCATGGAAGCTTCCTTGAGGATAGGGCCAATCCCATGATTGTAGGGATCCCAACTCTCCTTCCACCATCTATATAAGCTTGCCATTTTCCTTTGTAAGCTAGTATCCAAGAGCTTACATAGCTTAAAGAATGCTGCAATAGTCCTCATAGAGCCAAATCAGTAGCAAGGAGATTGACGATCGAAGAGAGAGGCTTGTCGCCATCCCCAATGAGCTTTATCGAGATGTATTCCGCTGACGACCCGCCGAAGGAAGATTCAGCGTCAGAGCCAGGTTGTATTTTCCTTTGTATTAATTAATGATAAGTGACTATTGGTTATGGTTCCACTCGTATTGTTCATTATGATCATGAGTTGTGTCCTCTCTGACTGAAACATAATTACATATATTGGGTTTTATGCTTGTGTTTGTCGTGTTTCTTGCGTGTGCAGGTGTTCGATCGCAGCAAGCGAGAGGATTGTGATCTGCTGGAGCAAGGAAACGGGAGCTCCATCTTCTCTACAAACAACAACGTTGGATTCAAGGTAAGCCTCCTTTGCCATTTGGTTTATTGCAATTAGGAACTTGCACCTTAGCGTGATACGATTGTTGCTAGACCCGATATGGGCTAGTAGGGACTGCCTCTATCCGCAGAGGGGATTTACCTCTACAACAAATTGGCGACTCTGCTGGGGAGCGTTGATTTGGAGTACTATCTTGTCTTTTCGGTCGATTCTTGAATTTTCTTGCTTGATTAGCTCTTTTGGTTGGCTCTTTCAGTGTGTTTGGATTTTGTTTAGTTTTACCATCACTAGTCTGTTCCTTGGATTGCTCTTTTTTATTTTTTCATAGTGAACTCAACTGGCGCATTTATTAGCCTGACAGTCGCGCCCATTGGCGCATGTTGCTAGTGTACTACTCGCGCCAATCCTGTTCTGGCGCTAGATTCAGCCCGACAGTTGCGCCAATCCTGAAGGTGCTAGGGTTTACTCTGTTTTGAGCTTTCTGAGCTTGATCTGTGTGTTTGGTTTCATTTTTACGACTGCTTGAGTGTTCTGGAGCCTTGATTGACTGAATGTGACCTTCATCCTTTGGTTGTTTGCCCGTTTCTATCGATTTTACATTCTAGCCCTAGGGCATCTAGGTGCTATAGTGTGTCGAGCCTCTCGTGGGAGATTTTGGTTTCTATTTGTTCAGTCAACCTTGTGATTGCTTCTCTGCATTCGTTTGGTGGTTGTCTATCGTTTTATTGCGCCATTTGAGTGATTGGTTTCTTCCTCATTCGAATTCTGCTTTGTCTCGCTTTGAGCCTAGATTACATGGTTCATTTGAGTATTTGGGATTCTCTTGGTTTTGAGGGATTGTTTTGTCAATTTGAGGTCTGATCGTGTGTTTGCATTGAGTGGAATTTGATTTTTTTCTACTCTTTTGCTATCACTTCCCAAATTGCTCTTTTCATTAGTTTTCGTTTTGTTTAGTGCACTTTGCTCTTAAACATTGAAAATACCAAAAAGGTCTCTTTTGCTTTGATTAATTAATGAAAATCGAATCTTTTTAGTGTTATTAGTAATTTGTAACTTTGAAAGAAAATATTTTAGTTTCCATTAGCTGCATTAGAGACATTACTGGTTGTTGTCTGATCATTTTGTTATTGTGTGAAAAGCTCTTAACTCTCTCGTAATTAGCTTTCATCGAATGAAATGATATACTGTGGCATGTAGTGTGCATTTAGGATATTTTGAGACATAACACTCGCTAGGGCCTGAAAATTGAAACATAATTGAAGATAAACATTAAAATTTATTCAATTTACACTAAGGCAACATTGAAACATTAACGAAATATTTAGAGGTCTAGGCTAGAGACGTGTTCTGGCGTCTTTAAACCTAGTAGCTGTCATTCGCCTCTTGGCTTTAGACAACACTAATACAGACTTGTGCTCCCCATACCGTCGCATATATAAAGGGAGACCCCACTAGGTTTCTATCCTTTATCCATAGGAAGCCGAGTCTACACCGGACACAACATTCTGGGAGATTGCCTACACGTACGTTAAGTCCTTGGTTGATTTCTCTTTCATTTTGAAACCAAGGTGTATATTGCAGTTCACGATTATTTGGTACATCCTTTGCCTAGAATTCTTGAGCAGTCATTTTGATCTTATCTGACTCCTTAAATTTGAAAAGATCACCAAGCGCTTGTCCTTTCACGCTTGCTTCAAAACTGAAAGAGATAGAGTCATCTTTCATATGTTTCTCGACTCTTAAAACATGAAACGGTGAAGTTTCTAAGTTTCAATGTCGTAAAATAAATCACCCGCGATCACACGCCCTGTTAGATCTTGCTTGTTAGCCATTTGATTGCGTGCCTTGATTCGTTTTAGCCCATGTGTTGTGTTTGATCTTTTCCTTTTTTCATTATTGTCACAGTGGCAAAACCCTCAGTTTCGTCTACTGGTAGTCCATATACGGACGATTCATCAGAGGTCTCGCAATCCTCTGCTGAACATCAGCAGCCCATTGTTTCCGAGTTTCTCGACGGGGGACCGGTTCTGTCTGAGCTTCCCTTTGGAGGATCATTTGAGTTCAATTGGCCCTTATCCGACCCTTGGTCTGGATTTGGAGTAGGGGAACATTTCCCTCCTCTTACATTGGGTTCGCCTTTTCTAGCTGCTGTTATTCCTCCTAGTCCTCGCCGTCTATTATGAGATCTAGCGGCAGGTTCAGATATGGGTGCATCCAGCCATTCTCCTAGTGAGGAAATCCCCACGTCTGGTGAAGATTACTAGTTGTTCCTAGAAGACAACCCCAAGTTATCCGTCATGTCTTCGCCCGGTCCTTCACTTCCAGCAGGGTATAGATCTTTGAGTCAGATTATGACCGCCGTCGCCTCTATGGGGATATCAAATCCTTCTACGAGGCCAATTATTCCTTCATTGGGGATGTCCCCTAGGACACCCATTACGTCATCCCCTCAGGTCAATTCTGTACCTGTCAGGCCCACTGTCTGTGTGGTTGCATGTACACCTGCTGTTACCACTCAGTCTGTAAGGACCATATCGCCTCCCGAAGACGTCTATATAGCATCTGCTATGCCGAAGAACATCTCTCCTGAGGAGTATCGATTGTCCTTACAACAATCGAACCCCGAGGTCGGACAATCATTTCAAGATCCCAACCGCCCGTATTTTTCGCATTATGCACAGGATGGTACACCCGTTTACGTTTTTCCATATCAGTACGATGAGTACGGGAATCCTTTACGTTTACCCGCTCCAGAGGCTCACCTTCATGCTCAGGGTTTACCGTCTAACCAGGTTGGGCAGTCTTATAACCCGCAAGGACAACCTTTTCAAGGCCAACCTTCGGGCCAGCCTGGCTATCCTTATGACCCGCAAGGACAGCCCTTACAGGGCTACCCTTCGGGCTAGCAGGGGCCATTATACGGTCCGTAAGGACAGTATTACAACCCTTCAGGTCAACCTATGCAGCCTCTCCCTGGAGTCCAACCTGGGAAACCTCAAGGACTCACAGGACAACTGGGGTACCAACCAGGGCCGGTAAATGGTCCTGGGGGGCAAGTCCAACCTTCCCAACCCATGCAACCTCAGTATCCTATTGGTCCAAATGTTGCACATAAGCCAGGATCATCATATGGTCTTGCTGCAGGTCAAACCGGTTACCAGCCACCACCTAGCTCCATTCCACCACCAGGCCAACAAGCCCATCCAGTACAACCTGGTGCACACAACAGCCAGGTCAACCTGTGCAACCGGCACAACCTGTTCACCCGGGGCAACATGTTTAACTAGGTCAACCCATTCAGCCAGGTCAGCCTGTCAAACCAGGCCAGCTTGCACATCCTGTTAACCCTGATCAACAGCCGATTTACTCGATACCGCAACCGAATCAACCGGTGCACCCTAATTATCGTGCTCAACAGGGTCCCACCTATCAGCAGCCCGCTCAACCTCAAGGCGGTTACTATTCTCAAGGTCTATCTCGACCAACTTATAACCCGCCCCAAGGTTCCCATTATTACACTCAACAACCCAGCTACACCTATGCTCAGTAGCCAAATCCATAGACTGCTCAAACGGGACTAACGTATAATCAAGGTCCATACTATGGTTATCAAGCCCCGTACATTGGTTACCAGCAACCGAATCAGGCTGGTTATATGCCCTATACCCCCTACGGTCAGAATCCTTCGGGACAAAACACATGGGGGCAAGGATATTCTCAACCAGCGTGGAGTACAGGTACCGGTCCTTATCGAGGGCCTGGTATGCCATTCAATCCACAATTTTCGTTCTTGGCTACCTTGGAGTTACCGGACGTTTCTAAATTAACCAATGATCCGATTCTTCATAATCCTTATTGGCCTTCGGTTCCGACCAAGGTACCCGGCCACTGCCCTAAGTTTGAAGGTAAAGCTGGAGAAGACCCCCAAGCTCATGTAATGACCTACCATTTGTGGTGTTCGTCTAATTCTTGGGTCGATGATTCAATTCATCTACGTCTCTTCCAGCGCACTCTTACCGGTGCTACTGCTAAGTGGTATATTGAGTTACCCCGTGGCATCTTTTAGGATTTCAATACTTTAGAAATGGCCTTTCTGACTCGCTTTCAGTTACCGGTTTGCTATGAAGCTGGGACGCATCTCCTGACTTCGTTGAAGCAGGATAAAGCCACCCACATATCCGATCATATTCATGAGTGGCGACGTCATCGTAGGCTGATCAAGTTTGATATACCTGATCAACTACTAACTTATTGGTTCACCACATCCTTCGTTAACAAAATCGCTCAAGATATTGCTATGGGGGCATGTGTGACTGAAGAACAAGCCATCGCGCGTGCCCAATATCTTGATCTGGTATACTCTCAGTCCGGCACGCTTTATGATATTTTGACTGATGCTCCACGCTCGGGAACCTCTAAAGCTCCACCTACCCCAGCGGTGGATGGTGTTATTGGTTCCGTATCTCAAAATTCTCGAAAGTCTTCAAACGGGAAGCAGAAGTCCAATTATTTCAATAATTCTGCTCTTCCCGCCCCTCCAGATTCTGGGAAAACTGCGGAGGTCAACGCCGTTTAGGCTAATCCTACAGAAAAAGCCTCCAAAGGAAAGAAGAAGGGCAAAGGAAAATCCAAACCTGACGCCCCTAAACGAGAGTCTTCTAAGCCTCGTACTAAGGACGGTTCTCAACGTAAACCAAAGTACCCCTGCCTTATTTGTGAAGGAGATCATTATACCAAGGATTGTCCCCGACGATCTGAAATTAGTCAACTTCTCAAAGGCTCCAAAGGGACTCCGACAGTTCTCAAAGAACCGTTTCCGTCTCAGCAGACCCAAATGGTTGAACAACCTTCACCATCTGCACCATTTGGGTCCCAGGTCTTTATGATGAATGGTGTTGCACCTGTCTCTATTGTTATGCGTTCGAAGGATTATGCTGGATCGCATCAGGTAGCTGGGAAGGAAGTCATGGATGGCCCACCTCCTCCTCCTGTCTCCGGTCCTTTGGAAATTGAGAAGCCTACTACTGAACCTGTTGTGAGGCCGCCCTCTAAAGGTGTTCTGCGAAGATCTTCCTAAAATCCAAATGTCTGTGCCGCTCAACACTACAGTATTGTTGAGGATTTGGCACAGGCGCCTTCTGTTATGTCTGCATTGGAAGTCCTTCAAAGTTTCCCTTCGCAATGGAAAGCTCTGTTGTCTGCGATCGGTGGAATCGATCCCACTGATTCTAGTCTTCTCACCTTCGACCTAGAAAACTTTACCCCCCGACTTCTGCATCAAATTGCTCTTGTGATACAAGTCGGGATCAACGGTCTTAACATCCATAGGGCCGTTGTGGATGAAGGTGCTTCTACCTGTGTCATGTCGTCTGCCTGCTGGAAGGCCATTGGCTCTCCGACACTTTCATCATCTCCAAATTCCTTAGAGGCATTCGATGGTCAGGAATCGAAACCCCTGGGTGTTCTCGAGAGTTTTCCAATTACGTTACAGGGGAAGACAGTAAACGTAGAAGTAGAAGTGGTTGACGCCAAGCTTAACTACAATCTGCTTCTCGGCCGCAGTTGGACTCACGCTATGCTATGCGTGCCATCCACCCTCTTCCGACTTATTAAGTTCCCTCATGAGGGAAAAATCGTTAATGTGGATCAGTTGTCTTTCTTCACCTCCACCTCTGAGAACAACGTTCCTTACGTGGATCAGATCTCCAATCCCCCTGACAGTGTAGGACCCGGTCTCTTCAAGGACCCCGTCCTCATGGGTATTTTTTCCGCGCCACCACCACACACCATTCAAGTTAATATGGTCTCTAGGTCTGACGACCCATGGATCATCCCTTCACCTGAACAGGTGACTGATTTTGAAGAATCGATGCCCTTAACTCCAGTAGAGATTAATTAATGTGGAATTGTCACCGCATCCGATCCTCCCCCTCCTCAACATACTCCTTCGAGCATGGCTTTAGATACCTATTCTCAATCCCCCTGGCTCGGTGAGGCCGACTCGCCTGATCCTCTTAAAGATATTTTCCCTTCTGACAAAGCCATTGTTGAAACAATGTCTCTTGAGGAGCTACCTTGGAGCGATGGGAATCATCGTTCCTCCTCCATGCCCAGCCTGGGGGCAATGTCCAATTGTCTAGAGAATTTCGCATCTCAGGTTCCTACTCCCCCTCTCCAGACGCCTATATTGACTCATGAGGTCCTTTCAGAAGGAAACCTGAGCAACATTACACAAACCACTCCGATTGACATCTCCGTCAAACCGAGGATAGTTGAGAACATACATGTGGGAGTAACTTGTTCTCCTAATGAGATACGAGTTTACACTGATATTTTCCATGAATTCAGAGACATGTTCGCTTGGTCCTATGAGGAAATGCCTGGGATTGATCCTAGCATAGTGGTGCACGAGATTCCTACCTATCCCGGTGCGAAACCCATGCACCAACGCCTACGCCCAGTGCATCCTCGCAAAGCCGCTGCCATTAAAGCAGAAGTTGAAAAACTTCTGAACGCGGGCTTCATTTACCCGATTCCCCTAACAGAATGGGTCTCAAATATTGTCCCTGTAGATAAGAAACATGGTACTATAAGAGTCTGTGTTGATTACCGTTATATTAATCGGGCCTGTCCTAAGGACAACTACCCCACTCCCTTCATAGATCAAATCATTGATGAATGTGCTGGGAGTGAGATTTATTCCCTGATGGACGTCTTTTCCGGGTATAATCAGATAAATATTTTACCTGCCGATCAACACAAGACTGCATTCATCTGTCCGTGGGGTACCTTTGCTTATAAAAAGCTCCCGTTCGGCTTGAAGAACGTTGGAGCTACTTTCCAGCGTGTTATGTCTTACGCATTCCACGACATACGCCATATCATTTAGCCTTATCTGGACGATCTGCCAGCTCACTCAAATCGGCGAGAGGACCATCCCAAACACCTCCGCTAGATTTTCCTTCGCTGCAGACGCTCTAATATCCGGCTTAGCCCTCATAAATGCATATTTTGCGTGGATTATGGCCGTCTTTTGGGGTTTATAGTCTCCAAGGATGGAATTCGCCTCGACCCTCTAAAGGTCGAGGCTATTGTTAATCTCCCATCACCCTCCTCGTTACACCAATTTCAGTGTCTGCAGGGAAAAGCTAATTTCCTCCGACGCTTTATACTGAACTACGCGGAAGTGGCCAAAGGATTTGTTGTAGCTCCTAGAGACAGCCTAGAGTTGTGATAGACTAGTGCTTAGGACATCTTAGCATAGTAAGGAGCGTATAATATAATGTATGAAGTTGTCAGCTTCAGCTCACATGCTATCTCCTATAAACAGGGAAATAAAATAGAATGGGACCAAAATCTCAGAAATTGACATAGGAAAAGAGATACCGCGGAGGCAAGATGCAAAACTCTGATACAAAAGCAACAGACAATTCAGAGACAGTTTACTGCAAAGCTGGCCGATTCATAAATACTTCACAGACATAAATTATCAGAAGGTGTATGTAGTGAAATAAATATTGAGAAGATATTGGTTAACATTGAGCTGATACCCAGATATACAATACCACCATGCATGGGCTTACCAATCTAAGAATCCATACATAATAATAGCATTTTAAAAGCACCCTCTCAAAGAAACTAATATAGCAGAAGTATGGTTACCTAAATAATGGAACAGAATATCATGCATGAGCCATATTTAAAGCGCTTGACTGATCCGAGCATGGGCATCAACTAGGATGAATCCATACTAAAAATCAATGAACCACTCGCATTCCAAAACATGATACAAGAAAGATGGATGAAATGAAGCGTTCTATTAATATAACACAAATAAAGAAAGTTACAGACTGTGAAATACCAAAGACCATAATCCTCTTTGACAGTTAGAACTCCTCCTCACTGAGACCCTATGGGCTCTGAGCCTTCATACAATAATTTTACAAAATGTATGCAAAAAGCCTTTCACTGCATAATTTTTCTGATAAAATCTGGAACCCTTACAATGCGTTTCTTCCTGGGTTTTATAGAGAAAGAGAAAACTTAATAAATGAAGTAGGTGATAAATGTTTAATCATATCATAAAAACAAAATGGAGGAGACGTGCACGCCCATACTGCTTGATGACTTTGTGGTGATGCACTTACTCTGTAGCCTGTCTTCTGAAATAAATGCTCTGGGTGAAAATCTCTTCAGGAACATGATATAGGGATAATCATATTGACATTCTGTCCTTTTCTGAAGATAAATTATGTTAAAATAAAACCTAGAGAGTATTATTTCTTGTGTATTGTACCCTCTACGTGATCTTGGATATCTTTGATCTGGTACCTTTGTTGTTTAAGCATTGGATCTGAGCTCAAAATCTTCAACTGCAGCTATTGAATTCTTCAATCTTCCACTGATACTCTTTGTTGTAACATTAATGTCTCTGGTTGTGCAATCTGTGTCTTGAATGATTCCGGAGGGTCTGATAGGTTTTACCCCTGGTTCTTTAATGAATGTCGTGTCGCAGCAATTTCCCAGGACTTTCTTCATAAATTATGCTTCCGAACAACGGTCCTTTCTTGCGCCCTCGGCTTCTGTAATGGGGGCTGTGAATAACGGCAATTTTCCGTCGTCGTAAACCTGCAAAACACACAAAGTTGTGAAGAAACAAATGCACGAGGGCGAAGACTCAATGGAGATGACTGTGTAACAGAGCGACGTGATGAAACGACGGAAGTATGCAGAGTGGCGATGAAAAATGCAATGGAATAATGGTGGATGAGCTGGGCGGAGGTTTATAACTCGAAACAAACGAATTTTGACTTATGACTGAGATATATAACGGGGGAAGAAAATGTGCGACGCACACGTGGAGTAGGCGACGGGTGGACGTACGAAGGACTACGTGGAAAGGATGGCGTGGAGCGCTGACAGTGGGACCGGTCGACGACAGGAATGATGAAATCTAGACCATTCGATCTCAGGAGGAGATCGACGGTGGAAAGAGCGTCGGAGGTGATGTGCAGTGGGCCAGGGGTGTGATTTTCCTATAGTTAAACCTCGTGCAGCTTCAGAGCGCGATAGCCGTTAGATGAAGATCACCAAATCCGACGACTGTCGTGAATATCACGTCGTGACTTTGGCCGAACAATAATGCGCGATGGAGAGCGGTATTTGGGCCGTACACGGAGACACGTGGCAGGGAATGAGTGGAATCGCTCCGTTTTGAAGAATACCACCTGCCACTGAAAAGCGGTGCGATATAAACCACCGATTTCAGAAGGTGTTGTTGGGCGCGGGGTCCACCAAGGCGGATGGGCAGCGAACCGTTGATCTATGATTTGATCGGACGGCTCAGAATGCGCCCGATAGCCTTATGCGGTGAACGCCTTCGGGGCTAGCATTTGGTTTCGGCTTCGAATCACATGGGAGAGAAGGTGGAGAGGGCTTGAACGAAAGGGGATACGGCCTTATAACTTTTCGATTGCGGGGTTTTTTCCGGCCTCTTAGTGCATCTTGGTTTCAAAGGAGGGGAACGATAATTCCCCTTGGTTTTCACTTTATAATTCATTACAAAACCAACATTATTCGAATAAAAATAAAACAAAAACTAAAATACAGTATAGTACATCAGACTGTCCTTGTCTGGATTAGAACTGGAAATAGGGTTTAAGAAATTGACCATTTACAGGGGCATCTAGCAAGTCGCCCTGCAAATTCTCCAATCTGAAGGTCTTATTGCCCCCCTGTACAAAAATTTTGAAAGGACCGAACCAGAGGGGGTCGAATTTGCCATGTTTTCCTTTTTCGGCTCTTCGTAAATCCCATCTGAGCACCAAATCACCGATCTGCAGTTTCTTGTCCTTTGCATGCTGTTCAAAAATGTGTTTCATTTTCTCTTGATATTCTATTAACCTCTGATTCACCTGGCCCCGTGTTTCTTCTAATTCCACCAATTGATTGATTCTTCTGATCATATCATCAGGTTCTTCCTGGATTTCTTGCATGAAGCGGGCCACTGGTAAAGCCAGCTGTATAGGAAAAACTGTTGCTCGTCCATATACCAATTCATAGGGAGATTTCCCAGTTGCTCTCTTGCTGGTGATTCTATTAGCCCATAGAGCAAATTTCAATTGGGAATCCCAGTTCTTCTGATTTTCGTTAATGGTCTTCTTCAAAGCCCTCACCAGAGTTTTATTTGAAGACTCTGCCAAGCCATTTCCTTGTGGATAGTAAGCTGTAGAGTGGCTCAGTATGATTTTGTATTGCTGGCAGAAATTCATGAATTTCGCAGACTTGAAAGCTTGTGCATTATCAGTCACTATCCTAGCAGGACAACCAAACCTGGATATGATGTTTTCCTCCATGAACTTTATGATCACAGTATCTGTAGCATTCCTTGCAGGTATGGCTTCCACCCATTTAGTGAAATAATCTATGGATGTTAATATCCATTTATGTTGTCCACTCGATGGAGGGTGTATCTCACCTATAAAATCAATACCCCATTGTTTGAATGGTTCATCCACATGCACTGGAATCAGGGGAAATGGTGCAGATTTCTATCTCTCAACAAATTTCTGACATTTATCACATGCTCTTACTCTGGCAAAAACACCTCCAAAAAGCTTTGGCCAATATAAGCCAGCTTTCAAAATTTTATGAGATGTGGCCCTCCAGCTGTAATGACCTCCACAGATCCCTTCATGAAATTCTGCAATAATGCTCTCTACTTCATTTTCTGTGAGACACAGGAGTAAGATACCTGAGGGATATCGCCAGTATAGCCGGCCATTGGCGACTATGTACTTCTATGATTTCAATCTCAGCGCTCTGTATTTAGTTTTGTCACAACTTGGAGGGAAGCTGAGTGTAAGGAGATATTATACTATCTCTTTGTACCATAGACTGGTGAGGTACTTTAGATGTGTTTCTGGAGTAGCTACTCCAATTCCATGTCGTTCTTATTTCTCCTCAGATTCTTCATCTGCTATAGTGGAAAAATTTATGCCCATGGCTTGATAATTTGATTTAGATAACATTTTGGGAAGCCCTTGTCCTTTGATGAGCTTAGTAGGGCGGATGTCTAAGTCATATTCCTGTATTTTAGCAATCCACTTACCCCTTTTTCCTTCAATATCTCCCTGAATAAGGATATATTTTACAACAGCTGTAGGCACAAATGCAGTGATATGAGACTGTAAGACATATACACGGAATGCTTTGAGGGATTTCACTAGGGCGTATGCTTGCTTTTCCAATATGTTGTATTTTAATTCTGCATCACGGAGCACTTGACTGAAAAAGGCAATAGGCTGCTCATACCCTTCCTCGTTTTTCTGCAATAAAACTCCTGCTATTGTATGAGGTGATGCAAAAGAGAAAATGATGAAAGGTTTATCATAATCTGGTCCAGCCAGCACAAGGGCTTCTGCAAAAGCATTCTTTATCCTGGTAAATGCCTCCCGCAATTCTTGTGACCATTTTACTTCATTGTCCTTCTTCAACATATATGTTATATGCCTAACTATCTCAGCATAGTTAGGAATAAACCTTCTTAGGAAATTAATGCGCCCTAGGAACACTTGTACCTCTTTCTTATTTATGGGAAAAACAATACCATTTATAACCTCTACCCTCTTGGGATCTATCTTCACCCCATCCTTAGTCACGATATGACCCAAAAGCTTTCCCTCTTCTAATGCAAATAAAGACTTTTGAGGATTCAAGGAGAGACCATACCTTCTGCATTTCTCAAAAGTTCTATGCAGATGTTCAATGTGCTTAGCATCATTCTTTGAAAATACGGTGATATCATCGAGGTAGACCACCAGGAATTTATCTTGCTCCCCAACAAAAGCAATTTCCATCACCCTCTGAAAAGTGGCCCCTGCATTAATCAATCCAAAAGGCATCCTGGCATACATGAATGTACCCCATGGTGTGGTGAAAGCAATCTTCTTTTGATCCTCTGGAAATATAGCCACCTAGATATAACCAGAGAATCCATCCATCATTGACATCCTAGAGGCTCCAACCACTTTCTGCAGGATGTAATCCATCTTAGGTAATGGATAATTATCCTTTAAGGAAGCTCTGTTTAAATTTCTAAAATCCACACACAGCCTTATTTCTCCATTCTTCTTTCGTACAGGGACAAGGTTTGCCACCCATTCAGAGTACCTCAATGGTACAATTATTTTGGCCTTCAGCAACTTCTTAATTCCTTTCTCAATAGAAGGCAGTAGCATGGGATTTATTTGCCTGAGCTTCTGCTTATGGGGCTTTGCATCTGCCTTCAATGGAATTTTGTGTTGCATAATACTGATATCAAAAGTTTTCAAATCCTGATAGGACCATGCAAACACATCTTTGTAGGTCTGAAATAATCTCTGATATAGCTTTCTATATTCTCCAGGGATTTTCTTAGACAATTTTACAATTTTGGGATTAGCCTCAGTACCCAAATTCAGTTCTTCAACCTGATTTTCTTCTACCACTTTACTCGGCTGCAATGAGACATCATTCTTGTCAAATAATCTTTCTAGAGGCACCAGCCCTCTAGGTATCATGTTTCCCTTTAATTGCAACACTTTATTACCTGCCACTTTCTCCTCCCAATTTCTTTTTGAAGTGTTTTCAGACTCAACTTCTTCTTCATCAGCATCAATCTCCATATTGGAGAATTCTCCCACTGTTTCTAGGAATCTCTTCATCTGTTCTTCATCCTAAAATACCTGCCAGTGCTTGATGTTATCTGGGATTGAAGGCCGATAACGCACCTCTACTTCATATCTTAAAAGAGGGTTCTGAGGTGGTCGAAATGTACTAGCAGCCACAGCAAGGGAATCAACCATTCTATTCTGTTCTCGGGGCATGAACTGGATATTAAATGCCAAGAAGAAATTTTCGACCATGTCCCAAACTTCATTCCTATAAGCCCTTAGCCTAGGATGTTTAGTCTGACACTGATTTTTGACTTGCTTAACCACCAGTTCTGAATCTCCCATAACTTTTTAAGCTTTGTATACCCATGCTCCTAGTTGTCTGTAATCCCAACAGGAGTGCTTCATATTCAGCCACATTGTTGGTGGCTTCATACTCTAGTTTAAAAGACAGAGGGACCCATTTTCCTGAAGCAGAAATCAATAGCACTCCGGCTCCATTACCTTCTCTTGAATTAGCTCCATCAAAATGTAGTGTCCATATTCCTGCTTCCATGTTCTCTGAGGGCTACTCAGTCTTGATCTGGCAAAAGGATGGCTCATGAGCATAATCTTGATCTTCTTCCAGCATCAAGCATGAAAAATCTCCTTCCTTACTGTAGACTGGTGAATTTACAGAATTGTCGGCCTTAGTCACCATCTTGACAAATCTAGTCTCCATGTACAATCTCCTCTCTTGGCCACCAAAAACTGGGATAATAGCGTATGTTAAATCTAAATTGATTGATCCACCAATTTTTGTTCCCCAGGACCTTGACAACAACATACCAAAGCGAGCTGGAATGTCAGCTACCACTATGTCCATTACCACACTTTTTGCTGGGATTTGGGCCAAATTGACCACCGAATCTTTGATCATCCCCAAGCATTTAACTCTTTTGGAATCAGATGAATAGAGATCTTTATATGGACGTGTGATTTGTAAACCTAGTTGTTCCATGACTAACAAAGGCATAAGATTATGGGAAGCTCCAGAATCTAGCATGCAGTTATGTAATAGCAGGTCATGGATCACTAGAGACACATAGAAGGAAGGAGTAAAAGGATCTATCTCCTCAACGTGTGGGCCAAAAACTACCATAGGTCTTTCTTCTTGAAGGTTGAGGCTCTCTGGGATGATTGGTGCTTCTGGAGGGAGCATGAAATAGGTGACTTGAGATTGATATGCTGGATGTTTCAACAATTCAGTCAAGGGGACTGGGATTTTGACCTTTTCAAGTTCTTTCTACAGACTAAAAGCAGGAGGGGAATTTTCTATCACAACCTCTTTTGACTCTTTGTTTTCAACTGGGGGCTTGACTTCTTTTGACACAGATTTGGTACAAGGGGAAGTGACTACTTTTGAAGAAGAAGGAATTTGATCATTAGCCTGCAAAGGCTTGTTAGAGGCTGCTTACCTCTGTCTGCAGCTTTCTGCATTGTTGACTCCTCCTAAGCATGTGTTTCCTTCTGGGGTAGCTCTTCTTCTTGCTCTTGGGTACGAGTCCTCTTCCTAGAAGATCTCAGATCATATCTTCTATTGAAATGCGCTTGCATGAAATCATCAAATTGTTTACAATAATGATCAAAATCTGCTTGATCTTCATCTATGATCTTTTCTTCTTCTTGCAATGAACACCCAGCTTCGTTATTCCCTTGCAAGGGGAATTCCTCTCCATCACTCTTTGAGAAGGCAAGATTTGCATCCTCCAGTCCATAGGCAACATCTTCAGTGGAGTCATCTACTGGACCTTCCAGGTACAATGGGTGTGGTACTTGATCTTGTTGTTCTTTTGCTTCCCTTGGAAATATTTGCAAGGGTGGTTTCCTATACTGAGGATTGTAACCTTTGTTTGGAGCATTCTGGAAATTTTTGAAGGCTGAGTTCTTGGCTTCCAATTCAAGCTTGACCATTTTTAAAACTAATTTGCTCATTTCTTCCATTTTGTCATTGGCTGAGTCTCTGTCTTGACTAGAAGTGGACACCTCCTCTTTGCCCCTTCTTTTGGTATCCTGCTCAGCTCTTCCTTTTGATTTTCCAGTGGAGAAAAAGTTTGCTTCCAACTCTAGTGCATCTGCCTGAGCATCATCCAGAGTAGCAGGCTTCCTTTCTCTGAAAGAGAAACCAAATTCTGAATCGAAGGCTGCTACAAAAGCAACTTTAGCAGCAGTCTGATGGGGTTTCATATTAGCAGGGAGACTCAGATACAATTTATTAAATCTCTTGATAAATTCAGACACTCCTTCATTGTGTCTTTTATTTAGTGTATTGAATTCAATGAGGCAATTTCCATGATCTTTCTTCTCTCCACATTTCTTGAGAAAAGTTTCTTCCATGTTATCCCAAGTGGTAATAGAACGGCCAGCCAATGTCTTAAACCATTTTCGAGCTTCACCATCGAGAGACTGCACAAACAATCTTAAGACCACATCCAAATGTTCAACATCAAAGTTCTCTGCAAAGGAGCAAAAAGTCTCAAGATGTTTTTGAGCATCAATCTCATTTTCCCCATTGAATCTGGGCAAGATCTTCAAATAATCCTGGGGCATATCATTCAACACTTGCGGTAATGCTAGGGGAGCATATTTATTCATCAGAAAGGCCGGAACATTGGCCATTGGAGGAGGTGGAGGTAGTGAAATAGTTTGATGAGTAAGGGGAGGAGGAAGAAGTGGAGTATGAATAATAATAGGAATATACTCAACTGCAGCTTGAGGGGTTGAGGGGAACAAAGGTCTATTAACAGCAGATACTTTGGTGACTTCCTTGACCTCTTCAACCTCAGGAGTAGGATGCAGACTGTTTTTATTTCTGACACCCTCTCGGGGTGGACTATCTGAATAATAATAATCAGTATCTCCCACTGTGGAGTTGGGATCTGGCACTTGAGCTTCTTGAGAAGAAGAGGATGGAAAGTCTTCTACAGAAAATTCAGGGATTTCGGAACGGGCTGATTTCCTTTCCCTCCAACTTCTTCTATGTATAATTTGGTCAGGGTCAGACACTGAAGGTATCTTTGGCTTAGACGTATCTGACCTCAGGTGTGGCTTACGAGGAGCCAGGACTGCAAATGGATTTATCAAATAACAGATGTGGAGTCGCCAAGGTGAGGGATCTACAACTCTCAACTCTCCATACTCACCTATTTGAAGAGTGAATTAGATTTTTTCGAGGCCCAAGGATTTTAAAATTTCTCAAATTCATCCCCGGCAACGGCGCCAGAAAGATGTTGTAGCTCCTAGAGACAACCTAGAGTTGTGATAGACCAGTGCCTAGGACATCTTAGCATAGCAAGGAGCGTATAATATACTGTATGAAGTTGTTAGCTTCAGCTCACATGCTATCTCCTGTAAACAAGGAAATAAAATAGAATGGGACCAAAATCTCAGAAACTGACATAGGAAAAGAGATACTGTGGAGGCAAGATGCAGAACTCTGATACAAAAGCAACAAACAATTCAGAGACAGTTTACTGCAAAGCGGGCCGATTCATAAATACTTCACAGACATAAATTATCAGAAGGTGTATGTAGTGAAAGAAATATTGAGAAGATATTGGTTAACATTGAGCTGATACCCAGATATACAATACCACCATGCATGGGCTTACCAATCTAAGAATCCATACATAATAATAACATTTTAAAAGCACCCTCCCAAAGCAACTAATATAGCAGAAGTATGGTTAGCTAAATAATGGAACATAATATCATGCATGAGCCATATTTAAAGTGCTTGGTTGATCCGAGCATGGGCATCAACTAGGATGAATCCATACTAAAAATTAGTGAGCCACTCGCATTCCAAAACATGATACAAGAAAGATGGATGAAATGAAGTGTTCTATTAATATAACACAAATAAAGAAATTTACAGACTGTGAAATACCAAAGACCATAATCCTCTTTGACAGATAGAACTCCTCCTCACTGAGACCCTATGGGCTCTGAGCCTTCATACAAGAATTTTACAAAATGTATGCAAAAAGCCTTTCACTGCATAATTTTTCTGATAAAATCCGGAACCCTTACAATGCGTTTCTTCCTGGGTTTTATAGAGAAAGAGAAAACTCAATAAATGAAGTAGGTGATAAACGTTTAATCATATCATAAAAACAAAATGGAGGAGACGTGCACGGCCATACTGCTTGATGACTTTGTGGTGATGCACGTACTCTGTAGCCTATCTTCTGAAATAAATGCTCTGGGTGAAAATCTCTTCAGGAACACGATATAGGGATAATCATATTGACATTCTGTCCTTTTATGAAGATAAATTCTGCTGAAATAAAACCTATAGAGTATCATTTCTTGTGTATTGTACCCTCTACGTGATCCTGGATATCTTTGATCTGGTACCTTTGTTGTTTAAGCATTGGATCTGAGCTCGAAATCTTCAACTACAGCTATTGAATTCTTCAATCTTCCACTGATACTCTTTGTTGTAACATTAATGTCTCTGGTTGTGCAATCTGTGTCTTGAATGATTCCGGAGGGTCTAATAGGTTTTACCCCTGGTTCTTTAATGAATGTCGTGTCGCAGCAATTTCCCAGGACTTTCTTCATAAATTCTGCTTCTGAACAACAGTCCTTTCTTGCGCCCTTGGCTTCTGTAATGGGGGTTGTGAATAATGGCAATTTTCGGTCGTCGTAAACCTGCAAAACACACAAAGTTGTGAAGAAACAAATGCATGAGGGCGGAGACTCAATGGAGATGACTGTGTAACAGAGCGATGTGATGAAACGGTGGAAGTATGCAGAGTGGCGATGAAAAATGCAATGGAATAATGGTGGACGAGCTGGGCGGAGGTTTATAACTCGAAACAAACGAATTTTGACTTATGACTGAGATATATAACGGGGGGAGAAAACGCGCGACGCACACGTGGAGCAGGCGATGGGTGGATGTACGAAGGACTACGTGGAAAGGATGGCATGGAGCGCTGACAGTGGGACCGGTCAACGGCGGGAATGATGAAATCTAGACCATCCTATCTCAGGATTAGATCTACGGTGGAAAGAGCATCAGAGGCGATGTGCAGTGGGCCAGGGGTGTGATTTGCCTATAGTTAAACCTCGTGCAACTTCAGAGCGCGATAGCCGTTATATGAAGATCACCAGATCCGACGGCTGTCGTGAATATCACGCTGTGACTTTGGCCGAACAATAATACGCGATGGATAGCGGTATTCGGGCCGTACACGGAGACACGCGGCGGGGAATGAGTGGAATCGCTCCGTTTTGAAGAATACCGCCTGTCGCTGAAAAGCGGTGTGATATAAACCACCGGTTTCAGAAGGTGCTGTTGGGCGCGGGGTCAACCAAGGCGGATGGGCAGCGAACCGTTGATCTATGATTTGATCGAATGGCTCAGAATGCGCCCGATAGCCTTATGCGGTGAACGCCTTCGGGGCTAGCATTTGGTTTCGGCTTCCTGTCACATGGGAGAGAAGGTGGAGAGGGCTTGAACGAAAGGGGCTACAGCCTGATAACTTTTCGATTGCGGGGTTTTTTCCGGCCTCTTAGTGCATCTTGGTTTCAAAGGAGGGGAACGATAGATGGAAAATGGATTTCTTAGGCAAAACCAAAAGGATTCGCAAGATTTTAAAGGGGATTAATTGCCAAAAATTAACAGGGGCTGATATGATCAATAGGATTCATGCATCTTTTAAAGGAAAACGTTCCCTTTCGTTGGGACGACATTGCTCAACGATCCTTTGAGAAGCTTAAGACGTTATTTGTTAATGCTCCGTTGCTTTGTCCTCCCAACTATCACTGTGATTTCACTCTATATTTGGCTGTCGCATTTACCACCATAGCTATGGTTCTGGTGCAGGATGATGATGATTGAAATGAACACGTTGTTTATTATCTATGACGGAATCTTCTCAACACAGAAACGCATTACGCTCATGTCGAGAAGCTGGCATTAGCCGTAGTGCAAGCTGTGCAGCGTTTTCGCCACTACATGCTGTTGCGTACAATAACCGTGGTTTCGGATTGCAACCCCATGACGTATATTCTATCTCGACAATTATTGGGGGGAAAATACTCCAAATGGATCGTTATCCTTCAGGAGTTCGACTTAGAGTTTACCACTACTAAGTCGACCAAATCACTGGTTTTTGCGGATCTCATTTGATCCCTCCCGACAGACTCCACCCCATCTCACTCTGAGGAACATATCCCGGACGAAACCCTATTCCTTATCAGTATTCACGATCCATGGTACGAGAAAATTATTGTGTATCTTCAAACATCAACGTTTCGGTTTGAGTTGACCAAGGATGCCCGACGTCGGATTCGGCATCAGCCTCAACCTTACTGCATTGTAGGAGATACTTTATACCGGGTTGGAGTCTATTCGGTGCTCCGCCGGTGCTTGACCCTGGAAGAGGCTGAAAGAGTCTTGAATCACTGTCACAGTGGTGCCTGTGGCGGTCACATGTCTGGATATGCCACCGCCCAGAATATTCTGCGTGCGGGCTACTTCTTGCCGTCGATATTCAAAGACTGTATTGTTGCAGTCCGAAAATGTCATGCGTGCCAGGTTTTTCAGCGCAAGATGCGCGCGCCACCTCTCCCACTGTATCTTGTCATTACTGTAGGCCCTTTTGCAAAATGGGGCATAGATTTTATGACTTGTAACTCTCATTCAGCCGGGGGGCATGCATATATAATCGTTGCTGTCGACTACTTTACTAAGTGGGCCGAAGTGATGCCTACACTAGCCGCCGACGGTAAGACAACTGTCCAGTTTATTTTCAACCACATTATTGCACGTTTCGGGGTCCCTCAGGCCATTGTTACCGACCATGGCACTCATTTTCGAGATTACATGATGGCCGAGCTGACATTAAGATTGGGCTTACGACATGATAGCTCAACGCCATATTACCCCTAGGCAAATGGCCAGGTTGAGGCTGTGAACAAATTTTTGGTCACAATGCTTCAACGAACAATTGGTATTCATAAGTCCAATTGGCATCTCCAATTGTTCTCAGCTCTATGGGCCTACTGGACGTCAGCAAAGAGTGCGACCAGATTCACACCATTCCAATTGGTGTATGGTCTGGAAGCAACTCTTCCGGTTGAGTGCGAAATTCCTGCCTTAAAGTTGGTTGTGGAACTTTTGCCTGACATTTCTCCTGAAGAAGAGCATCTCTTGTATTTGGAATGGCTGGACGAAACCCGCCGCTTGGCTGCCTTAGCCATTGAAGCACAGAAGAAGCGGGTCAAAGCTCACTTTGATCAATCCGTTTCTCCACATTCCTTTGTCGAAGGGGACCTCATCCTCCTATACGACCAAGCGCACGACAAACTTGGAGCAGGAAAGTTCCAACCTATGTGGCATGGGCCCTACATAGTAAAACAAGTATTGAAAAACGAGGCTTATGAGCTTATCGATTACGAAAGAGTTCCGTTGGCACAGCCTAGCAACGGGCTGTACCTTAAAAAATACTACGCTTGAGTTATTTTTGGTGTGGTGTGTGTACATAGGTGTGTATATTCATTTGTGTGCATGTATGGTGTGGTGTGCATTGTAAGCGTCTTTCTGTTGATTGGGTCTTCCTGATTGTGTAGATGTCTTTTACTCCTTTTGTTAGTTTCGTAGATGGTGCCTCCCGCAGTACCAGGAATCTGTCCTCGGCAGCCTGGGTAATCTATGATCCTGCTGGCGAGTTGGTTAATTTGCAGGGTGTGTGTCTAGGGTCTACCACAAATAATGTTGTGGAGTATAGTGCTTTTTTAGAATTATTAACCAAGGATGTTAACCTCGGCATTTGTGCATTACTTGTGTATCTGGATTCACAATTTGTAGTATTACAACTTAATGGTCATTATTCAGTAAGAAACCCATCCATCTTACGTCTGTATCTACGTATTCGTTTACTGGAAAGAGATTTTGATTATATCACATATCAACACATACCCAGACATATGAATACATTAACAGATGCAGTGGCTAATTTGGTTTTAGATAGACATTTGCGCAACTTATAAAAACATCATCACATGTAAAAATATCCATCCAGAAATAAATATATAGATATATGTGTCGAATAGTTTGCAGTACATCACATAAAGTCAAAAAATATACATGTTTGTCTAATAATAGCCGGAGATGACATGTCTCTCAAAAATATGCATATGAAAGACCTAAATAGCTAATCAACGTGATGCTCGTGGTAACACGCCACCGCGCGCACCAATCGCCTCCGCAGTCTATGGAGGCGACTAGGCACCCCCACAGTGTGTCGCTGGTAAGCTAATGGGACGTCTGCCAGCCGTGCATAGTCCGGGATTCTCCGGGCAATGCCCTCTAGGTTCTGGATCAACTCGCTCCCTTCGCCACCCTCAACCCGAGGGTCATGTACGAGATGAGTCCTCCACGCAATGGGTGACATGCCCGCGGGCCTCTCTGGGCCAACGTCTGCATACACATAAAACTATTTTTAGAATGGACATGTATTACCAAAAAATCATAAATACATGAAAATCAAAAAGAGAATCATACCCAGCTCCTCGTCCCAGTCCTCCCCTTTCGGGAGCGGAAGATCGGGATCTCCAGTGAAATCGGTCCCAGCATAAGGCCAATCCTCGAGCACGATTAGTTGATGCCATAACCACCCAAAGAACTCGGGTCTCCAAGACATCTGTTGACCCCCTCCTGACTTGGGCATAAGTGCTGCCCAGCGAGCCATCCTTGGCTCTCTTGGTACGGGCTCGACAACTATTGCCCCTTGGCCTTGGAAAATGGGTAGTCATTCCAGGATGAACGATACCAGAATGGAACCGTATCCAAACTATTTTAGTTTGGCTTGATTTCACTTTGTTAGCTGCCTCTTTATGTTGGTTGTCACTGCAGTAGCCCAATCGAACAATGTAGGATTCATACACTCGGAGGCTAATAGGAGCTGCGCCTTTGTTGCCTCATGCGGAGCCTGCGATCCTGCAGCTCGCGTAATGGTATGAAGCACTACCCTGAGTGCTAGGTCGCAGACAGTGTGGATATCCACCTTCCCGCTTCCCGATCCTGTTCGTGCCCCTGGGCACACTCTTGCCATTACCATGTCCATTTTTTCTCTGGAAGTTCTGCTGCCGGTTATGATTGGCACTGGACCTCTGCGCGACAATCTGATTATAAAGTAAACATCAAAGACCTCAAGAGATAATACTTGGTCCCGAAGTTTGAACACTTCTTCATTTTCATCCCATATGCTGACCAAGTACTGCAATAGCTCAGGTTGAGCTCGTAAGCATGGCGTAAGGAAGAATTTTTTGAGTCCACAGTTTTTGAGTGCATTCATACAGGCTTCGCTTTCCATAGCCATTTCATCTTCCTCCCCATGTTCCCTCTCCTTCCATTCGATAACCATTGTGCCCGGATATCTGCATCAACATGATTAAAAATGCATTGGTAGATCACTGTTGCATTCGAAAATCCATTTGGATGGCTCACATTTTAAAAAATTAAAGCGGAAAATCGCGTTGCACCATTGGCGCGACCCCTTTGTGAGCAAATGTCCATTGGCGCGGGTCCGTGCCCGATACCCGCGCCAATGGAGCGAGCCCTAAAATTTTAAAAGGTTCCCCCCAGAGGTCTAGTGCACAATGAAAAATCATAAAAAATGGATCAAAACAGAGCTTAAGGAAGCGCCTTTTAGCTGGAACAGACGAGGATATAAATGATGTCCCAGATCAGTCGCAATCACCACCACAAGTTCACACACAAACATACTATTGTTGCTCTCCATGTGAGGTACAAAGCAAAAGTAAATTTGTTTTTACCATTTGAAGCATATTTATAACTTTTGAAGTCAAAATTAGGTTTTAAAAGTCATTTTTCTCAATATTTTAATATATTTTGTCGAAAAATGGATTTTACACTTGCTTTTCTGTGCAGCGACAGGTTTCTTCGTAGCTTCGACGGTGATACGAGTTGTATTTTATACTTTTTGGGACTCGATAAAAACACGAAAAAGTCATTTTAGAGTCATCTTTCAGCTCTTTGTTGACTCTCTAAACATGAAAAGATTGCCGAGTCCCTTGTTATTTTGATCTCATTAAAGTGGCCACGAAACGACATCTACCCAGTATACGTTTACCCCTTTTTCGGGCTGGGATAGATTACTTACGAAAAAGAAATACCCTAGCCTATCGCAACTAGGAGGTTTTCTCAGACGTAGTTTTCTACCTTTTCGGATCTAAGGAACTATTTACGAAAAGGGACCATTGGAGTTTACTTTTCTACTGTCTTTTCAAACTCTCTAAACATGAAAAGACGTCGAGTTCTTCCTTTGCAGGCTCGTTAAACCCTGATGACATTGGATTCAGTCGTAATGAAGATATTCAAGTTTCTCCTTCCTAGGGCTCGTTAAATGTATTAGGATGGATTCGTCCGAAGGACGAACTTATATTACAAGCATATGCTATCCCCTTCAAGCTTTTTTTCAAAAATAACTGGGGTACTCACCATAAATGGTGGGGAAAAATGGAACCAAAATCATTGTCGCGTCGACAGTATGTCGCTCTTGAACATGGAACTTGTCTGCATTCGTGTCGGGTTGGGGACATCTCACCTCATTATCTATTTTCCTCCGTGGGTTTGGGTAATCCCTTTTGACCTTTCATCTGCTCTTTACCTTGTCATCATGACCCCTGATCTGTTGATGTCAAATACTGCCAAATCCACTGTCATGCCGCCGATATGTTCAAGAGAAGTTGACCTTTGTAAAAGTCTCAACCTTCCTCTGATTCTCATCTGATCTTGATTCAAAAAGACATTATGTTCCTCTGTCTCGCGTTGATGATGTGGGATACACTATGGCCCACCTTCGATCAAGGTCACTTCCTGTCGACATCATCTCATTATCTGGGAAGCTAATCTAGAGACTCCTTTCTGGTACCTTGGAGCCTGCATGCTTCAATGGCAAGTTCTTCACGTTCAACGTGAGGTTTTCATCATTGGCCTCCGATCGAGTGATTCTACGGGTGTTCGACGCCAGCTCACTGATTCACATGCCGTAGATTGTACCTATAGTACCTTGAGGACCATTGTCATTATTGGTGGTACTTCTCGCGTCTGTTAACAGCTTTCATCATTGGCTGGTAATCAGGCGATGTTCTTGCATGTTCGACTTCAGCTCACTTATTCACATGCTTGAACTTGTACTTTGTTCGGGTCGAGATGGAGCGCAAGACCCTGGATTTCGTCTGTTAGAATCCAAGCTACGATTTTGTGGATTATTATGATTGGTTACATGAATCACTGATTGGATGGCTGCGACCATACCTGAGTCTCTTTTATTGATCCTTGATTGGATGGCTGTGTCCATGCCTTGGATCTGGATTCTTGTATACTCTGTTATGGATGGTTGTGCCCATACCACATATATATCATGTATTTGAGATATCATTTGTACTTCTCTACGCAGGTTTTCTAACGGCAGTGTTTTCAGTTGGACGCGTTCTCGTAAAGCATTTCACCCCTCTCTCTCTTTCGGGCCTCATGCTTTAGGGGGCATATATTACACAACAATTTGTCACTGTCCCTGCAATCCCCCATCCCGCACATTGGAGGGCTTATTCCCTGACCTGTGAGCAGTGACATGACCTAAAAACACTTTTATGGCATTCCCCTAAACATGGACTTTCAGTCCCCTGAAGACAACTCCTTGTGAAAAACCCTAAAAATAGCCTTTTTATCCTTGGCGCGACTTGTCAGTGTTATACCCGCGCCAATGGGGGAAATCTTCCAAAGAGGGCGCGCCAACTGGCGCTCTGTCCCAGAGTCGCACCCACGCCAGGCTTAATAAGGAATGTTTTTTAAAAATAAATGGTGGAAGATTGACTCCAACCAATTCCTGAACTGGTCTCTAAATTGAGTTGGGAGGTTGGCTCTGGATCTCCATGTAGAGGAAGTGATTTTCCACCTCTCATGGAAGCTTCCTTGAGGATAGGGCCAATCCCATGATTGTAGGGATCCCAACTCTCCTTCCACTATCTATATAAGCTTGCCATTTTCCTTTGCAAGCTAGTCTCCAAGAGCCTTCATAGCTTAAAGAATGCTACAATAGTCCTCATAGAGCCAAATCAGTAGCAACGAGATTTAAAATTGAAGAGAGAGGCTTGTCCCCATCCCCGACGAGCTTTACCGAGATGTATTCCGCTGACGACCCGCCGAAGAAAGATTCAGCGTCAGAGTCAGGTTGTATTTTCCTTTGTATTAATTAATGATAAGCGACTATTGGTTATGGTTCCACTCGTATTGTTCATTATGATCATGAGTTGTGTCCTCTATGACTGATACATAATTGCATATATTTGGTTTTACGCTTGTGTTTGTCGTGTTTCTTGTGTGTGCAGGTGTTCGATCGCGGCAAGCGAGAGGATTGTGATCTGCTGGAGCAAGGAAACAGGAGCGCCATCTTCTCTACAAATAACAGCGTTGGATTCAAGGTAAGCCTCCTTCGCCATTTGGTTTATTTCAATTAGGAACTTGCACCTTAGCGTGATACGATTGTTGCTAGACCCGATCTGGGCTAGTAGGGATCACGTCTGTCCGCGGAGGGGATTTACCTCTACAAAACCTATGAAACTTGGTCTCCCCTTTATATTCTGCAATATTCAAGATCTCACCATTTGATAATGTTGGTGCACACTGCACATGGATTGTGCCACAATCTCTATATGTGAGATTATTTGAAACTCCTTGCAAAAGTGCAAGAGCTTCTCTTCTTGGAGCAACTGCCCTTACTTCTTCTTCTTCATGAGATGTTAGAGGTGCCTTTGTTATGACTGCGCTGTCACCCCCAGCCTTTTCTTTAAAGATGGAAAATTCCTCATCCTCAATAGGAGACCTGAGATCTTGGTCTTCTCTCGAAGGAGGAATCCCCATGTCTTCTCCTTTCTCTCGAAACCTCATAAAGGTCTCACTGCAGATTTCTATTTCTCGAAACCCTCTTAGAGTTTCATTGCAAATTTCCTCCTTTGTCTGATTTACCTCTTTGGAGAGGCTCTTCTTAGATTTGAACGCTGATGAGAGTAAACTCATCCTATCCATAATTTTTATCTCTGATTCTTCTCTTCTCTTCTCTGATACCATTGTAATGTCCCCTTTTCAGGAATATCAAAATTATATTCCAGAGATTGACTACAGGGGCATTTACTGGATATGTCACCTTTGAAAAAAGGATGAGATCCAGAGGCTACCTGGCCATCTGCAGACTCTGTCTATAGATCTTGAAATATTCCTCCTTCAAGGATTTAGCACTTTGGCTTGAAGCCACAGGCTGAGCCAAAGATCTTGCTCTGATACCACTGTAATATCCCAAAAGGGGATTGCTTAGCAAGACATACCTGAAAACCGCATTTTCCAGGAATGTATGCTTCAACAACCAATATCAGCCCTTGGATCCCTTATATCTGGTAATATAAGACCCACATCCAAGAGGATATCAGAAACAAATTAAACTAGGTGGGTTAAACAGGTCTCCCACACCCAGTTATGCTTTGAAACTGCCCAATGAGGGACTGCAGCAATATATAAACACTGTATTGGAGTATCAGTGGACTAATAAGACTTGGGATATGTTCATAAACACTTTAATTTCATTAATATATGTATCATAAAGGAAAGTGATTCATTCCATTCACAAAGGATGAGGAAACGCAACAATTTATGCACTAAAACACTTAATATCAGAGATATGCATAAAAAAGGAGGGTAGGGATAGTTGGATCTGATAGCTTAGGTAATGAGGGACCTATGCTCCGAATTTTAGCTCAAAAAAAGCATTATAGCTATGTTAAACAACTCCTCCTTCCCCAACTAGGCTTAAAAACCCTGATTCCCCAAGACTTAAAGCATGCAGAAATTTATTGAAGCACAAGAGCGTAATTTACTAAAGGGTTTAGCTGAAATAGGGTTTTAACATTGATAAATCAGATCAGTGACATGGTTCATACATTTTACATGAGAAAGACAAAAATTTTACATAAATAATTCCTCAAAATAGAGGGGCTGCAACACAAGGAAATGCATAATGATTTAGACAGCGTAATATTTAATGGCTGAAGAAGTGTTTCATTAATTTTTAGATCTAGAACATATCTGAGAATAAAAGTATAGGTCTATTACATATCTGAATAGCAAATGAGATCTTTATTACATTCCCCTTAGGGATCTTTGCAAAATACGAGCAACTGTGAGTAGATCTGAGATCTAAGTCACAGATTTGTAGTAAACTTCAGAAATTTCTGAAGAATGTGATGCAAAACAGATCATATCTGAAATGGAACATAGGTTGGTTGGCCAATCTATGGATCACCATAGTGAAGGAAAATAGCCCTTTCACCGGAGATCTCTCTTCCAAAGGATGTCAAGTGAACACTGCAACTCTGCCAGCAAAAATGACATAGTTTCCTCAAGGAACTGCGCAGATGAAGTGAAGAACCCTTTGGCCTGATGCGAATATCTGAATTTGCAGCTCCAAACCACTATTTCACTCCTGCCAGTGATTTAGATGACTCCACCATTGAAAATATGCAATAGAAATATTCAGATCTAAATAGATATGATTCCACTTGCTGCAACTCTCTAGACAATGAAACCCCAAACAGGAATTGCGCTTTCAAGGGAGGTGAAGCTTGGCCAAAATTCCAGATAGTGGAAAAATGTAGCACAATCTCCTCCAATAATCCTCAAAGAAATATGGAGGATTCCTAAACAGGAAACCCTCACTATTCTCTTGCTAAACAACCCAGAGAATTAGAATTAGTATAGGGAGACTAATTTTTGAATATCTTCAACAAACTACTCTTGAGCCTTCTCATTCCTTTTATAAGATGAGGAT
Source organism: Pinus albicaulis (assembly GCA_034641835.2). Taxonomy (NCBI): domain Eukaryota; kingdom Viridiplantae; phylum Streptophyta; class Pinopsida; order Pinales; family Pinaceae; genus Pinus; species Pinus albicaulis. The sequence goes on along the minus strand of CM076575.1, from coordinate 1,282,807,222 downwards.
ATGCAAAACCCTAAACCACCTCAAAATAATGAACCCCTTTCACATGGGATCCTCCTTCTAGAACTGCGCTGGGTCTTCAAAGTGGTTCAATGTCTCTAGAATGCTTAGTGATTTGGTCCTGTTGACCCAGTCAAGTGGCTCAATCCTGTTCACACACAAGTGGCTTTTATTAAGAAAGCCCTGATATGTCTCTGTTCATATTGGGAATTGATTTATTTTCATGTTTTAGGAGTTTTTTCATGTCCTCCTTTACATTTTATTCATCAATAAATAAAAATAGAACAAAATGAAGTATTCCTATTAGCTTGGGATAATTAGGAATATTACAGTCCTCCCCTCCAAAATTGTTGCTTGTCCTCAAGCAACTGCAAGGTGACTGCTGCAAAATATCCTCCTTGGTGACACCAACACAAGATAAGCTTTCTCTACAAGCCAAGTGCTCACCAATCCATCCATCCATGTCTTGCTCCTCCAAATTTCTCATAAGATGCAAATAGCTCATCCTATAAGGAGACAATAGATCATATGAAACAGACATGGTTTTCCCCCCCATGCTCTCCCTGAAACAAGAAAACATAAATTACATGGAGAGTAGCCATCCTTCCTTCTTTCCCCATACAACCCCATAAAAATAAAAGTACATTATCAAGATAGGAAATTAAAACAATGTACATGGGAACAAAAAATTGCACATATGAAGGTGGGTCATAGTCCCACATGTGGAACCAACGCAAGGCATCCCCTGCTTGCATCAAATGTAGATATGGTAAGTGGTTTTCCCACCACTTACTTGCTTCCCATGCCATATCTCCATGGTTGAAAGGGTGATATATGTTTGGTGCTTTGGGGAAGCACCCATCATTTTGTAGAATCTCCCTTTTCTTCTCAAGGGAGTGGCCCAATTCAAAAATTTGGTTTGGGGCCCAATATTGGCCAAGAGGCTCACATGATATAACACTCTTCCTTAGAGTCATGACCTGCAAAAACATGGTGTAAGGACACATGAAATAAAAAATAAGAGCATGTGCAACATGATCATGTTCTTCACCAATAATCTTTCTCCTATTAAGGGAGAGGAGCATGGATCTATTCTCCCCTTCAAAAGAAGAATGAGTGGGCTGATTTAACTCTTCCCAAGAGTCATGTTGTTGATCCATCTCTACAACGCTCATACATCTTTGGCAATGCTGAAGTGGCTCCTTTCCAAATCCCTCCCAATAATAGCTATGCAATGTGTATGTTGGAAGGTTTCCCTTCCCATGTTGTTTCAAGCCATGGTGTAATAAGTGGCCATCCCACCACCTATAAATGAAACGTTGGACTTTAGAATTTTGGAAAAATGAAAATGAGGAAAGGATCGAAGAGAATGGGGAGGATGTAGCGAGAAGTGGCGAGAAAAATTGAAGCATAAGGAGCTAGAGGCCAAATAAAATGACGGAGAGGGCAACTTTCAAAGGAATCAAAACCAGTGCTAATAGTGGCTATAATTGGGGATGATATGCCCCCTACGGGCTATCAAGAATCATAGTTCCAGTGCGTTATCTAGCTCTTATTTCTCCAACCAGCGATCCTGCTCATTAACTCAAAAACCAGCATGCCTAGCCATTGGGTAATGGAGTCAAAAGCATAATTTCAATTCTACAACTTATTTCTCCAAACTGAAGCTGGATTCAAACTGAAAACTAAAATCTTTCTTTCTGGAAAAATGCTCAAAACAACGACCTTATTCATTCTCCTTCTTATAATTTGATTTGAATGGTAATCTTCATGCAATATGGAACTTAACGTACAACCATTAAAATACCTTAAAAAACCTCATATGGATTCTGAATCTTAAAAGTAGAACTAAAAGAATCCATATCATGACATAGTGTAGCTCATGATGAAAATAATCACAACGCGGGATACTCATAAAGCATTGAATGTATGCACTATAATAAGACTCCAAATCATTAGCTACTAAATGAGGAAAAACATTAAATGTTACCTCTGCAATGATGTCCCTTTCAGAATTACGAAAGGTGTAGTTGCTGCTCCAAAACTTCCTCTGAAAATCTGATCTCTGCATCCCCCTGAAGTCGCCACTGGATCCGGAACAATGGAGTTGCCAGGTGAAAAAACTGCAGTCCTCTTGAAGTTATCAATTCTTGTTCACCTTAAAGAATAGATCTTCAGCAATTAAAATAAGAGACTCGAGAGAATACTTTGTTTCAAGGCCTTCGTCTTCCGACATACGCACCAAAAGATGTTAGCGTTGGAATCGGCACTTGGACTGCTTCAAGTGCCTGACCAAACACATCCTAAGCTCTAAGGAAATTTCTTATGATTTGATTGGACATTTTGGAAAGTGGTTGGATCTCAAGCACTCTGAAAGGAACGTTGAATAGATAAAAAAGCTCTGACACGTATGAGGGCACTCGTATATATGATGTGGTAGCAAAATTTGTAGTTTAATGATTAGAAGAATGGGAGAAAGACAGTGGGTCTGTAGAACATAAATCCACTGCTAGGAGGAAAAAATGACACAAATTCCAGATCTAAAATGTATAGTGAAATACTGCTTTTAAAATACTTACAAGAATTTCACTTTACATTTGAAGAATCCCATTACAAGGAATGCTTCTGACTAACATTACCTCATGAATAAGGAATGTTTGGTGAATCAAGACTGACAAAAATAGATTAACATGCATGCTAGATCAAAAGACTTATAAAAACATGAAACAAGGTTTAATTCCACCTCAAGGAATTCTTATGAACAATCTTCAATTCATACTGCATCAGGAAAGCTTGTAACAAGACTTGCAAAAACAAATCCATATGACTCGGAGGTTCACAAGACTTATAAAAACATAATTAGAACTTTTATGATAAATATGGAAAGGCAAATAAATTATGTAAAAACACGAGGGAAAACAATACACACACCATATGATTTTGTGAATCCTCAAGAGTGTCGCTGGAATATGTTATGTGTTCAACAATACACAACTTCAAGAATAGCATGAGGATCAGCAACAGGGCCAGGGCACTAGGCCCTATGCCACCAACCATCTCCCCCCCCTTTCTTCCTCTGTCTTCAGTCTATTTATAGTTTTACAATAGATCTGCTAGCAAGGCTTAGACCTTCGGATTCCTTTCATAACAAATTAACAGAAAACATATAAGAAGGAGAAAAAGTAGACTGTCTGCTATTTTTAGCCATTTACAATCCTAACAGAACTCTGATGGAATTAATCATATTGACAAACTGTTTTTGAGCTTTAAGAAGATATTTTTATTTGTTGATAGGTATTGAATCTTTAAAGCCTTTGCTGTCGGATTTTCTGCAAGTGACAGACTATAGGAAGACTCATCTTCTGTTCTAGTGCAACCAACTCCACAAAAAGTGTAAACAATAGTGAAAGTGATGTGTGGTTGTTCCTTGAATGTTGCTTGATGCCTCGCGGAAACATGTTGGTGCTCAGAGTAATGGTAGAAATCTATTTCAAAAAAAATCTGCCATTGTTCCTTTCCTTTGGTTTCTTGTTTGTCGTGATAGGGATGAAGGCGCATTAAAAGAAATAGCGGAGTTTCATGAGTGGGAGGAGAAAACCCTTTGTAAATATATCACAATCGCAAATAGGGGTCGGAAATTTTTAAGCATAAGACACAAGCGGGAGGGAATGTGATTTGCGATGAGGGTGATGATGTGGAAAGGAGGTTTGGACTGAGGGGGTGCGAAATGCGGAGAGGAAAACACGTAGCAGGAGGAGCATGGGGCCCAAACAATACCGCAAATCATGAATCAGGAGTTTTGTTGTGAGGAACGAGAGTTAAAGGTTAAGACTCATGAAGTGCGATGTGCAATGAGAATGGAAGGTGGGGCCCATTTACATCGCAATTGGGAATTGGGAGTTTTGTATTGTGAGGAACGAGAGTTAAAAGTTAAGACTCGCGATGTGCGATGTGCGATGAAATGAGGGGTGACATGGCAGGGAAAGGTCCCACTTTAATATCGCAATCGGGGAAAAGGAAAGGCAAAGGTGGATGGATGTAATGCAAAATGCGATTTGCGATGGGGTAGGCCCCATTAAAGGCTTTTGAAAGTAGAAAGTGAATATTTTGTTAAGTCATGGTAATATGATAAAAATACGCCTGAATCATAGTAAAAAGGGTTTATAACGTATTCGAGGCATATCAAAGGGAAATATGGGTCCCACCATTATCGCATCGTGAAATTTACGAAGCGGCAAGTGAAGGTGGCAAGGATTTTTGCGATATGCTGATTGTGAAATAGTGATAGCGATAAGTGATTGCATGATAACAGTAAGGTAGGCTCTAGGAGAAAGTGCGATTGTGCGATAGCGATAAGTGATATCACATTGGGGGTTTAGGAGCAAACATAAATTGCAACGTGAATGAAAGTTGAAACTGCGACAAGTTGATTGCGATGAAAGGGTAAGGGGTTGATCAGATTTGGATCAAGGACCTAAGTAATAGATAAAATTTCAAAGTGTTCAGAAGTGTGCTAAACCTAAGCGACCGGATATATCTCGTCTTCCTAATTCTAGCGCCGCGAACGGTTCGAAAAACCGACATGGTATGAAGAAGTTATCGTAGTTTGAAAAGTCTAGTAAACTGCAATTTTTGGACTTTGACCAAGTTTGACTAGAAGTTGGGAAAATTTAAAAAAAAAAAGAACTTTCCAGGGAATATTCTTGGAATATTCCTCAAAATATTCCATTCGAACCAATCGGGTCATGACATGTGGCATAGTTTTTTTTTTTTTTTTTTCGAGCCAATGGGAGGCTGCCACGTTGCGCAGGAAATTTGTTCAATTTTTTTTATGGGTCATTGGGGCTCAACCCCGATACCTCTCGCCTACAGCACCCACGCATTAACCGTCTGAGCTATGGTGATTCTTAACACTATATGCCAGCGCGTTGTATTTAAGGTTTAACGGTTTATGCGTTGGGCCATATGGTCGTGACTTCAGGACCTTGGGTCTAAGCCCTAACCACCAACATTATCCGCCAGTTTTAAATGGCCCCATAAGCATTGTCACATGACGTGCAACATCAAAAGGTTTTTTATACCGTTGAAACTTAACGCCGACGGTTTCGCTCCAATATGTAACTTGACCATGGAGTTATGACATGTGCCTAGCACCCGGCGGTAAAAATTAATATAAAAATTAGACTGGTGGTTTAACTAGAGCGCGCCCACCAAATTTTGCAGAATTTCTAAAACTAATTGGAGTTAAGTCTAGTTCCTCCACTCTTAGTGGAGCTTTTTAGGGGTCACTGTACAAATTGAGTTTAGGCTCTATCTTGAGCTAGATTGGACCGATTTTGGAGTGCCAATAATCAATTTAGACTATATCAGACATTATAGACTCATTGGTGAGGATTGAAGAGCCATCAGAGGACTTTTGAGCAGGTTTTTTCTTTAGATAAGTTCAAGGGGCCACCAGGGGGCAACAACAAAAAGAGGCCTAGCCAGGGCAGCTAGAGGCCTTTGTCAACAATCCAATAGTCAATTTTGGATGTTTCAAACATTCTAGAACTAATGGTGTGGTTTTCAGAGCCTGTAGAGGAATTTTGAAGGCTGAGATGCTTCATTGAAGTTCCAGGGTCCACCAGGGCCAGAAAGTTCGAGCAGCAGTTCGAGGCCTAGCCGAGGTAGCTAGAGGCCTTATTCAGCAAACCAATAGTCATGTATGACTGTAATGAGCATTCTGAATCCATTGGAGGAATTTTTAGAATATTTTGAGAACTTATAGATGTCTAGAACCCACAGAGAATTTTTCTTTGATCCTAGAGCCAGGGGGTGCCACCAAGTTTTGGAGGCGAAACCAAAGTAGCTGGAGGCCAATTTTAGCAAACCAATAGTCTATTATGACTATTTTTGGAATTCTGAGTCCATTTAAGGGATTTTTAGAGCCATTTGAATATTTATAAAGGTCAAGAACCTACAGGGAAGTTTTGGGTAGCCCAGGGTCAACTGTGGAAGGAGGCCTAGATTGGGGAGCTAGTGCTCTTTTGGAGAAAATGATCAATCCATTTTGGAGGTATGATATGTGTTGGAGATACTAGGTGAGGTTTCAGGGACATAAAAAGAGTTCTGAAGGAGTTACCATAGAGAAGCTCAGGGTAGATGAAGAGCACCAACAGAAGGAATCAAGTCTAAGGGAGCTTAGATCTGTTTTCACAGTTATGACAACCATGAAAGGGATATAATGGTATTATAAACCCTTTGGTTTAGTTCAGTTAACCATTGGAGTTGAGTTTGTAACTTGTAAAATAAATTTCCCCATAATCCGAAAGAGCCAAGTCAATATGACAAGAGCTCAAGGAGTTCGGGTTAACTCCTAGATTAAATTTGTTGTTATGTGTTGATGTTTATTTGTTGCATTATATGGCTGTTACACATGTTTAATTTCAGCAAAAACAAATGGACTTAAAGCACTTAAACAGTTAAAAAACATACACATGTTTCAAGTAAAATTTCCGCAAAAGTCAAGTACAAGTTAGATATTTTATTTGTTTAATTGAGTGGGAGGTTCTTGAAAAGCATAACAAGTTATCCAACCCATTTTCAGATCAGGTTGGTATCAGAGCCAGGTTGCTTGATTTACAAAGCAATAGCTTTCTTGTTTGACTTGAAATGTGTTTTAACAGTGCAAAGATTTGACTATTTGCAAACTGACTATTGATTGAGTTTGCTAGAGATGAAGGAAAAGCTAATGATAGCTAAGTCCAGAAGAAGACAAGAAGGAAGAAGGGTTGAAGACATCTTCCTTACCCAAAGGACCTCAAGACAACCCTTGAAGCACAAGAAGGGTTTGTTTGCAAAACGCCGCTTGAAGAAGAGCTTGAATCTATATCCATATTGTTTTGAAGCTTTTTCTATTGTTTTGAAAGCTTTGGAATTCTTTTTTTCATTTTCATAAGATGACAACTTCATCAAGTGAGGTTTCAAAATCCTCCTCCTTCACAAGACTCTTCAATGAAGACATGAAGCGAGACTTCTACATCCTGAAGGATATGGTGCAGATTTTGTTTGAAGATAGAAGAGAAAGCACTATACGTCATGAGAAATTGGTTGCTATGAAGCAAGAGAAGGAATAAATTCTTCAAATAATGCATGAGATGGAGATGCAGCTCCATCAATCCCAAGAGGCTTTGACCAAGAACATGCGTGAAGCAGAGGTAATTCACTCAAATTTGTCTTCAGTTTCCTCTTCAGATAGATGTGTTGGTTCATTTGAAAAGCACACTAGAGGTATAGGGTCCAAGTTAATGTTTAAAATGGGCTATGAAGGCAAGGGTTTAGGCAAGCATGCACAAGTAATGATTGATCCTATTTTGGTTTAGGAACGACCCAAGAAATTTGGCCTTGGTTATGTTCAATCTAATGGCGAAGACTCCAAAGCCATGAAGGCATATGAGGCAACTTCAAAAATAACTTTTGTCGCAAGTTCTAAACCACAAACATGTCAAGTTTGTTTTCAAGTTGATTTCCATTGTTTGAAGCCTATGTTGCAGCAAGAATATTGTAGACATGCAGCTTATGGTGAGCATGAGAGTTCAAAAAATTTTCAAGACATGAACACTAATGTTAGTCTTTAAGAGAAAGTTGGAGCCTTTACAAGTTCATCTCCTCATGAAGGTAAAAAATATGGACATGCAAAGCAGCATGCGAGGTATAATTCTTCCCATAGTCAAGTTGATTATGTTTTTGCAAGGCATGAAAATTATGCATGGTTGAATGGAATAAAGAGTTGTTGTGCATTGTGGTTTGTGTAACCATGTTGTTTCAAAATGCTGGAAGAGGATGAAGGCATACAAGAAACAGTTGAGGCAAAGGCAACTTGCAAAGAAGGTGCAAAATATTGGTAGACATTGCCAAAAGAGGGGACATGTTGTTTCCCATTGTTGGACATTGCATCCAAATAATCATCCCAAGCACATGAGGCAAGAGGATAGAAAGACTGGCGAAAGTGGAACCAAGGATTCCATCATTGATGTTAGAACAAATGTTTCACATGAAGAAGATTTTTAGCAGCAAAAGTCGTTGTGGAAGTGGCTTGGTGAGAAGTGGTTTTACTTCTTGACACAGTAAGTCATACAAGCATTTGTAGACATGAAAATTTCAGTTATGTATGCATTTTTTATGCTGTAATCTCACGTTTGTTTGAGCCACCTTGGATCAATGATCTAGGAAGTGATTTTTAGTTACCTTCTGTAAATTTCTCTCCATAAATTTTTGAGTGAGTTCAAGGAAGACAGTTCTTAATAGGAGGACAAGCTCATCTAGGAAGGGAAGTGTCGACTACCTTCGAGTTGTGGTTCAAAGGCACTAATCCATGCAAGGCAAGTGTATGGAGGCTGAAAAGAGAGGGTGTTGTACTCTCATCTACTGTACATATCATTATATTTGTCTTTTGGGGTCCAAAAGATTCCCAATGGGGAGGTGTGATCAGATTTGGATCAAGGACCTAAGTGATAGCTCAAATTTCAAAGTGTTCGGAAGTGTGCAAAACCTAAGCGATCAGATATATCTCGTCTTCCTGATTCCGGCGCCGCGAGCGGTTTGAAAAACCGACACCGTATGAAGAAGTTATCGCAGTTTGAAAAGTCCAATAAATTGAAACTTGTAGACTTTGACCAAGTTTGACTAGAATTTGGGAGAATAAAAATAAAAAGAATATTCCAAGGAATATTCCTAGAATATTCCAAGGAATATTCCTTGAAATATTCCATTCGGACCAATCAGGTAATGACATGTGACATAGTTTTATTGGTAAGTGGGTTGACTTTTTTATTTCGGGCCAATGGGAGGCTGCCACGTGGCCTAGGAAACTTGTTCAAAATTTTTATGGGTCACCGGGGCTCAACCCCGAGACCTATCTCCTACAACACCCATGCGTTAACCATCTAAGCTATGGTGATTTTTAACACTATATGCCAACGCGTTGTATTTAAGGTTTAATGGTTTATGCGTTGGGGGTTTGGAGGGGCCAGCCCCTCCCATATGGTCGTGACTCTAGGACCTTTGGTCTAATCCCTAACCACCGGCATTATCCGTGAGTTTTAAATGACCCCATAATTGTTGTCACATGACGTGCAACATCAAATGGTTTGTTATACCGTTGAATCTTAACACTGACGATTTCGCTCCAATATGTAACTTGACCACAGAGTTATGACATGTGCCCAGAACCCGGCGGTAACATTTAATATAACCATTAGAATGGTGGTTTAACTGGAGCGCACCCACAAAATTTTTCGGAATTGCCAAAACTAACTGGAGTTAAGTCCAGTTCCTCCACTTTTAGTGGAGCTTTTTAGGGGTCACTGGACAAATTGAGTTTAGGCTCTATCTTGAGCTAGTTTGGACCAATTTTGGAGTGCCAATAGTCAATTTCGACTATATGAGACATTCCAAACTCATTGGTGAGGGTTTCAAAGCCATTGGAGGACTTTTGAGCAGGTTTTTTCTTCAGAGAAGTTCAAGGGGCCGCTAGGGGGCAACAATAGAAAGAGGCCTAGCCAGAGTAGCTAGAGTCCTTTCTTAACAATCCAATAGTAAATTTTGGATGTTTCAGACATTATGGAACTAATGGTGTGGTTTTCAGATACTGTAGAGGACTTTTGAAGGCCGAGATGCTTCTTTGAAGTTTCGGGGGCCACCAAGGCTAGAAAGTGCTAGCAGCAGTTCGAGGCCTAGCCAAGGCAGCTAGAGGCATTATTCAGCAAACCAATAGTATTTTACGACTATAATGAGCATTATGAATCCATTAGAGGAATTTGTGATATATTTTGAGGAATTATAGAGGTCGAGAACCCACAAAGAAGTTTTCTTTGACCCCAAAGCCAGGGGGTACCACCTAGTGTTGGAGGCAAAACCGGAGCAGTCGAAGGCCAATTTCAACGAACCAATAGTCTATTCTGATTATTTTTGGTATTATGAATCATTGAAGGGATTTTCATAGCCATTTGAAGACTTTTTAAGGTCTATAACCTACAAGGAATTTTTGGGAAGCCCAGGGTCAACTGTGGAAGGAGGCCTAAATTGGGGAGCTAGTGCTCTTTTGGAGCAAATGATCAGTCCATTTTGGAGGTCTGATATGTACTAGAGATAGTGGGTGAGGTTTTAGGGATAGAAAAAGAGTTCCGAAGGAGTTAGTGCCATAGATAAGCTCATGGTAGCTCAAGAGCACCGACATAAGGAATCAAGTCTAAGGGAGCCTAAATATGTTTTCAAAGTGATGACAGCCATGACAGGGATATAATGGTATTCTAAACCCTTTGGTTCAGTTTAGTTAACCATTGAAGTTGAGTTTGTAACTTGTAAAATAAATTTCGGCATAATCGCAAAGATCCAAGTCAAGATGACAAGACCTCAAGGAGACGTAGCCCACGATATTTGAGTGAACTCCTAGATTAAATTTTCTCTTATGTGTTGATGTTTATTTGTTGCATTATATGGTTGTTACAGATGTTTAATTTCAACAAAAACAAATGGACTTAAAGCACTTAAGCAGTTAAAAAACATACAGCGCTTTCGAGTAAAATTTCCGCAAAAGTCAAGTACAAGCTAGATATTTTATTTGTTTAACTAAGTGGGAGGTTTTTAAAAAGCATAAAAATTTATCCAACTCATTTTCAGATTAGGGGTCCACAATGTTATTAAGTGCTATAAATGACATCACATATATAATATATGATATATTTAAAAGGTTTTCTGTGGAGTGGGCGGAGCTGCAGTAAAAGAAATATGTGGTAAGTTTAAAAGGAAATATGATATGGTTGTTAGTGGGTGGGTGGAGCTGCTTTTTAACTATAAAAAAGTGGATTTTAATAGTTAAAAAGGGGTTTTTAAAGAAATGAAACGTTAGACTTTAGCGTTTTGGCGAAAATGAGGAAAGGATCGAAGAGAATGGGGAGGATGTAGCGAGAAGTGGAGATAAAATTGAAGCATAAGGAGTTAGAGGCCAAATAAAATGACAAAGAGGGAAACTTTCAAAGGAATCAAAACTAGTGCTAACAAATATGTCATGAAAGGTTCAAGAATCAATGATTTGGAGTCGAGAAATAGTCGACAAGCTAAAGATGTTGATAACAAGTGGACCAAAGCCATTAAGTTTTTGTTAGAGTGAGTTAAATAAAGTTACATAGTCAAATTTTTGGTTGGAATGCAGAAAGAAAATTTGGCGTCGGTCCCTAAGACTGTTACTACCTCAAACCCCATTATGGATTGAGATATGATCTATGGGGAAGGGCTTGACGAGGACAGAGCTCGGTCGTGTGGACAAGTAAAACCCCATGCATTGGATTGGGGGGGGGGGATGTCGGGAAGGGTGGGGCAGGGTTAGATGAAGAGGAGGGGGAAAATATGAGATAGGGCCCAAAATAACCCAAAAAGGATGGATCCTAAGGAGTAGAGCTAGAGGATGGAAGAGAGAGTTGAGAGAAGAACTGAGATAACAGAATTGGTTAAGCAAGAAAGGAAAAATAAAGGAGGGAAAGACATAATAAACCTAAGGGATGAAGATACAAGAGTGAGAGGTATAATTGTGAGAGCATCATGAGAAGGGAATTTTGTGAGCATAGCACAAGAATGGAGCATTAGGGATATGGCATAAGAGGATAGCCCAAAGAGAGAGGAAAGGTCATCAAAGAGACATGCCATAAAGGAAAATACTATGGGAGAGTGATCCAAGTGGATATTGGTGCCCCCCCACCTATTCCACTTGGACCCACAACACCATTTCCTTTCAGTTTCCTAATTTCTAGTAGAGTTACTATTTTTGGCAGTCTTTTAGGTCTTAAACTTTCATAGTTATTTTGAGGTCCAAAAAGATGTTTTTGGGGAAAATGAAGAGGCTCGAAAAGTGCCAAAATATATTTCGCATATTCAATTTTTTCCTCATTGTGGAGATCTTTGAAACAAGGTATTATGATAGCCAAACGAAGATCGTATGTGAGTTATGACCCGGGGAAGTTGGTTGTCCAACTTACCCTAACGAGACGCACAAGATTTTGTCGCTTCATCTCCCAGGGTTAGGTTTTTGGATGGTTATGGTTTTCCCTTGTTTATTAATTATAAAAAAATGCCTTTGATCCTCATTGTAACACAATTTAAGGCTTGTAGCCATCACATCTCTTCTCATAGATAACTACCATTGCTCGAGCTAGTTTATTTCCATTTTTCATATAAGCAATTTTTAATATTTTTTATTAATGAATTGAAGTATAGTTTCCGTTATAGCTCTGTGTTTATTTTTAAATATGTATTTCATTTCATTCCTGCATAAATATGGATCAAAGAGGTTGATGAATATATTAGAGATAGATATGTGGTTGAAGATATTGAATCATAATGGCAATTAAGATATTTTACGAAGTCAAAAAAGTATGAAGAGGAGGATATCACTGATAAGGGGATAAGAAGTAGTGAAGGAGAAGATATCATGTAATATGAAGAGATATTGGTGATAGTAGGAGGGTTAATGTGGTTAAGTTTAAAAGGATCTTATAATTCATTAACATAAGAAATCAAATAGGAAGGAGTAACCATCCCCGTGTGAATTTTAACATATGAGAGTTCAAAGCAACTAGAAATCAATATTGTAGTAGGTGAAAGTTTCAAGCAACCAAAAATTAGGAGTTTTGAGCAAAAAGGAGAGAGTTTAGGGAGAACCAAATTTAAGATTCTAGTAAAAGAAGTTTGTTCAAGGAAGTTTGGGGATAAGAAGAAATTTCAAGATTCCACCAAACATGCAACATATACTAAGTGTAAAACAAATAGTTGGATCACAATTAGAACAATGATGAGGTAAGGCAAAGTGGGAGAGGATGGCATTGAGTTTTAAGGTAGTATTTCAATTTGAGTTTGGAGACCCTTCAGTAGATGGATCACTATATAAAATGAATGAAAATATTTTTTCACTTGAGATGAGCATTGAACCAAAGGAGATACATCTATGGTCATTGCATAAACACTATAAAAAATTAGAATACAAGGGAACTAGTAGAATGTTACAATGTCCCAGAGGAAGTTCAAGATGATGAAGACCAGAGGAATCTACATGTCCAAGAGTATAAAGGAGAACGTGCCTACTTCACCTGACTATGGAAAACCTATCCGAACCCCAAGGTGAACAATGGTACGGAGGGGAATAAAAAATTCACAGTAATTAGCTACTACTGGAATGAGGAGACTATTGAATATATTTCTGATTTTTTATCAAGACTTATTCCCTAACACTTTCTCTGAGATAAAAGGAATATCTTGTGATTTGGGGGCAATGAAGATTTTAATGGATCCTTATGCAAAACCAATGAAGCAGAGGACATGTACATTGAATCCCATTGATAAGGAAGGAGGAGCTCGATAAAATGTTGGAAACGAGTATAATTTAACTTGTCGAGGAGTTCGAATGGATCAGGATTATGGTAGTTCAAAATAAGAAGATCAACCAGATTTGGATCTACATGTACCTGAGGAAGCCGAATGATGCCTTTATTCACTACTAGTTCCCTACATTGCTTAATAATGAATTTTTGGAGAATGTTGGTGGCTAGGAGGCCTATTATTTCACAAATGGATTTTCAGGGTATCATCAAATCAAGATCATTAATGAATTTACCATAAGACCACATTTGCTATTGAATTGGGATCCTTTCAGCACAAAGTCATGCCTTTTTGGTTGAAGAACGCTCCAACAATTATTTCAAGAGTAGTTGTCATAGTATTCAATGATTTCATCCACAAGTTTTTAAAATTTTATCTAGACAAGTGGATTGTCTTCAGCCTCCCAAAGAAACATGTCAAGGTGCTCAAACTGATGTTGGATAGCTGCAAACAACTTCAGATATCCATAAAATTACTCGGTCATATTGTATATAAGTAAGGGATGTTGGTGGACCCCATAAAGATCACATTAATAATAGATCTATCCCTTCTAACATCAGTCAAAAAGTTGCGCACTACCTTGGGACACGCTAGTTATTACAGGCCGTTCATGCAAGGATATGCATATATTACAACGTTGTTGGAGAAGTTGATTAAGAAGTGTTATAGGTAAATTTTGGCACCATTCCCAATGACCTGGTTAAATGGACATCATCTCCAGGACCAATGATCAAGGGTCTATCATTCCCTATCATTTCAGTTGCTACATGCCTTAAGACAAGAAACAAGACAAATCAAGCAAGACTTTCATCAAGCAAAGGTTTCCAAGGTTTGAAGCTTATTATATAGCATATGAGAGCTCACCAAAGCAGGCTCTAAGGGGCCTAAGTGTGTTGCATATGCACGTAGCGCCATGCAAGGCTGCTCTGCAAAGCACTTCCCGACATTCACAGGTGCGTTGGTCACATTGGGAGAAAATTTCTCATTGTTCCAGAATCTCCACTTGGCCAGTGCCTTCTAGAAGAGTTCACAAGTGTCAAGCTTCGGATCCAAGTGTCCATTTGACATCTACATGATTGGAAACATGTCTTGCCTATTATTGGAAAGTCATTGATTGCAAAACAACCTACAATTCATCTATAAATTGAGCACATATCTGAGTGCTTGAGGAGGAAGAATTTGAGTAGAGAAATGCTCGAGGATTTTCAATTGAGAGCTAGATTTGGGTAGCTTATGTTGGAGAGATTTATACTGTGATGAGGCTGAGGATTGTTGCTGGAAGGGTCACTTCAAATTAGTCATTTGGTTGTAACCTCTCCTTCTATCATCAATAAAAATATTTCTTATTTTTCCCTATATGGATCTGTATTGGCTTTGATTTTCCATATTTCAAGATCTTAGTTGATGTATATGGCTTATTCTTTACTGATTTAGAAAACTAACTTGAATAGATATCTATATTATTGCATCTTCTGTTGTTTCAATATTCTTTTTTGCAGGAAGCATTCCGCACAAACTGCTTGAATTTGAAGCTGCAACGGAAGTGACAGAAGGAGCCATTTATAAGCGCTTTGATCACAAGCAACCTTCTAATCCTCTCTGTGTATCTATTCTTAGTTAGGAGAAATAGTCGTATAGTATTTCACCTGTTGTTCTAGACTAGCACTGGTCTAGGGAAGCATGATTTATCCGTAATTCACAATTCTGGCCCAACAAATTGGCGACTCCACTAGGGAGAATTTCTCTTAGATATAGGTGACTAAGCCTCTGATTTTCTTTGTTTATCCACCCAGTAGTTGTTACTCATAAATATTAAACTTTTTCAAAGTCAAATTTGCAAGACAGTGAGTTAAATAGTAGTATTTTTCTTTGTATACTGCGCCCAACGCACCCTTAGATTGGACATAGTGCTTTGCAAAGCATTGTCTCCCTTCCTAGCTTGCGTTGCAGAGCACTATCTGCCCTTGGAGACTGCGTTGACTCCTGAAAATACCCAAATTCCCTTGAATTTTCCTTTGCAGTTTGCTTCAGTTTTGTTTGCTGCTGTGTTTTGAAAAGTTTGATCCTCAATTGACCAGTGAATCTATATACTTCTTCCTCCTTTGATTGAAAATTTGTTCAATGTTTGTTTAAATTTTTTTTCTTTATCGTTGACAATTTGATTTCAAAGTACTTTTTATGGTCGCATTAAGAATCATTTGCTTTCAAAATAGGAAATTGTCGTAAAATCTTCATTTCCTTGATAGGAGAAATTGTTGTTGAAATCCTCATTTTTCCTTCAAAAGAGAAATTTTTGTTTGTATTCTTCGTTTCTCGGAAGTAAAAAGCATTTGAATTATTGATTTAGTGCACTTAGTTTCTTTTTTGCATTTATAAAATTAAAGAAACTGAAAATAAAAACTTGCATTTGCATGTAGAATAATGTGTGTTTTGCAAAAGGAACATTAGGAAATATGCATTTAGTTTGTGCTCGTTGATTTGTTTGCTCACAAATTATTCGCTCGCTTCCCTTAGTAGCTAGGTTTTTCATTGAAGAAATTGAAAGTGAAAGATTGTTTATCATTCTTGGCTTGCATTTTAGGAATTTCATACACATCATCGCGGTGAACCTTTGAAAGGCAAATTGTTAAGCAAGATCAACATAAAATTAATCTCAATTTACTTAACAACGCTTTGGAACCATAACGATAACATCTATAAGGTCTAGGCTAGAGACGTGTTTCGACGTCGTAAAACATAGCAGCTATTGTTAACTTGTTTGCGATACATTCCGAGTCTGATACCTCACTCCACGTACTTAAGTATATCGTAGCTCGTCCAGATACTTTCGGGTATATCGGGCGGTGTTACGGTACGTTAAGTATAAAGGGGTGCTCTCACTGTGCGGTTTTGTATCAGATAGCGCTAATACGAACTTGGGCCTCCACGTACTTTCAGGTATATTTGGGAGGAAAACTTTTAGGTGCTATCCATCCATAGTGAACCGAGTCAACCACCATGAAATTGTGATACATCGAACACAACATTCCGGGAGATTACCTGCCCGTACTTCTTGGTTCGCCAGGAGGTATTCTACAGTGCACAGTTTCTTGGTAAACCCTTTTGCCTAGCATTACCCTCTTTTTGTTTATTTGTTTTTTGGTTAAAATAAATAAGTAATCGTGGAAGAACAAAATCCTATCCCCCATTATTCGCGTAGATTAGATTTAAAACCACCTTTACCACCAGAAGTTACGTTTGGTAGGTGAAGGTGATCACGATCTGTTGAATCAAATACAATCCGTACCTCTGGTGAAACATCATCTTTTAAACCAGAGTTAGCTCAAATTGTTTCCACATATCCCGGTTCATCTACTGTTGTCGAAATAGAGTCTTCACAGCTACCTGTGGTCACGATCCATCCAATCAGTGAGACCATACCTCCTGGACCCGACGTTGTTCAATCACAAATTGATCCAGATCCTGCCTCTTCTTTGCTAGAACATTTGAATCCTGAAGTCGAACAACCGGAAGTTGTTCCTACATTGGTCATCCCACAAAGTTCTGTAGCCGTTGAATCTCCCATATCACATAGTTAACCATCTGAAATATATTTTTGGCCTGACAATGAAGTTCTTCCTCCTGGTTTAATTGCGATTGAATAAATCCCACAAGACAATACACCTTTAACTCCAACCCATTTTGGGGGTGACCTTTAACTGTACGAGTCTTTTCCTCAATCGTTTCCATTTGCTATTGTTGATCCTGTTCCCATTCAATCTCCCCTCGATTTTCAAGGGTATACATTTGGTCAAACAACCATGTCTGAACCAACATCTTCGGTTGGGTCTACTGTTCCAATTACATCAGCTCCTACCCTTGCTACTCCGTCGGTGTTCACAACTTCACTAGAGTCATATTTGCACAGTGGCCCTACGGTCCCAACAAGTCACAAATCATTATCTAGCACTTTCTCTAGTGAATCTTCAAGACCATGGTATTTACCAATGTCATCATCTGGTATTTTAACTAGTAGTCTTATAGTTAGTACTGAACGACTTGATTCATTATATACATCATCAGGGAAATATCAAGTCGGTCCTTTTGGGTCAATTCCTTTAAGTACCATATCAATTGGACTCCCAACATTTGGAGAAAATTATTTTCTGTCTTATTATTCTCCTCACGCTGGGGGCCAACCTTTGGTCACCCAATATGACAGTACTCTGTAACTTTTTGGTCAAACTAATGTTGACATGAATGTTTGTCAATGGTAGCCCACTCTGCCTATCCAACCACAAACGATTGTACATTCGTATCAACCGGTTCAACCTGTTACACCCACTTCATTACCACTTGTTAATACATCTCTACCCCTATTACATAATCAAAATATTGTACATCAACCTTATCAGGCAGGTCCTTCAACTCAATATCATCAAATTTTGGGTCCACAGGTTCAAAATCCTTTGGTTAATTTACAACAACCTGTGTCAGGCATCATTTATTTAGAAGATGTTGTACCATTTTATGGGATGTCACAATCGCAACCTGGTTATACATATCAACCGCATCCAATTTATCCTAATTTGGGTTATAACATTGGTGGATTGACCCCTTGGAAACCTCAGGCGCAAATGCCTCAAACTTCATTTCAACAATTATCATATCCAGGATTTGGTCAATAGAATCCTCAAGTGTTCACTATGCAAAACAACCCCTATCTGGGTTACTAGCAACATATTCCATATGCTGGTGCTCAAAGGCCTGTTGCTCAAGCAATTCCATCTTACCCTGGCTATGCTCAACCTGACCTTAATAGACAATTTCCTTTTATTGCAACCTTGGAATTACCATATTTAAACTGGTTAACCAATGATCTTATCAATTATGCTCCTTGGTGGCTAGTGATACCCCATAAATTACCCTATGATATTCCTAAATTCAATGGAAACCCTGGAGAAGATCCATCGACTCATGTTATGACTTATCATTTATGGTGTTCATCAAATTCCCTGAATGATGATTCTGTTCGACGACGTCTTTTCCAGCATATGCTCACAGGTCCGGCTGCTGAATGGTAAATTGAGTTACTTAGAGCTTCTTTCGACAATTTGACGGCTTTAGCTACTATCTTTTTGACCCATTTCTAGTTACCGATCATATACGAAATTGGAACGGAACTCTTGACCAACTTCAAACAGACTAATGCTACTCACATTTCTGATCATATTCATGAGTGGCGTCGTCGTCGTCGACGAATGGTTAAGAATTTTTTTCCAGATTAGCTACTTTCTGAATGGTTCATTAAGTCCCTGTTACCATCTATAACTAAGGATGTGGCTAAGGGTGGTGTCGTCATAGAAGAGCAAGTTATCGCTCGTGCCCAATATTTAGACTTGATTTACACTCAATCTGGCACGCTCTATGAACAAATTCCTAATGCGCCACGATCTAATTTCAATGTTCCTCCTCAAATAAAGGACTCTCACGGCGGAGATGGCTTTATAGGCATTGCAAAAACACACCACGCTACTACATCTGATCCTGCTCCCACTTCCGAAATTAATGCCGTGTCATTTGACAAAGGCAAAAGTGACAAGTAACTAGGAAGTAAGAAAAAGGGGAAATCAAAGAAAAAGAAAACTTCTAACCCGCAGGAAAGATCATCTGATCAACTGTTTGGACCACGGAAACCTCGTTATCCATGCATAATCTGTAACGAGAAACACTTTGTTAGGGATTTTCCTCATTGTGTTGAAGTCTAAAAAATCATTAAGACTTCCCATGTGTTAGCCACCTATAATATTTGATTATACCAAAAGGTGGCTAAGACTTTTTGAGCCTCCAAGGAACAAATTTTATCATTAAAAATTGTTGGCTCTTGAAGACTCCTTGAAAGGCCTCATGCCTCTGTCCAAAACCTTCATTGCTGTCCCCATTTTTATACTCAGAAATTTTGCTGATTTCATGTGAAGAAACTGCTGTAAAACCTTCATTTTTCCCCTTTCCCTCTTTCAAAACTAGCTTTCATTTGCTTCCCCTTTTTCTTCATAAAATTCCTCTATTATTCATGTTTTCCTTTTCTTCCCTTCATGAAAATCCCCTTTCCATAGTTAAAAACTCACTTTTTAACTATTTCGGAACCCCCATTTCCATTTGAAAAACTATGAAATTTTCATAAAAAACAGATTTTTATTACTATGGACCTAAGCCCCTTTGGGCTAAGTCCTAACCACTTCCCCCCACATGCCCCTTACCCGGGAACCAGGTGCTAATCCCCTCCCGACGCTTATCGCATCGCACAAATTCAAAGTGCGCAAGTCTTTTGCCATCATCCAAAGTTTCGATGCGATTAGCTTGTATTAAAACACTTCCGATGCGATTATATTGTATTAAAACACTTCCGATGCGATCAGCCTTTATATTGAAAAAACCCCCGATCGCATTGTCATTTTTATATTAAAACGTGGGCCCGTTTCGGCGTTTAAAACCCTGTATAAATTCATTCCCGATCGTTCTTTTTCTTTGTAAAAACCCAAAACCCACTTTTCCAAAGTTTTAACTTAAAAACCCAAAGCACGGGTTTTAATATAAAAATGGGTAGATCAAAAAGATCAGTCGCGCAATCGCAATCAAAGTTTTCACAATGGTTAGATTGAAAGACCCGCATCAAAGTTCCGATGCGATTGGGTCTTATATGTTAAAACTTCCCCCCCCCGCCTATGTTTCATATGACTTTCCCCGGGACCGAGAGTTAAAAGTCCCAAGGCGCTTATCGCATCGCAAATGTTTTAGCGAGTTAATCGAAAGACCAGTCTCCGATTTCTGATTGCGATTGGCCCTTGTTTCAAATACACCCCGAGCATATTATCCTCCATATAATTAAAGGCCCCGCAGTCAGGCGCCTATTCATTTTATGCACATTTTTTGTCCCCGAAGCCGAAAAACCTTTGTTTTATTTCAAACCTTTGTTTTTTCATGTATTATAAAGGTTTGCTCCCGGTTCATCTCTGTCGTTGATCGAAAACCGATCAAACAGC
The DNA here is from genome assembly GCA_034641835.2 of Pinus albicaulis. NCBI lineage: Eukaryota > Viridiplantae > Streptophyta > Pinopsida > Pinales > Pinaceae > Pinus > Pinus albicaulis. The sequence goes on along the minus strand of CM076575.1, from coordinate 1,282,786,796 downwards.
CAGCGCTCCATCGCATCAGAGTCTCCAATCGCATCGCAAAAGTTTAATCGCATATGTTTGTTTTGTTTCCCTGATCGACCATCTCACCGATTTATTACCCACCGTCGATCTAATCTATAGATCGACGGCCTGCGCTCCATCGCATCCCCTCATTCTCAACCTCTGATTGCGACTCCCCCGATTCATTTTCCACCGTTGATCTCATTCTTAGATCAACGACCATCGCTTAATCGCCTCCGCCCTCCCGATCGCGCAATCGCATCAGTGATTTTCATCGCACCCTTTTCCTCCTCCCTTCGATTGCGATTCCCCGATTAGATTCAGACCGTCCACGTGTCCAGATCGGACGATCCAGGATCTCTCCGCTTTATTTTTTCTCCCGCTCTTCTTTTGCCTATTATTTGAAGATCTCCGCCGTTGGACGCTCTCATCCAACGGCTACGCTCCTTTCCCCGCCATTTGAAGCAGTTTATCCAAACAAATGCAGGATTTCTTTATAATTTTATGTTTTTTGTAGGTTTTAAAAGGTCTCTGTCGTTATATTGAGGAAAATCCAGGAGTTGGGAATGACGATTCCCATGCTTTCGGCCCATAAAGAGAACCATTCACAGGGCTCCATTCAAACGTTTTATCAACGTTCCATGGGCGCCGATACTATAAAGGCCCTGTGTGGCTCTGCACATTGACAAGACATTGTGTTTTAACACGATTTTAAAAAGAGTATAAGTTTTGAAAAGCAGAGTGCAGCAAAAAGAAGATTAAAGACAAATCTGGGGAATTACAGCTAAAAATAATTATCAAAAGCCTAATTCCCTGGATTAAAACACGGTCAACAGAAAATCATAAATGTTTCACTGACAGAAAGGCTTCCACCGCGTCAACTGAGGCGAATTGATTCCTCAGCTACTACAAGAGCCACCTGCTGCCTCAAACCATTCAAAACAGAGGCTGAAGTCATTTATTAAGGAAATATCTGCCTCCAGCGTTGCCATGAAGTTAATTCTGCCACAGGAAAACTAATGCAACAAATATCTGCAGAGTTACTCCACATTATGCAGAGCCTCAAAGTCAAAAAAGCTCCTATCGAGCTTTGATATTAATTATAAAACAGTTAATACAGAAAACCACTTGTAAACTTCTTCATCGAGCCCCTCAAAAGGCCCAGAAGTCTTGAATCTGTATTAATTTTCAAGATCTTTTGTTAGGTCTCACCTCCTCATTCTTCTATAAATACTGCAGTAGAAGATGAGAAATGGGTTGGTTGACTACGTTGTTGAGCATTGTTATGTAATTGAGCTTGAAACTTCTGATTGTAAATATTATTCACTAGCCCTTGAAGCTCTGTTTGTAATAGATAAGTTAGGCTGAATAGTGAAGATGATTGCTGAACTGAAACACTACACTTGAAGACTGTAACTGGTTTGACATCAATAACAAGCTGTTTTTTGGGATCCTGGTCTATATTACTGGTGAAGTGCCCTGTTAGGGATCTGTAATTTATTAGCAATATTGGCAGAGTCCAATTACAGAAACAACATCGTTTCAACCAACTTTGGGATTCTAGGATCTAGCCCTTCTGAATCCGGAGAGGGATCTCTCCAATATGTACAAAGATGGATTTGTCTTTGAAGTTTGGGGTTATGATATTAGGCTAGTTATGAAGGCCAAAGGTTTGTTTGTTTTTGGATGGTTGAACATGATTACTATTCAAGGTGGAAAGTTCTGAGTGCAAAAAGTTCCAAAGGTGAGAATTTGCAGGCAATCAGAGTAAGCTTCGGTCAAAAAGGTAGAAAATTGCAGGTTTTAGTCCATTGGGCTATGGAGTCATAATAGGATTTAATTGGAACAACAAGAGGCAAGAGTGGTCCATGAGGAAAGTCATCTGTGTCTAAGGATCTCTTTGAAGATTCGATTTATGGAATGGAATGATACAATAAGAAGGAGAAATAAACAGATGCAGAAACAAGAGCAGCCCAGGATCTGATAAGTACTTTTAAATTAGTCAGCCTTTGACATGGAATCAAGAAAAACATAAAAGTAAACTAGGATCTGGTAAGTACTTTGAAACTAGCCAGATTTTGATACACTTTCAATAGAAAACATCTCAAAACAAAGGGAAACTTGAAGGCAACTTTTGGATTAGAAACTAGCGGGCCAGGCTCACCACAAATCCTCTCCTAACTCTTCTTTACTTGGTTACTTTTGAGACAAATACAAAGATAACAACAGAATGGCCTAAGATCTGGTAATTACTTTGAAAGTAGCTAGCTTTTGACACATTCAAAGGGAAACAATTAGATAGTCTGTGGGATCATACTGGACCAGGGCTCACCATATCTTCCTCAGTCCATCTTCACTAAACACATACTGAAAATAACATCCAAGAATAACATTCAGCTAAGACAATAAGACGAGGGAACGCCAGCATTCTTATGCTTAAACTGAGTTAAATCATTCCTAAATAACACAGATGGAGGAAAACATTCAGATAAAGATTTTCAGTCAGAGAAGGTTACTGATGTACAATAGGTCCTAACTCTGCGCATGTTGTTCTTTATAAGAGAATATGAAACACAGATGAAAACATAAACAAAATAACAGGTTACAATAAGGAGAACATCACCATCAACATAGACCAGGATCCCATAAATCAGCTTGTATTGATGCTTCAAACCAGTTACAGCTTTAAGTCTAGTGCTTTAGGTCAGCAACCATCTACACATCTCAGCCTAACCTATCTATCACCAGCAGAGCTCCAAGAGCCAGTGAATACTATGTACAATAAGAAGTTTTTGCTCAAATGTATATCAAAGTTCTACAACCAACCCCTCACTCATCTTCTGAAGAAGTATATATAGAAGAATGAGAAGGTGAGATCTGACAAAAGATCTCAATTACAATTAATATAGAGTTAATGTCTTCCTGGCCCTTGGGGGGCTCAAATGAAGAAACTGTACAGGTGTTTCACTGTATTAATTGATTTACACTTATGAATTAAGCTCGGTGGGAGCTTTGCTGACCTTTGAGGCTCTGTGTGACACTAGGGTTACCTTGCAGATGTCTTTTGCATTAAGTTTTATTGCAGAAGTAACCTTTCCGGCTGTGCTGAGGCAAAAATCTTCATTCGATTAATAACTTCGGCCCCTGATAGAGTACTTTGAGGAAAAGGTGGCACTATGGTAACTGAGAGGAATAGATTTGCCTCAGATTGTGGCGGTGGAAACCTTATTACTTGATAAAACACTTTAGGTTTTCTTTAAACTGTGTTTTATTTGGGGATTAGGCTTTTGATAAGCATCTTAGACGTAATCCCCACAAATCTGTCCCTTAATCCTCTGTTCTGGTGCATTTTTGTCTTCGACGCTGATACTCTTTGACAGTGTTAAATCCATGGTTTTCTTGCTGGTATGCAGGGCTGCGCAGGGTTCATAAGGCATCCATGCCTGAGGAAACACTGAGGAAACGTGCATTTCCACCCTGTGGATGATTTCCTTCGACTAATCGAAGACGGGAGGGTTGTCACCCTCCGCCTCTGAATCTTCTTTGAAAATTGCGAGAAAATGATAAGAAACCCTGCAAAATACAAAAACTATTAAAAAATCCTGCTTTTATAGGTTGACTGCAATGGAGAGTGTGCGAGGAGATCAGAGCCGTTGGATGGTATCATCCAACGGTCAGGATTGATCGGGAGTGATCGTGGAATGGGTGAAATAAGGATTAAATCCGAATCGTAAATTGTGCAGAGATCGACGATCGAGATTAAACGAGACGGTCAGAGGAGAAGGATGAATATGAGCCGTCGATCGTGCAGATATCGACGGTCGGGATTAGGCAATGGAAATTCAAACGGAGAGATCGGGTGATGAATTGTGGGTCGTCGATCTACATATCAGATTGACGGTGGAGATTAACTTGCCGCTGTATGATGGCCCGGCTATCGTGAGCGCACCTTCGTTAACCCTCAAGCAACTCTGGCGAGAGATCACTGTTGGATCAGTGGGCCCAGATCGGACGGTCCACAACGATATCGCTGGGCGTCCCGGTCCGAACATTAACGCGCGATGGACGACGGATGGATGGTAGTTTGAAAATAGTACAGGGGACGCGTGGTGGCAGGTGTATGGAATCGCTGGCCATCGGGGGAAAATAGCCTTTTTCCCGAAGGCGGTGCGATGGATACCGCCGGTTCTGGGAAAACGATGCACGGCTGGGGGGTCCACAAGGAGGCGCACTCCGCACCGTCGGATCTATGGATTGAATCGACGGTCAAGATCGCTCCATAATTTGCACGACCGGAAAAATGAATTTCGACAGTTTAAATAAATATCAAAGGTTTTTTAATGGTTTGCGAAGAAATATTTATTTAAACCGGATAAGCGCTCGACTGGCTCAGCGCGCGGTCACGGCGCCAGGGCGTATGGGCGGAAAGGATAGGGACTTAGCCCAAGGGGGCTTAAGCCCAATATATATAACAAAATGGGTTTTTAATGGTGTTTTCTCATGATTTTCAAAGGTTTGAGGGTTCCGATAAGGCTAAGAGTGAGTCTTAAACCTTATAAAGGGGATTTCGATGAGGGGAAAAGGCAGAAATATGAAATTGAGGGATTTTTGTGGGAAATAAGGGGATAGAAAGATGAGGTTAATTTGGGAAGAAGGGAAAGGAGAAAATGGTGCTTGCAACAATATTTTGGCTTTGGAAAGCAACAGGATTTCAGAGTTTTTTCAAGATGGGAACAACGATGAGGGTTGGACAGAGGCATGAGGCCCATAAAAAGTCTTTAAGAGCCAGTTTTTTGTAAGAAAAAATTGTTTCTTGAAGGCTCAAAAAATAGATTTAGCCACCTTTTGGGATAATCAAATTTTACAGGTGGCTAACAGTGGCTCCACTTGGGGATGGTGCCTTCTTGAAGGCATTAAGAACTTTCAGACCTGCATTCTCTGGGAGGCTGACCATGTGCCTCATCCATTGATGTTCTCTGGGAGGCTGATCAGTTTGCCTAATCCATTGGGCTGCTCTTCCTGTGCTAGGATGATTTTATCTGAAAATGTATTAGCAGTCATACAAGCAATGGATCTTCATCAATACAACTTTCTACCTACCCAATCCTACAGATCTAACATTTTTTCTTCAATAGAGTGCACTTGGATTGGAAAACTCTTTTCACAAAATTTTATTCTTTTGAAAGCAGGAAATCTAATATATTTCCACTCCTTATTTCTCCCTGAACTCAGATTTAACAGTTGAGTTCAGATGATTCTCTACCTAATCTACTAATATGTTAGGATTAAACTATCTAACAGATCTTATTCTCTAAATTCTAAAACATAAATTTAAAAACAGTCAAGTCAAGATTAAGTTGTTTGACTTGCTGTGATCTATGGCATAAAGACAAGCTGCACATAGACACTTTATTTGCAGAAAAATAAATCAAAAAATGGAAGGCTTAAGATCTGAAATTTGAAAACATTTCCTTCCTCTTTTCTACAGCTCTGATTTGATTCTTATTGAACTGTCTTTCATTTTTCTCTGGTTCAGATTTTGAGCTGATTAGAACCAGATTTTTACATCTTTTTGACTCAGAAAATAAAACATATGTGAGTCATCTCTCTTTGGAAACTGAGGTTCAGGTTTTGAACATGTTTGAACCTTTCATTTCTGTCCTAATCTATCTACTGATAAGCCAAGATTAGACAGTTTGGCATATCAAATTCACTATCCTATCAGCAGAAAATTTAAAGCTAATTAGTCAAGATTAGGCTATTTGACTAACTAGAAGTGTGTTTTTATAGTAGTGGCATTTGAGCTTGGACACTTTCAGATTTATCTCTCTTTTTTGGTATGGGGCTATACCTTGCTTGTTTTCAAAATCTGCCCTCTTTTCTTTGTTTTTGTATTTTTGTTTTTTACAAGTTTGAATGTAATGGTGGATGAAATATTCATAATGGAAAAGATAAAAAAGGCTTCAAAACATAACATGGATTAAGAGAAGTAATGCTTAAGCATCTTGCCATTGACAGGACCCCCAAACAATTATGCTCCATTCAACTCCTACAAGAAAAATGCGTTGTTACCAACAGCTGAATGAATAGAGTACGGGCCAAGCCATAGGTTGTCAAATTTTCCGTGCTTGCCCTTCTCTTCCCTTCTTGAGTCCCACTTTAAAACTTTGTCCCCAATCTTGAAATTTCTAGCCTTTGTTCTTTTGTCAAAAAGCTTCTTAATGCTTTCTTGTTTCTGCAATGCTTTGTTATACACTTCCTCTCTGGTTTGCTGAATATGAATGGTCTGATTTATTCTTATTATCATGTCATTATCTTCAGTCTGCAACTCTTGAATCAAATTTATCACTGGCACACCAAGGCTGTTTGGAAAAATTGCATCAGTACCGTACACAAGCTGGAAAGGTGACATACCAATGGATTTCTTCAAAGTCAATATGTCAGCCCAAAGTGCATGAACCAGCTTTGTGTGCCAAGAATTTTTGTTGTCCTCCAACAGTTTCTTAATTATGTTCACTGAGCTTTTGTTTGAGAATTCTGCAAGTCCATTACCTTGAGGGTAATAGGCTGTGGAATGCCCCAATGTTATCTGTTATCTATGACAGAACTCAACCATCTTCTTTGATCCAAATGCTGCCGCATTATTAGTGATGATTTTGGTAGGACAACCAAATCTAGAGAGAATATTAGTCTCCATAAATTTTATGATAACTGAATCATTGGCCTGCCTACAAGGAATGGCTTCTATCCACTTAGTGAAATAGTCTGTGGTAGTGAGAATCCATCTGTGCTGGGCAGAAGATGGGGGATGGATTTCTCCTATAAAGTCAAGTCCCCATTGTTGAAAAGGGGCTTCAACAATGATTGGATGCAGAGGGAGGGGTAGCAGTTTTCTTTTGCCTTCAAAAAGTTGACACTTATGACAGGCCATGATCATCTTGTGTACATCATGGAAAATAGTAGGCCAATAGAAACCAACCCTCAAAATTTTGTTGGCTGTTGTCTTCCAGTACAAATGACCTCCACACTCTCCTTCATGGAACTGGTACTTAACCTTCTCTGCATCAAACTCAGGCAAACATTTAAGCAATAGACCACTTGCATTTTTCCAATACAGACATTTATCTTTAATGTAATACTTTACAACTTTCAATTTTAGGAACCTTGCCTTTGTTTTTGTCAAGCCAGGAGGTGTTTTCAAATTAAGCAGAACATAAAGAATATCAGCATACCAAGAGGAATTCATAAAATAGTTTTCAACAATGGGTGTTGAGATTTCCTCTTGATCATCTAAAGCATTAATCATATGAATATCAAGAACTTCACAATTTGATTCAGCCATTAATCTAGCTAGACCCTGGCCTTTGATGAGCTTAGTGGGTTTTATCTCTAAATCATATTCAAGAATAACAACAATCCACTTACCTCTCTTACCATCTGGGTCCTGTGTTAAAATGTCTTTAACGACTGAATTTGGGACAAAGGCAACGATGTGTGAGTGAAGGATGTATACTCTTAAGTCTTTCAATGCTTTAACCAAAGTAAAAGCTTGCTTCTCAATGATGTTGTACTTAAAAGGGGCATCCCTCAATGACTTACTAAAGAATGCAATGGGCTACTCTTGTCCTTGTGGGTTTTTCTGTAAAAGGATAGCAACTATGGTATGTTCTGATGCAAACGAGAAAATATAAAAATCTTTTGAAAAATCAGGACTTATCAGAACCGGTGTTTTGGTTAACGCTTGTTTCACCAGTTGAAAGGATTGCTTTACTTCTAAGGTCCATTTTACCCCTTTCTCCTTTTTCAGCATGTTTGTGATATTCCTAAGGAGCTCAGCTAAATTAGGGATGAACCTTCTCAAAAATTTGATCTTCCCAATGAAATATTGCAACTCCTTGATGTTTCGAGGATGAGAGATTTGCAATATGGCCTCAATCCTCTTTGGATCTATATTTATACCCTCTTTTGAAATAATATGTCCAAGAAGTTTACCTTCTTGGAGCCCAAATAGTGTCTTCTTAGGGTTTAAAGATATTCCAAACGTTCTGCACTTCTCAAAAACTTTTCTCAAATGTTCTAAGTGTTCTTCATCTGTTTTTGAAAACACAGTGACATCATCAAGATAGATAATGATGAAGAAGCCCAATTCTTCCGAGAATGCTATGTCCATGGCTCTTTGGAAAGTTTCTCCAGCATTCATTAGACCAAAGGGCATTTTCACATACATGAAAGTGCCCCATGGCGTAGTAAAGGCTGTCTTTAATTGATCAGTAGGGTAAACCAAGATCTGATTGTACCCTGAATAGCCATCCGGCAAAGAAATTATTCTAGACCCTACCACCCTTTGTAAAATAGGGTCCATCTTAGGTAGAGGGTAGCTGTCCTTTAATGAAGCTTTGTTTAAATCTCTGAAATCTATACAAAGCCTGATTTCTCCAGTTTTCTTCCTAACAGACACCAGATTAGATAGCCATTCAGAATATCTAATAGGGACAATAATACCAGCTTCATACATCTTTTTAATCTCCTTCTCAACCAAAGGAAACTGAACAGGGTTTATTTTGCGCAGATTCTGTTTGAATGGTTTTTATTTTCTTTAAGGGGAATTTTGTGCTGTATTATTTCAGTGTCATAGGACTTAAGATCTTCGTAACTCCATGCAAAAACATCAGAAAACTCTTTGAACAGCTCTATGTATTTGAGTTTGATGTGAGCTGGTAAAGTGTTAGACAGTTTAATCATTTTTTGTTTTTCCTCATTGCCTATATTGCACTCCTCCACTTCAGTCTCTACAGGTTCCAGTTTTGGTTTTTTGGCCACGTCGTCAAAATCAAACAACTCTTCTAAAGGGGCCAGACCTCTAGGCAAACTTTCATCTTTAGCATGGAGAGTTTCCAAATCCTCTATTTCGTTCATAAGTTTGCTAGACAATAAGTTAATAATGACAGGCTCAGGAGACGGTTCTTCTTCACCAAGAAAGTTTTCTTCACTACAGTCTGTTTCATAGTCTGAGTCCGAACTGTTCAGTTCAAATTCATTTTTGAATTGCATGAAGTCTTTTATTTGTTTATCATTGTCAAATACCTGCCAATACTTCTTATTATCAGGCACTACTGGTCTAAACTTTATCTCAGTTGTACAGTCTTTGGTTTCAAATGGCGCTAAGCATGACCTATCTGTAAAGGCTAAATTGTGGGCTGCAATGTTTCTTTTCCTTGGGACAGAAATTACTTTGGACTCCTCGAATGTTTTCAGAAGATCCATGACATCATTCCGATAGGCTCTAAGTCTGGGGTGATTTGCGTAATACTCCCCATTGACTTGCCTAATGATCAATTCAGAATCCCCATTTACATTGATTCTTCTGGCTCCTAACTTTTTCAAAATATGTAAGCCTAAGAGAAGGGACTCATATTCTGCTATGTTATTGGAACATTGAAAGTTTAATTTGCATGAAATGCATTATGTGTGATTGTTTTCAGTGTTAGTAATCCAGACACCTGCACCAGCATTAGTTCTAGTGCATGACCCATCAAAATACATACTCCAGAGAGGACTTTTCTCGGTTTTATCTTGGTTAGAGTTCTCTTCAACTGTCGTGCTTTCTGATTGTTGTTGAATGTCTGCACTGAGTTGTAGATGTTTTGATTCCCCCAGATTTTCATTTATTTGAGGGGTACATTCTTGACTCTCAATGTTTAGAAGTGAGGGACACATGACTTGTGGTTCAAGACCCATATTTGGTTTGCTGTTGGTTAAAGGTTCAACAAACTGTTGTGATAGTTCATTGGTATTTACCTCCTCCTCTCTATTGACCATTAATTCTGTTAAAGTGACTTGTTCACTAAGTGTTTTATCATTAAACATGATAAAATAATCGAGGCCTGTATTGACAGAATAGATAGGAGAGTTTTGTGGTCTGTCTTGGTTCGTGACTATGTATTTCATATGGGATTCCTGGTAAAGTCTTCTAGTTTGATTGAAAACAGGGATAGTCGCATAGGTCATGTCCATTTGCATAGTCCCTTGTAACTTAGCCCCCCAAGACGTTGAGAGTAACATTCCATACTTTGGGGGCACATCAGCCACAACAATATCCATGACTAAGCATTTGGCTGGAATTTGGGCTAAGTTAACACAGAGGTCCTTGATCAATCCTAAACATTTTACCCTGCTAGAATGAAAAGAGTAAAGGTCTTTATAAGGTCTGGTGATTTCTAGACCCAGGCTCTCCATTATAGCTTTAGGAATTAGATTATGAGAAGCCCCAGAGTCATGCATAACGTTGTGCAAAATCTTGTTATGAAAGTTAAAACTTACATAAAAGGGAGGAACATGTCCCTTTTGATATTTTCCTTCAATCTTTGGACCAAAAATAAGCTCTGGTTGGTCATCGTTAAGATTGACTGTGTCATTGTTGTCTTCTAAATTTAAAGCCTTTAAAATTTGGGTCCTATATACATGTTGGGCAGCTAACTCGGTGAGAGGAACAAAAATTTTGATCTTTGAGATTTCCTGCTCCAGGCTGAAATGAATTTGACTCTTTACAGTGCTAGTTTCAGCCTTATTAGCTGTCACTCTATCAGCAATGTCAGCTTGCTGATTTGTTTTATTTACAATTGATAAAATTGTTTTCACAGGAGTACTAGCTGTAGTGTTAGTACTACTAATGTCTGCACTCTGTTTTTCATTGTCTTGAGTGCTTTTTCCTTTACCTTTATTAGAATTTTCAACCACTGTTTTATCGTTTTGTTTGACAACTTTAGGCTTGGTTGCAGTGTTGTTTTGTGAGGATTTGTCAGAGGTTTTGTTGTTGGGGGTTTGTTGACTAGATTTACTTCTGAGGTCATATTCTGTTTGAGGTTCGGTGATGGCATTTTCCGTGTCTTGACAACAATTTTCATTATCATCTCTTTTGTCATCATAAGGTGTAGAAAGACCTTGTTTTCTATCATAATGAACCTCAAAGTCATCATCATCTACCCCAAACAGGTTAATATCATCTTCCTCTGTTATTTGATCTGCTTCCTCAACCTCACTCACATAATTTTGATGAAAGGGAGGAGTGATCTGCTGATCATCTTCCCTAGGTCTGTTTGGAGGTTGGTTCCTTCTAACATTATGATTCTAGTTTTGGTTTCTGTTTTGAGGAGCACTTTGGTTTTGGCTTGCTTGTGCTCTCTTGATTATGCTCATCTCTTTCATCATTTATTCCATCATTCTTTCCATCTTTGAGCTTGAAGTAGATGGTGTGGATTCCTCTCTAAAAGATACTCTCTTCTCAGCTTTCATCCTTGCTCTTTTATCCATCAGGTTGACTTCTACAGAAAGAGCACCTCTTTGCATATCTTCAAGAGTTGCAAAGTCTCTTTCTCTCAGCTGATAGGTCATGTCAGAATCAAACCCTTCAGGAAACTTGTTTAAAGCTGAGCCTTGTGGAGGTTTTAGCTCTGGGGAAAGCGCATTATACACACTATTGAATCTAGTGCAATAAGCTTGGACACTTTCCCCAGGGTTTCTATGAAGGTTCTTGTAATCAGAAAGGACTTGGAGAGGATTATTTTTTGTTGAAAATGCAGCAAGATGATGGAGCTTAGTGAAATGAAGTCGCCTTCACTAAGTGGGCCCGCAGGCAAATTCTGGCGCAAAGTATATTTTTAGACTATGTCTATTTTTAGACATATGGAGCATGGTTCGGGGATTCCAGTATGAGATTATTGGAGCATTGGTAATGTTGGTAAAAATAGATGAGACTCTATTTTTTAGGTCGAAGAGGTCGAAGTCTATTTTTAGACTGCCTCTCCTAAAAATAGGGAAGTCAAATATTATTTACCCTTAATAATATTTGGACTCTAAACAGCAGTTTACTCTCTTGGAGCACTTCAATTCGAGCCTTGGAAGTGGCTCATGCATCTGACAGAGGAATTACACTATTCCCAAGGGTTTGATGGCATCATGCATGGTTGACTTCAGTTAGGACTTCAGTGGCAGAAGTTTGGTGGAGTTAATGAGACAACTAGTGGAGTTGTGTTCTATTTATTTTAGTTGAACTAGTTGAGATTAGTTTAACTAGCTAATCAATTAGTTATGAGTGGAGTGAATTAAATATTATTTAATTCATTAATTAATAACTCATTATTCAACTCAAGAACACATCAGTTCACTACAGTGCATGATCAGTTCAGTGGAGACCAGTGAAAGAGGTAGATGAAAGGGTGGAGTTAGCTATCAGTGGCGACATCAGTTGTGCATGAGTTTTGCACCACACTTGGAGGAATTTCCCATGATGATTGTGCTGTCAAGCCAAGGAGATTCGAACCTTGGATCTCTATATAGACAGGCCTGGATTGCGCAATAGAGGCAAGGCAATTGGCGGTGAGTTTTGAACCAGTAACCTGTTCAAAACTGAGCTAGATTGTGTGTAACTTCATGAGAAAGTACTGAGTACTTATGAGGAGTATTGTACTGAGTTTGTTACATGATTTCTCCATTATAATATACACAATAGCTGCGGGGTTTTCAGCTATAAGCTTTCCCCATACATACTGTGTTAATGTGTATGATGATTTTATGTGTTATCGCTTGATTTTATTTCCGCATGTTTGATGATCTGAGTGGAAGAGATTATGTGTTGCATATAAATTCGAATTGTATGTGATCGGGATAGTCTCGGTGGATAATTAATCATTATTCAGAAAATTTCTACATGGTATCGGAGCTATTGAAGCAGAGATTGATCATCACGGTGATTACAAACTTATTTCGGTAGACGAGTGCATGCGGGCCGAGGTAGCCTCACGGATTTCATCTTACTTCGGAAAGTGAAGTGCGAGTTCAACTCAAACCCTTGCGGTCGATCTCTGTGCTGAAAATAATTTGCTCACGGATCTAGAGCGGTTGAGCTTTGAGGTGGAATTCGAATTTTGCAGCAGTTTTGTTTTCTTGGTGCTAGTGTTGAAAATATCTTTCAACGGTTTGCGACTCGAATATGCTCTTGAAGGCAGTTCGAATTATGTTGCATGGAAGGATCGCATGGAGGCAGTATTAGAAGATAATGGTCTGAAGGAGTTCGTAGATATGGATGTCCAAAAGCCCACTGATCCTGCTGAAGTCGAAGCATGGAAAAAGAAGATGGTGAAGTGTCGAAGGATCCTGTTGGAGGGCGTCAAGGATCATATTGTATCCAACCTGCATGGAAAGGCTACTCCATATTTAATGTGGAAAGCTTTGACGGATCTATTCCAGAGTAAGAGCGACCAAAGGAAGCTGGCGCTCAAAGATAAGCTCGGGAACATCAAGATGGAGAAAGGCGACAGTATCGCCAAATACCTCACGAAGTTCACTCAATGCAGAGATGAGCTGGGAAGTGTGGGGGTGACTGTCGAAGACGAGGACATGGTCGACCTGGCTCTCCTTGGTCTTCCGAAGGCTTGGCACTCATACCAAGATAGTGTCAATGGTCGGGAGAAGCTACCGGGATGGGAGCGCCTTTGGGCGGATCTCATGCAGGAGGAGATAAGGAGGACTACTCGAGATGGATCTTCATCAAAGGGAGCTAATGAAGAAAACTGCGCTTTGGTGGCCAAAGCAAAGAAGGGGAAGGGTAAGAAAACTTCTCATTCCGGTGCAAAGGGCAAGAAGCAAGATATGGCGAAAGTGAAGTGTTTTCACTGCCATGATCACGGACATTATGCTACCAATTGTCCAAAGAAGAAGAAGAACAAGCAAGCGGGAAGATCTGCAGATGGAGAAGCTTTGGCTTCATAGTTCAAGCTTGACTTTTCACTGATCGCATGCTTGGTTTCAAGTGTGATGGGATCGGTGTGGTTCTTGGACAGCGGTGCGTCATTTCATATGACGGGAGATCGGGATTTGTTCTCAGATCTGGAGAACAAAGATTTGGGTGTGCACATCGAGATGGGCGATGATGGTAGATACAGTGCGACTGGTATCGGTACCGTATCCTTTCAGAGGGAGTCTAGTAAACCCTTTGTACTAAAGGATGTCATGCATGTACCCGGATTGAAGAAGAACCTGATTTCAGTAGCGATGTTGGAGGATAAGGGGTATGATGTGGTCTTCAGCGAAGGAAAAGCCTTCCTGCGCAGTAAGACTACTGGAGAGTCCCGGAAGATAGGGGTTCGAATCCAGAACATTTATCAGTTGCAGGTAGATGACTGCGCAGCTATGGCATGCAAGGCGGGAGAAGTGGTGAGCCGGGATGATGAGGGCGAACTATGGCACAGGAGATTGGGCCATCTTCACCATGGAGCTTTGAAGATTCTGCAACAGATTTCTACTGGACTTCCTAAGGGCACTCTTGCACAGTCAGATCACTGCAAGGGGTGTACTTTAGGGAAGTATGTGAAAGCCACCTTTCACGAGAAGGATAGTCGCGCCACGACGATCCTCGAGAGAGTTCACACAGACGTGTGTGGTCCTTTCTCAGTTGCTTCGACAGCAAAGCACAAGTATTATGTGATCTTTGTTGATGATTTCTCTCGAAAGTGCCGGATCTTCTTCATGCAGAAGAAGAGCGATACATTCGCGAAGTTCTGTGAGTTTAAAGCACTGGTCGAGAAGGAGTCGGGGAAGAAGGTGATTGCTCTAAGGAGTGATAACGGTGGTGAATTCATCTCGGCTGAATTCAAGGAGTTTTGCAGCGCAGAAGGGATTCGGAGAGAGCTCATCGCACCCCATAACCCACAACAGAACGGGGTGGCTGAGCGGAAGAACAGAACGATCGTGGGTGCTGCACGGGCGATGTTGCATGATCAGGGCCTACCCCTTCACTTGTGGGCCGAGGCATGCAATACAACAGTGTATGTGCAGAACCGTTGTCCTCACAAGGTTCTTGGCATGAGTACACCGGAGGAGGCTTATTCTGGCAAGAGGCCTGATATTTCCCATTTGCGGATTTTTGGTTCTCCCGTCTACATGCATGTGACGAAGGATGCGAGAAGGAAGCTGGATCCGACCGCAGAGGTTGGAATATTTGTGGGGTACACTGATACACCTCACAACTATCGGGTGTATTTGTCAGACAGTCGCAAGACTGTTGTGCGACGGGATATAAAATTTTAGGAGGAGAAAGCCATGCAGTGTTCGCTTGAGAGGGAGCTACACTTGCATGCAGATGAGGAGCTGTTAGTTCCTAAGGAGGAGCTTCCTGATGTGGATCAGCCACAAGAGGAGGTTCAGGAGGTGGAAGAAACCACCCAGGCAGCGCCAACCATCAGAGGGCGCATGCGCACTACAGAAGCTGAGCGACTGGCTCGGGATGCAGAGAAGGTTGTAGGACCACCTACAGCACAGCGCAGACAGAGACAGTCACCGGATCGGTACACTGGATACATGGCTCTTATGAGTCAATGTGCTGTGACGGAGCCATCCTCTTTTGAGGAAGCTGTGGAGGAACCCGCATGGGTTGATGCCATGATCGAAGAATATGATTCGATCGTCAGGAACAGTGCATGGGAGATTGTCCCAAGACCGGTGGGGAAATTAGTGGTGGGTTCGTGATGGATCTACAAGGTGAAGTAGGCGGCTGACGGGAGTGTGGAGAAGTACAAGGCGAGATTTGTCGCCCGTGGCTTTTCACAGATCGAGGGGATCGATTATGAGGAGACTTTTGCACCTGTCGCAAGGTACTCTTCCATACAGATGATCCTTGATCTCTTAGCGCAGATGGGGTGGCACATTCATCAGATGGATGTGAATACTGTGTTCCTCAACGGAGTCATTGAGGAAGAGGTGTACATAGAGCAGCCTGAAGGTTTCGAGATCTTCAGCAGTGAGTCGCATGTGTGCCGACTCAAGAGAGCACTGTACGGGCTGAAGCAAGCACCTCGTGCTTAGTACACTCGGATAGACAGCTACTTCACCGGGCTTGGATTCTCCAAGAGTGAGGCGAATCCTAACCTGTACCAGATTGTGGTGGAGGGGAAGCTGTTGATCATCGTACTGTATGTAGATGATCTGATTTTGACTGGCGATGAGCAGTTGATACTTTCATGCAAGGAGGATCTTGCACGAGAGTTTGAGATGAAGGACCTGGGCATCCTTCATTATTTCCCGGGATTGGAGATTTGGCAGCGCAGTGGAGGACTGTTTGTTTCTCAGGGCAAGTATGCTCGGGAGATTCTGGAGAGGTTCAACACGCAAGGCTGCAAGCCTGTTGACACTCCTCTTCCTGGTGGTTGGAGGAAGGAGGATGCTACTTCAGCGGAGGTAGTGGATGCCACTGTCTATCGACAGTTGGTGGGGTCGCTTATGTATTTGGTCAATACACGACCCGATATATGCTATGTAGTTAACCAACTTTCGCAAGCTATGGTTAAGCCTACCAAGCTCTTTTGGAAGGCAGGCAAGCATGTATTGCGCTATATTAGAGGCACATCCGGATATGGTCCATGGTACAGACAGGAGGATCAGTTAAGGCGACATGGCTTCACATATTGGTATCATCATATCAGAGATTGTGTTCAGCGGAGAATCATGATGCTTTCATATGTTCCCACGGAGGATCAGGATGCCGACATCCTGACGAAGGCGCTCACCAGGAGCAAGTTCGAATTCCACAGAGGCAGGATAGGGGTTGCAGATAATCCATATCTTGCCGAGAGGGAGTGTTGAAAATGCAGCAAGATGATGGAGCTTAGTGAAATGAAGTCGCCTTCACTAAGTGGGCCCGCAGGCAAATTCTGGCGCAAAGTCTATTTTTAGACTATGTCTATTTTTAGACATATGGAGCATGGTTCGTGGATTCCAGTTTGAGATTCTTGGAGCATTGGTCATGTTGGTAAAAATAGATGGGACTCTATTTTTGTGACCTATAGGTCGAAGAGGTCGAAGTCTATTTTTAGATTGCCTCTCCTAAAAATAGGGAAGTCAAATATTATTTACCCTTAATAATATTTGGACTCTAAACAGCAGTTTACTCTCTTGGAGCACTTCAGTTCGAGCTACAGAAGTGGCTCATGCATCTGATAGAGGAATTACGCTATTCCCAAGGGTTTGATGGCATCATGCATGGTTGACTTCAGTTAGGACTTCAGTGGCAGAAGTTTGGTGGAGTTAATGAGACAGCTAGTGGAGTTGTGTTCTGTTTATTTTAGTCGAACTAGTTGAGATTAGTTTAACTAGCTAATCAATTAGTTATGAGTGGAGTGAATTAAATATTATTTAATTCATTAATTAGTAACTCATTATTCAACTCAATAACACATCAGTTCACTATAGTGCATGATCAGTTCAGTGGAGACCAGTGAAAGAGGTAGATGAAAGGGTGGAGTTAGCTATCAGTGGCGACATCAGTTGTGCATGAGTTTTGCACCACACTTGGAGGAATTGCCCATGATGATTGCGTTGTCAAGCCAAGGAGATTCGAACCTTGGATCTCTATATAGACAGGCCTGGATTGCACAATAGAGGCAAGGCAATTGGCGGTGAGTTTTGAACCAGTAACCTGTTCAAAACTGAGCTAGTTTGTGTGTAACTTCATGAGAAAGTACCGAGTACTTGTGAGGAGTATTGTACTGAGTTTGTTACATGATTTCTCCATTATAATATACACAATAGCTGTGGGGTTTTCAGCTATAAGCTTTCCCCATACATACCGTGTTAATGTGTATGATGATTTGATGTGTTATCGCTTGATTTTATTTCCGCATGTTTGATGATCTGAGTGGAAGAGATTATGTGTTGCATATAAATTCGAATTGTATGTGATCAGGATAGTCTCGGTGGATAATTAATCATTATTCAGCAAATTTCTACATTTTTAACTTCCCATTTGTTTAAGAATGTTTGATGGAAGCCTTGGAGATCATTGATACTATGGGGGGCTAAGCCTTTAAACCATTTTCTTACTTCTCCCCCCAGGCTTTGAGCAAATAATCTAAGTTTGACAGAATCATCATCAATTTCATTTCTGTCAGAATAGTCATTCATCTTATCCACATGTTGTGATGCAGTTGTAGTATTGTTGGCATCATATAATGGAATTTTGGACTGATAGTCTTGTGGAAGGTTGACTAATGGTGCAGGAAGGACTAAGGGAGCATACCATGCAACCATGGCAGGAGGTGGAGGTGGATTCACAGGTGGGTTAACAAAAGGGAAGGTGGGTTGGAGTGGAGTGGTTGGGACAGTGGATGTTGGATGAAGGGGTGTGGATGGAATGGCAATAGATGGCTGAGCTGATCTTGGATGAGAGACACCTAGGTTGAGGAGGAAATGTAAATCAGGAGGTGTTGTTTCTCTACTACCAAGATGTTCACTAGTTTCAGGCGAAGAAAGTGAAGACTCAGAATCTAGCTGGATGATATCATCAAATGACCTAGTTCTAAATGGATTTACTAAGTCAGCTTGTGATTGTTGCAGAGCTGAAAGATGTTCAGGAACTGATTTAGCTCTCAAGGGTGGTCTGAAAACAGTTGGTAATTTAATCTTAGGAGACTTCCTAAGGATACTTTATGGGTTATCAACTACTTCAGGTGGATCAGGGTCAGGATAGGCTCTAGTGTGAATTTTTCTAGGAGCCACTATGCTGTGTTTTTCAGACCCAAATAAACAAGACAAGTTCAACTAGATATGACAATCTTTGAATGGTTAACTAATCTGTTTACCTAAATTTCAATCCCACATACTTCTAACTGAGTTTGAATGATATTATGATGATCAAGGTTCTTCCCAGTGGAGTCTTAAGGTCTGTTCAGGATTGTGGAGTCGCCATGTGGAAGTTTTTAGCTCTTTTTAAAGGTAAAAGGTTTTATGGTCCACCACCATGCTTGTGAAATATCCCCTTTCAAGGATATCTCGGAACACACAAACTCTAACCAGAGATTGACTGGGAGGAAATTTACCAGATATTTCACCTCTAAAAGAGGATGAGATCCGGAAGCTACCTGGCCCTTTCCAGACTCTGTCTAAGAGTATGGGGTAAAACACAATAAAAGGTAAGTGTCAATGTAGGAGTAAGTGTTTTACTGCCAATATGAAATGTTTTTCGTTTTTTCTGAGTTATTTTTCAATTGTGTGGTTTCTAAGAATATGCTAACTCTGTTTCAAAACTTAGCTACGGTTATGAGACAAAGACAGTCTACTCTTATGGCTAAGCCAGCTGTTTTTTCAAGGTTTGATAAAGTCTTAAGAGAATCCTAGGGTTTACCTAGATTGTCACTGATTCAAACAAGTTTCATCATGATTACCCTTTCTTGGTAATGCTTGAAAAGGCTGCTTTTAACTCACAAAGTTTTATAGATATGAAAAATGATTTTGGGTTCGAGTCCCCAGCGGAGTCGCCAGAAATGTTAGGGATCTGTAATTTATTAGCAAGATTGGCAGAGTCCAATTACAGAAAGAACATCGTTTCAACCAACTTTGGGATTCTAGGATCTAGCCCTCATGAATCCGGAGAGGGATCTCTCCAATATGTACAAAGATGGATTTGTCTTTGAAGTTTGGGGTTATGATATTAGGCTAGTTATGAGATCGACGGTCGAGATTAAACGAGGCGGTCAGAGGAGAAGGATTAATCTGAGCCTTCGATCGCGCAGAGATCGATGGTCGGGATTGGGCAATGGAAAGTCGAACGGAGAGATCGGGCGATGAATTGTGGGCTGTTTATCTGCAGATTAGATTGACGACGAAGATTGACTTGCCGTTGTATGATGGCCCGGCTATCGTGCGCGCACCTTCGTTAACCCTCGAGAAACTCTGGCGAGCAATCACCGTTGGATCAGTGGGCCCAGATCGGGCTGTCCACATCGATATCACTAGGCGTCCCGGTCTGAACATTAACGCGCAATGGATGATGGATGGATGGCGGTTTGAAAATAGTACATGGGACGCATGGCGGCAGGTGTATGGAATTGCTGGCCATCGGGGGAAAACAACCTTTTGCCCGAAGGCGGTGCGATGGATACCGCCGGTTTTGGGAAAACGGCGCACGGCTGGGGGGTCCACAGGGAGGCATGCTCCGCATCGTCGTATCTATGGATTTAATCGATGGTCGAGATCGCTCCATAATTTGCACGGGCAGAAAAATGAATTTTGACAGTTTAAATAAATATCAAAGGTTTTTTAATTGTTTGCGAAGAAATATTTATTTAAATCGCATAAGCGCTCGACTGGCTCAGCGCGCGGTCGCGGCGCCAGGGCGTATGGGCGGAAAGGCTAGGGACTTAGCCCAAGGGGGCTTAAGCCCAATATAACGATAAAAAATGGGTTTTTAATGGTGTTTTCTCATGATTTTCAAAGGTTTGAGGGTTCCGATAAGGCCAAGAGTGAGTCTTAAACCTTATAAAGGGGATTTCGATGAGGGGAAAAGACAGAAATATGAAATTGAGGGATTTTTGTGGGAAATAAGGGGATAGAAAGATGAGGTTAATTTGGGAAGAAGGGAAAGGAGAAAATGGTGCTTGCAGCAATATTTTGGCTTTGGAAATCAGCAGGATTTCAGAGTTTTTTCAAGATGGGAACATCGGTGAGGGTTGGACAGAGGCATGAGGCCCTCAAAAAGTCTTCAAGAGCCAACAGTTTTTAGTGAGAAAAAATTGTTCCTTGAAGGCTCAAAAAATAGATTTAGCCACCTTTTGGGATAATCAAATTTTAGAGGTGGCTAACACGCCCTTTCTTTGTTATTTGTTTTTCCTTCTATGTATGCCATATTGTTCACTATTCTCTGATAAAGAAGAACATTTATAGAGTTAGGATTTACTATTTATCAGTTCCCTTCTCTAACTGAAAATCTTTATCTTAATGTTTTCCTCTTATTTGTTTGTTTAAGAATGATTCGATACAGTTTAAGCAGTTAGGAATGCTGGAGTTCCCTCATCCTACTGTTTGCTTTAAACATTGTTCTTGAAAGTTATTTTCCTTATTTGCTTATTAAAGTTAGACTAGAAAGTGATGGTTTGTCCTGTTTCTAGCTCCTATTCTCCAAAGGCAGATTCTGAAAGTTTCGCTTGGTGTTGGCTGAAAGCAGACTAGGTTTAAAAGTACTTTATCTGATCTTAAGTTACACTTTGTTTTCTCTTATGTTTTTCAATACTTTCTGAAGGTAATTATGTGGATTACTGGATTGTTTGTCAATTAAGCTGCTTTAATAACAAACTTTCCCAAGAAGTCAACGGTTAGCCCTGCACTTGGTTGGTTTTTAATAGTTACTTAAGAGGCTTTTTCTTGTTTGGACTGACTATAAATCCCTTGTGAAATTATTATCAGTTTCCACCCCTCCAACACTTTATTGTTTCCATTCCATCATTTCAATCTCAATGATCTTGTGACTAGATGACTTGCCCCTTGGATCACTCTTGATGTTGTTGTTCAATTAAATACCTGTTATGACTCCATAGCCCAATGGACTAAAAACCAGTGTTATATCTATCTTTTAACCTAGCTGTTCTATCCACTTGCAACTTCTCACCTTTGAAACTCTTTAAACTTAGAACTTTCCCCTCAAATCAGTATTCATGCTCAACCATCCAAAAACAAACAAAACCCTTGGCCTTCATAACTAGCCTAATATCGTTACCACAAACTTCAAAGACAAATCCATCTTTGCACTTATTGGAGAGATCCCTCTCCGGATTCAGGAGGGATAGCTCCTAGAATCCCAAAATTGGTTGAAACGATGTTGTTTCTGCAGTTTTAGTCTCAACAGTCTGCTAAAATTACAGATCCCTAATATTTCTGGCGACTCCGCTGGGGACAAATTTTCTGAGTTAATAAAAGTTGAAAACCACATTAAAACTCTAGATAACCCCTGGTTTTATGAAAATTATTCTGTTTTCCAGCTGAGTCACCAACAACTAACATTTCTGGCGACTTTGCTGGGGAAGGCATTTCCCTTAAACACTTCATAAAACCTTGAGAGTAAAAAGCAGCCTTTTCAAGCACTACCAAGTCATGGTAATCATGGTAAAACTTATTTGAATTAGTGACAAACTAGATAAAACCTAGGATTCTCTTAAGACTTTATCTAACCTTGAAAGATCAGCTGGCTTAGCCATAAGAGTAAACTCTTTTGTCTCATAACTGTAGCTAAGTTTTGAAACAAAGTTAGGATATTCTTAAAAACCGTGCAACTGAAAAATAACTTAGAAAAACCTAAAAAAAATTCAGACTAGTTCTTAATAAACATGGTGGTGGACCATAAAACCTTTTACCTCCTTAAGAGCTAAAAACTTCCACTTGGCGACTCCACAATCCTTAACAAGCCTTAAGAATCCACTGGGAAGAACCCTTATCATTATAACATATTTCAAACTCAGTTAGAGGACCGTAGGATTGAAATTCAAACAGATTAGTTAACCTCTCAAAGATTGTCATATCTGGTTGAACTTTTCTTGTTTATTTAGGTCTAGAAAACACAACGTAGTGGCTCCTATAAAGATTCACACTAGAGCCTATCCTGACCATGATCCACCTAAAGTAGTTGATAACCCAGAAGGTATCCTTAGGAATTCTCCTAAGATCAAATTATCAACTGTTTTCAGATCACCCTTGAGAGCTAAATCAGTTCCTAAAAATCTTGCAGCTCCACAAGAAATACATGGTGGTGGACCATTAAAATTTTTACCTCCTTAGGAGCTAAAAACTTCCACCTGGCGACTCCACAGTCTGAAACTCCCAAAATACCAAATGAGTCCACTGGTAGAAGACCCTGAACTGATTGACTAGACACAGTGACCTCTTTCTTGATTTACAAAAATGATTCCAAGAATACAACGAAGATATGCCCCAATGAGTAGAGATCATATCCCTGGGTTTCCACATAAGATGCCCTAGGTGAATTGGGATGACAACCTGCCTATTTTTCAAGGTGAAAAGTTTGATGACCCTTTATTACTTCTTATCAAATTTCACATACATGTATGGAGGTTGAAAGTTGAATGGCATGAAGACTGCCTAATGAAAATGTTCATGTTAACATTAGAAGGAAAAGCTATGGATTGGTATGAATGCTTAAGATCTAGTAGTTTGTTTTCTTTAAGAGACCTTGAATATGTGTTCTATGAGAACTATAAAGAAAACACTACATCATTATCATTGGGTGCAATGTATTATGATTCATCACAAAACATCACCCAACACATTATAGATAATGAGGAAGCTTTAGAAGAGATGCATCCTGAAGATATTTTAACAGCCATTCATGAGTTTAATCTCCTATTGAAAATTTTTAAGAATATAGATAAATCAGTTGAGGAAGAGATGATCCAAGAAATAATGGACGTTCCTCAAGATATCCCTGAAAAATCAAATATTGATTCATCATCCCTTATAGTCGAGGCTCAAGAAGACATCCAACCTCAAAATAAGTCTTCACAAGAGACAGAGAACTGTTGTAGTTCTGTTCAAAGGGACATAGAAACATCCTTCCCTTTGACAAAAAAAGAGATAGATCAGACTATTTATAAAAATTCAGTCTCTGAAACTTTTTTCAAAACAAACATTCTTTCCCATTCACATAGAGAACTTTGTTGTACAGATTTAGAAAGTTATTTTGTAGATCAGAATGAAGAAGGACCTGCTTATAACCCAGTATGTTTGATTGGTAGTATTACTTATGTTCGTGATTCTCCTAACTTTGATCTATCTAGTAATGATGCTTCCCAAACGGAAGTTAATTTTGTAGGATCATCATTAGTAGATTTATGGGAGGAAGATCAGTTCCTTCAAAGAAGTAATGAGCGAGTGCAGACTATTTATGATACTGATGATGAAAGTTTTCAAAGTCTAGAAGCGAGTGAAGATTCATTGGATCTTTGCTCTGTTTCATTTCAGATCATCAGTAATAGTTTCCATGTGATTGGGAATCAACATACTTTCAGCTCAAAGGATGAGGAGGAAAGAAACGAAGAAATTTTTGGGCAGGTGGAAATCAAGGAGCTTTCTCTTGAAAAAGAGGAAGAAATTAAACATACCCTTGCTCAAGAATATAATAACCTCCTCATAGAGTACAGTCCACTAAACCAGAGCATACTAAGGCTACAAGAGGACAACACTGCCAAATATGATGAGTCCTCCAGTTCAGATGATGATGCTTCCAAACAACTTTCGAAAGATATGCTCCTCAAAGCTGAAGTCTTGGAAGTAGACAATCTACCAGACACAGAGGACCAAAAAGAAGAGAATCTTCATCTTTTCTTTGTTGATCCTATGTAAGAGTATGTGGAAATCCAAACTGGCTCAAATTATCAAGCATCAATCCTTTGCATGAGCCAGAGACATGAAAAGCTGTCACCTTATGTGATAGCCTTGATATTGAAGGTGTTGAAAATGCAACAAGATGATGGAGCTTAGTGAAATGAAGTCGCCTTCACTAAGTGGGCCCGCAGGCTATTTTTGGCGCAAAGTCTATTTTTAGACATATGGAGCATGGTCTAGGAGTTGCAGTATGCTATTATTGGATGATTGGTCGAGTTGGTAAAAATAGATGGACCTCTATTTTTAGACATACAGGTCGAAGTCTATTTTTAGACTGCCTGTCTAAAAATAGGTCAGTCAAATATTATTAGCCCTTAATAATATTTGGACTCTAAACTTCAGTTTATTCTCTTACAGCACTTCAGTTGGAGCTACCGATGTGGCCCATGCATCTGACAGAAGGAATTACGCTATTCCTTGGGGTTTGGTGAGCTCATGCATGGTTGACTTCGCTAGAACTCAAGTGGCGGAGTTTGGTGGAGTTGATGAGACAGTTGGTGGAGTTGTGTTCTGTTTAACTTAGTTGAACTAGTTGTATTTAGTTTAACTGGCTAATACACTAGTGATGAGTGGAGTGAATTAAATATTAGTTAATTCACTAATTATTAACTCATTATTCAACTCAAGAACACATCAGTTTACTACAGTGCATGGACAGTTTAGTGAAGACTAGTGGAAGAGGTAGATGAAAGGGTGAGTTTGCTATTAGTTGCGACATCAGTTGTGCATGAGATTTGCACAAGAATTGGAGGATATTTCCCATGAGGATTGCGCAATTGAAGCCAAGGAGATTCGAACTTGGATCTCTCATTACACCAACTTGGATTGCGTAATAGAGGCAGGCAATTAGTGGATGAGTTTTGAACCTGTGACTTGTTCAAAACTAAGCTAGTTTGTGTGTAACTTTTGGAGACAGTACTGAGTACTTGTGAGGAGTATTGTACTGAGATTTTTACATGTTCTCTTCTATTATAATATAAAAATAGCTGGGGGTTTTCAGCTATAAGCTTTCCCCATTACATATTGTGTTTATGTGCGCATGCGACTGTTTCTATTTTCGCAAATTGATGATTAATTGTAGAAGAGGTTATGTGTTATGCATGAATTCGAATTAGTGTGTGACCAGGATAATCTCAGTGGATAAATCGTCATTATTCAGCAAATTTCTACATGGTATTAGAGCGAATTGATCATCGGGATCTATTACAGTGATTACAATTTTATTTCGGTAGACAGAGTCTGTAACGGGCCAGGTAGCCTCTGGATCCATCCTTTCTCTGAAAGGTGATATATCCAATAAATGCCCTTACAGTCGATCTCTGTGCTAGAAATAATTTGTTCTCACAGATCCAGAAGCAGTTGAGTTTTTGAGTTTGGAATTCGAATTTTGCAGCAGTTTGTTTTCTTGGTGCCGGAGTTGAAAATGTCTTTCAACGATTTGCGACTCGAATATGCTCTTGAAGGCAGTTCGAATTATGTTGCATGGAAAGATCAGATGGAGGCAGTATTAGAAGATAATGGGCTGAAGGAGTTCGTAGATATGGATGTCCAAAAGCCTACTGATCCTGCTGAAGTTGAGGCTTGGCAAAAGAAGATGGCGAAATGTCGAAGGATTCTTTTGGAGGGCGTGAAGGATCACATTGTATCCAGCCTGCATGGAAAAGCTTCTCCATATTTGATGTGGAAAGTGCTGACAGATCTATTCCAGAGAAAGAGCGACCAAAGGAAGCTGGCGCTCAAGGATAAACTCAGAAACATTAAGATGGAGAAAGGCGACAGTATCGCTAAGTACCTCACGAAGTTCACTCAATGCAGAGATGAGCTGGGAAGTGTGGGGGTGACTGTCGATGAAGAGGACTTGGTGGACCTGGCTCTCCTTGGTCTTCCGAAGAGTTGGCATTCCTATCAGGACTCTGTCAATGGTCGGGAGAAGTTGCCGGGATGGGAGCGACTTTGGGTGGATCTCATGCAAGAGGAGATAAGGAGGACTACCAGGGACGGATCTTCATCAAAGGTATCTGATGAAGAAAATTGCGCTTTGGCTGCCAAAGCAAAGAAGGGGAAGAGTAAGAAGGCTTCTCAGTCTGGTGCGAAAGGCAAGAAGCAAGACATGTCCAAGGTGAAGTGTTTTCACTGTCACCAGCACGGACACTATGCCACAAATTGTCCGCAGAAGAAGAAAAATAAGAAGGCTGCCAGATCTGCAGCGGGAGAGGCATTGGCTTCTCAATTCGAACTGGATTTTTCACTGATCGCATGCTTGGTTTCAAGTGTGGCGGGATCAGTTTGGTTCTTGGACAGTGGTGCGTCATTTCACATGACCGGAGATCGAGATCTATTTTCAGATCTGGAGGAAAAAGATCTTGGAGTGCACATCGAGATGGGCGATGATGGTAGATACAGTGCGACCGGTATCGGTACCATTTCCTTTGAGAGGGAGTCTGGTAAAACCTTCGTATTGAAGGAAGTTTTGCATGTTCCAGGATTGATGAAGAATCTGATCTCTGTGGCGATGTTGGAAGACAAGGGGTATGATGTGGTCTTCAGCGAAGGAAAAGCTTTCCTGCGCAGTAAGACAACTGGAGAGACCCGGAAGATAGGGGTTCGATTCAAGAACCTTTATCAGTTGCAAGTAGATGGCTGCGCAGCAATGGCATGCAAGGCGGAAGCAGTGGTGAGCCGGGATGATGATGGCGAGCTGTGGCACAGGAGATTGGGCCACCTTCACCATGGCGCTTTGAAGATACTGCGACAGATTTCTACTGGGCTTCCTAAGGGTACTCTTGCGCAGTCAGATCAGTGCAAGGGATGTACCTTGGGAAAATATGTGAAAGCCACCTTTCACGAGAAGGATAGTCGCGCCAGGATGATCCTTGAGAGAGTTCACACAAACGTGTGTGGTCCTTTCTCAGTAGCTTCGACAGCAAAGCACAAGTACTATGTGATCTTTGTTGATGATTTCTCTCGGAAGTGCTGGATCTTCTTCATGCAGAATAAGAGCGAGACATATTCAAAGTTCTGTGAATTCAAGGCGCTGGTTGAGAAGGAATCGGGGAAGCATGTGAAGGCTCTTAGGAGCGACAATGGTGGTGAATTCATCTCTACTGAATTCAAGGACTTTTGCAGCGTAGAAGGGATTCGGAGAGAGCTCATCGTACCCCATAACCCACATCAGAACGGGGTTGCTGAGCGGAAGAACAGAACGATCGTGGGTGCTGCACGGGCGATGTTGCATGATCAGGGCCTACCCCTTCACTTGTTGGTTGAGGCATGCAATACTGCAGTGTATGTGTAGAACCGTTGTCCTCACAAGATAGTTGGCATGAGTACACTGGAGGAGGTGTTTTCTGGAAAGAGGCCCGACATCTCTCATCTAAGGATTTTTGGCTCACCTGTCTACATGCATGTGACGAAGGACGCCAGAAAGAAGCTGGATCCGACCGCAGAGGTTGGAATATTTGTGGGGTACACTGATACGCCCCAAAACTATCATGTGTATTTTCCAGACAGTCGCAAGACTGTTGTGCGACGGGATATCAAATTTCAGGAGGAGAAAGCCATGCAGTGTTCGCTTGAGAGGGAGCCACACTTGCATTCAGAAGAGGAGCTATTAGTTCCTAAGGAGGAGCTTCTGGATGTGGATCAGCCACAAGAGGAAGTTTATGAGGTGGAAGAGACCACTAATGCAGCGCCAACCATCAGAGGGCGCAAGCGCACTACAGAAGCTGAGTGACTGGCTCGAGATGCAGAGAAGGTTGTAGGACCACCTATAGCACAGCGCAGACAGAGACAGTCACCGGACTGGTACACTGGATACATGGCTCTTGTGAGCAAATGTGTCGTGATAGAGCCATCCTCTTTTGAGGAAGCCGTGGAGGAACCCGCATGGGTAGATGCCATGGTGGAAGAGTATGATTCTATTGTCAGAAACAATGCATGGGAGATTTTCCCGCGACCGGAGGGGAAATCAGTGGTGGGTTCGCGATGGATCTACAAAGTGAAGCAGGCGGCTGACGGGAGTGTGGAGAAGTACAAGGCAAGATTTGTTGCCCGTGGCTTCTCACAGATCGAGGGGATCGATTATGAGGAGAACTTTGCACCTGTCACAAGGTACTCTTCCATACGGACGATCCTAGCTCTCTCAGCGCAGATGGGATGGCACATCCATCAGATGGATGTGAAGACTGCGTTCCTCAACGGAGTCATTGAGGAGGAGGTGTACATAGAGCAGCCTGAAGGTTTCGAGATCTTCAGCAGTGAGTCACATGTTTTCCGACTCAAGAGAGCACTGTACGGGTTGAAGCAAGCACCTCGTGCTTGGTACACACGGATAGACAGTTATTTCACCGGACTTGGATTCTCCAAGAGTGAGGCGGATCCTAACCTGTACCAGATTATGGTGGAGGGGAAGTTGCTGATCATTGTACTGTATGTAGATGATATGATTTTGACGGGTGATGAGCTGTTGATACTTTCATGCAAGGAGGATCTTGATAGAGATTTCGAGATGAAGGACTTGGGCCTCCTTCATTATTTCCTGGGATTGGAGATTTGGCAGCGCAGTGGAGGACTGTTTATTTCTCAGGGTAAGTATGCCGAGGAGATACTGGAGAGGTTCAACATGCATGGCTGCAAGCCTGTTGACACTCCTCTTCCTAGTGGTTCGAGGAAGGAGGTTGCTACTTCAGCGGAGGTAGTGGATGCCACTGTCTATCGACAGTTGGTGGGGTCGCTTATGTATCTGGTCAATACACGACCCGATATATGCTATGCTGTTAACCAGCTTTCGCAAGCTATGCTTAAGCCTACCAAGCTCTTCTGGAAGGCAGGCAAGCATGTATTGCGTTATGTTAGTGGCACATCGGGATATGGTCTATGGTACAGACAGGAGGTTGGAGCGAAGCTTAGCGGCTTCACTGATGCAGATTGGTTAGGGAGCCCAATGGACCGAAAGAGCACATCTGGAGGAGTCTTCAGTATCGGGTCGACAGTAGTTTCCTGGTACAATAGGAAGCAGAGATCCGTGGCACTCAGTTCAGTAGAGGCCGAGTACATGGCAGCTAGCTTGGCTGCATGCGAGGCTATTTGGATGAGGAAGATCCTCATCGGATTGTTCGGGTCGCACTTGGAGCCTACTGTGATTTATTGTGATAACAAGAGTTGCATTAAACTCTCGGCTAATCCAGTATTTCATGATAGATCCAAACACATCGACATTAGGTACCATCATATTAGAGATCGTGTTCAGCGGAGAATCATGATGCTTTCATATGTTCCCATGGAGGATCAGGATGCCGACATCCTGACGAAGGCGCTCACCAGAAGCAAGTTCGAATTCCACAGAGGTAGGATAGGGGTTGCAGATAATCCATATCTTGCTGAGAGGGAGTGTTGAAAATGCAGCAAGATGATGGAGCTTAGTGAAATGAAGTCGCCTTCACCAAGTGGGCCTGCAGGCTATTTTTGGCGCAAAGTCTATTTTTAGACTATGTCTATTTTTAGACATATGGAGCATGGTCTAGGAGTTGCAGTATGCTATTCTTGGATGATTGGTCAAGTTGGTAAAAATAGATTGACCTCTATTTTTAGACATACAGGTCGAAGTCTATTTTTAGACTGACTGTCTAAAAATAGGTCAGTCAAATATTATTAGCCCTTAATAATATTTGGACTATAAACTTCAGTTTATTCTCTTACAGCACTTCAGTTGGAGCTACGATGTGGCCCATGCATCTGACAGAAGGAATTACGCTATTCCTAGGGGTTTGGTGAGCTCATGCATGGTTGACTTCAGTTAGAACTCAAGTGGCGGAGTTTGGTGGAGTTGATGAGACAGTTGGTGGAGTTGTGTTCTGTTTAACTTAGTTGAACTAGTTGTATTTAGTTTAACTGGCTAATACACTAGTGATGAGTGGAGTGAATTAAAAATTATTTAATTCACTAATTATTAACTCATTATTCAACTCAAGAACACATCAGTTTACTACAGTGCATGGACAGTTCAGTGAACACCAGTGGAAGAGGTAGATGAAAGGGTGAGTTTGCTATTAGTTGCGACATCAATTGTGCATGAGATTTGCACAAGCATTGGAGGATATTTCCCATGAGGATTGCGCAGTTGAAGCCAAGGATATTCGAACTTGGATCTCTATTACACCAACTTGGATTGCGTAATAGAGGCAGGCAATTAGTGGATGAGTTTTGAACCTGTGACTTGTTCAAAACTAAGCTAGTTTGTGTGTAACTTTTGGAGACAATACTGAGTACTTGTGAGGAGTATTGTACTGAGATTATTACATGTTCTCTTCTATTATAATATACAAATAGCTGGGGGTTTTCAGCTATAAGCTTTCCCCATTACATATTGTGTTTATGTGCGCATGCGACTGTTTCTATTTCCGCAAATTGATGATTAATTGTAGAAGAGGTTATGTGTTATGCATGAATTCGAATTAGTGTGTGACTAGGATAATATCAATGGATAAATCTTCATTATTCAGCAAATTTCTACAGAAGGTTAATCTTCAATATGTTCTATGGATACCTCTGACAAGCAGCCAGAGTTTCTACTTCCTCTTGACATTACTCAGCTGGCTGCATTGGAATTTTTGTATCATATGATAAATATAAATACTCCATGTTTAGAATAGGTTAGAATGTCAATAAAGCTCATTTCTGAGCATGTAGTTAGTTGTTGTTTTCTGCTTTGAAGAAAAATCAAAGATTCAAAAAATACAAAAACAAAGAAAGAAAGAAAAGAGGGCAGATTGTAAAACAAGAAAGGTATAGCCCCATACCAAATAAGAGAAACAAATTTTGAAAGTGTGCAAGCTCAAATGCCACTCCTGAATGACACACTTCTAGTTAGTCAAACAACCTAATCTTGACTAATTAGTTTTAAATTTTCTGCTGATAGGATAGTGAAATCGATTTGCCAAACTGTTTAATCTTGGCTTATCAATAGATAGTTTAGGATAGAAATTGAAGGTTCAAACATGATCAAAATCTGAACCTAAGTTTCCAAAGAGAAATTTACTCAAATCTGTTTTATTTTTTGAGTAAAAAAATATGTAAATATGGTTCTAATTAGCTCAAAATCTGAACCCAAGAACAAAGAAAAACAACTCATACAAGAGTCAAAACAGAGCTGTAGAAAAGAGGAAGGAAATGTTTTCAATTTCCGATCTTAAGCCTTCCATTTTTGGTTTAATTTTCTGCAAAATAAATGTCTATGTGTAGCTTGTTTTT
The DNA here is from genome assembly GCA_034641835.2 of Pinus albicaulis. Taxonomy (NCBI): domain Eukaryota; kingdom Viridiplantae; phylum Streptophyta; class Pinopsida; order Pinales; family Pinaceae; genus Pinus; species Pinus albicaulis. The sequence goes on along the minus strand of CM076575.1, from coordinate 1,282,755,332 downwards.
ATGCCATAGATCACAACAAGTCAAACAACTTAATCTTGACTTGATTGTTTTTAAAAATTTATGTTTTAGAATTTAGAGAATAAAAATCTGTTGGATAGTTTAATCCCAACAGATAGTAGAATAGGTAGAGAAGCATCTGAACTCAACTGTTTAATCTGAGTTCAGGGAGAAATAAGGAGTAGAATTAGATTAGTTTTCCTGCTTTCAAAAGAATAAAATGTTGAGAAAAGAGTTTGCCAATCCAAGTGCACTCTAATGAAGAAAAAATGTTAGATCAGTAGGATTGGGTAGGTAGAAAGTTTGTATTGATGAAGGTCCATTGTTTTTATGGCTGCTAATATGTTTTCAAAAGAAGATCATTCAAGCAAAAGGAAAGCAGCCCAATGGATCAGGCACAGGTCAGCCTCCCAGAGAACAATGAATGAGGCAACTGATCAACCTCCCAGAGAATGCAAGTATGAAATTCTTGATGCTTTCAAGAAGGTATCATCCCCAAGTGGAGCCACTGTTAGCCACCTATAATATTTGATTATACCAAAAGGTGGCTAAGAATTTTTGAGCCTCTAAGGAAAAAAATTTATCATTAAAAATTGTTGGCTCTTTAAGACTCCTTGAAAGTCCTCATGCCTCTGTCCAAAACCTTCATTGCTGTCCCCATTTTTATACTCAGAAATTCTGCTGATTTCATGTGAAGAAACTGCTGTAAAACCATCATTTTTCCCCTTTCCCTCTTTCAAAACTAGCTTTCATTTGCTTCCCTTTTTTCTTCATAAAATTCCTATATTATTCATGTTTGCCTTTTCTTCCCTTCATGAAAATCCCCTTTCCATAGTTAAAAAATCACGTTTTAACTATTTCGGAACCCCCATTTCCATTTGAAAAACTATGAAATTTTCATAAAAAATAGAGTTTTCTTACTATGGACCTAAGCCCCTTTGGGATAAGTCCTAACCACTCCCCCCCACATGCCCCTTACCCAGGAACCAGGTGCTAAGCCCCTCCCAGCGCTTATTGCATTGCACAAATTCAAAGTGCGCAAGTCTTTTGCCATCATCCAAAGTTCCGATGCGATTACCTTGTATTAAAACACTTCCGATGTGATCAGCCTTTATATTGAAAAAACCCCGATCGCATTGTCATTTTTATATTAAAACATGGGTCCGTTTCAGCGCTTAAAACCCTGTATAAATTCATTCCCGATCGTTCTTTTTCTTTGTAAAAACCCAAAACCCACTTTTCCAAAGTTTTAACTTAAAAACCCAAAGCACGTGTTTTAATATAAAAATGGGTAGATCAAAAAGACCAGTCGCGCAATTGCAATCGGAGTTTTCACAATGGTTAGATTGAAAGACCCGCATCAAAGTTCCGATGTGATTGGGTCTTATATGTTAAAACTTCCCCCCCGCCTCTGTTTCATATGACTTTCCCTGGGACCGAGAGTTAAAAGTCCCAAGGTGCTTATCGCATCACAAATGTTTTAGCGAGTTAATCGAAAGACCAGTCTCCGATTTCCAATTGTGATTGGCCCTTGTTTCAAATACACCCCGGGCATATTATCCTCCATATAATTAAAGGCCCTGCAGTCGGGCGCCTATTCATTTTATGCACATTTTCCGCCCTCGAAGCTGAAAAACCTTTGTTTTTTCATGTATTATAAAGGTTTTCTCCCAGTTCATCTCTGCCGTTGATCGACATCCGATCAAACAGCCAGCGCTCCATCGCATCGGAGTCTCCAATCGCATCGCAAAAGTTTAATCACATATGCTTGTTTTGTTTCCCTGATCAACCATCTCCCCGATTTATTACCCACCGTCGATCTAATCTATAGATCGATGACCTGTTCTCCATCGCATTGTTTATTTCCATCTCATCCCCTCATTCTCAACCTCCGATTGCAAATCCCTCGATTCATTTTCCCCCGTTGATCTCATTCTTAGATCAACGACCATCGCTTAATCACCTCCGCCCTCTCGATCGCGCAATCGCATCAGTGATTTTCATCGCACCCTTTTCCTCCTCCCACCGATTGCAATTCCCCGATTAGATCCGGACCGTCCACGTGTCCAGATCGGACGGTCCAGGATCTCTCCGCTTTATGTTTTCTCCCGCTCTTCTTTTGCCTATTATTTGCATATCTCCACCATTAGATGCTCTCATCCAACGGCTACGCTCCTTTCCCCGCCATCTGAAGCAATTTATCCAAACAAATGCAGGATTTCTTTATAATTTTATTTTTTTGCAGGTTTTAAAAGGTCTCCGTCGTTATATTGAAGAAAAGCAAGAATTGGGAATGACGATTCCCATGCTTTCGGCCCATAAAGAGAACCATTCACAGGGCTCCATTCAAACGTTTTATCAACGTTCCATGGGTGCCAATACTATAAAGGCCCTGTGCGGCTCTGCACATTGACAAGACACTGCGTTTTAACACGATTTTAAAAAGAGTATAAGTTTTGAAAAGCAGAGTGCAGCAAAAAGAAGATTAAAGACAGATCTGGGGAATTACAGCTAAAAATAATTATCAAAAGCCTAATTCCCTGGATTAAAACACTGTCAACAGAAAATCATAAATGTTTCACTGACAGAAAGGCTTCCACTGCTTCAACTGAGGCGAATTGATTCCTCAGCTACTACAAGAGCCACCTGCTGCCTCAAACCATTCAAAACAGAGGCCGAAGTCATTGATTAAGGAAATATCTGCCTCCAGCGTTGCCATGAAGTTAATTCTGCCATAGGAAAACTAATGCAACAAATATCTGCAGAGTTAATCCACATTATGCGAAGCCTCAAAGTCAACAAAGCTCCTATCGAGCTTTGATATTAATTATAAAATAGTTAATATAGAAAACCACCTATAAACTTCTTCATCGAGCCCCTCAAAAGGCCCAGAAGTCTTGAATCTGTATTAATTACCTTAAGAGATCTTTTATCAGATCTCACCTCCTCATCCTTCTATAAATACCTCTGTAGAAGATGAGAAGTTGTTGGATGACCACGTTGCTGAGCATTGTTATGTAATTGAGCCTGAAACTTCTGATTGTAAATATTATTTAATGGCCCTTAAAGCTCTGTTTGTAATAGATAAGTTAGGCTGAATAGTGAAGATGATTGCTGAACTGAAACACTGGACTTGAAGACTGTAACTGGTTTGACATCAATAACAAGCTGTTTTTTGGGATCCTGGTCTATATTACTGGTGAAGTGCCCTTTCTTTGTTATTTGTTTTTCCTTCTATGTATGCCATATTGTTCACTATTCTATGATAAAGAACATCATTTACAGAGTTAGGATTTACTGTTTATCAGTTCCCTTGTCTAACTGAAAATATTTATCTTAATGTTTTCCTCTTATTTGTTTGTTTAAGAATGATTCAATACAGTTTAAGCAATTAAGAATGCTGGAGTTCCCTCATCCTACTTTTTGCTTTAAACATTTTTCTTGAAAGTTATTTTCCTTATTTTCTTATTAAAGTTAGACTAGAAAGTGATGGTTTGCCCTGTTTCTAGCTCCTATTCTCCAAAGGCAGATTCTGAAAGTTTCCCTTGGTGTTGGCTGAAAGTAGACTAGGTTTAGAAGTACTTTATCTAATCTTAAGTTACACTTTGTTTTCTCTTATGTGTTTTCATACTTTCTGAAGGTAATTATGTGGATTACTGGATTGTTTGTCAATTAAGCTGCTTTAATAACAAACTTGCCCAAGAAGTCAACGGTTAGCCCTGCACTTGGTTGGTTTTAAACAGTTACTTAAGAGGCTTTTTCTTGTTTGGACTGACTATAAATCCCTTGTGAAATTATTATCAGTTTCCACCCCTCAAACACTTTATTGTTTCCATTCCATCATTTCAATCTCAATGATCTTGTGACTAGATGACTTGCCCCTTGGATCACTCTTGATGTTTTTGTTCAATTAAATCCCTATTATGACTCCATAGCCCAATGGACTAAAAACCAACATTATATCTATCTTTTAACCTAGCTGTTCTATCCACTTGCAACTTATCACCTTTGAAACTCTTTACACTTAGAACTTTCCCCTCAAATCAGTATTCATGCTCAACCATCCAAAAACAAACAAAACCCTTGGCCTTCATAACTAGCCTAATATCATTACCACAAAATTCAAAGACAAATCCATCTTTGCACTTATTGGAGAGATCCCTCTCCGGATTTAGGAGGGCTAGCTCCTAGAATCCAAAAGTTGGTTGAAACGATGTTGTTTCTGCAGTTTTAGTCTCAACAGTTTGCTAAAATTACAGATCCCTAACATTTCTGGTGACTCCACTAGGTACAAATTTTATGAGTTAATAAAAGTTCAAAACCACATTAAAACTCTAGATAACCCCTGGTTTTATGAAAATTATTCTGTTTTCCAGCTGAGTCACCAGCAACTAACATTTCTGGTGACTCCGATGGGGAAGGCATTTCCCTTAAACACTTCATAAAACCTTGAGAGTAAAAAGAAGCCTTGTCAAGCACTACCAAGTCATGGTTGGTTATTTTTTGTTGGTTGGTTGGTTATTGTTTGATCACAAGTTGTAACACTGAAACTCTTTGAAGTAAATACATAGTTTGTTGAAGTTGAAGAATAAATTGAAGTCTTGAAGATCTTGATGATGTTGTTGCATGCTCGTTCCTGAGAAGGCTCTATCATTGGATCCCTGAGCTTGGCTATTGGTGAAGTATTCTAAACCGTTTTATGTTTTCCCCTATTTTCATTATGTTCCAAAATTTCTTACTACAGTAGGTTGAAAGTTTTAGGCTAAGAAATGACTCCTGGAAGCACCTTAGACCTGTTCATCCTTCACTGTTTTATGTTTTCTTCTGCTGAAGTATTTTAGAGGCTTTAAAACTTTCTCTTCGGTCTTCATGCTTGTTTATTTCCTTAATATTTTAAACAGTTGGTTTCAGCATGATTTATGGTTCTCCCTGCTTGTCTGCTGCCACTTAAAAACTGTTATTGGAGTCTCCCTTTGAAGTTCTTTGCTTACAGTGAATCAGAGAGGTCCGTTTTGATCTTGCCCTTTGTCCTCACTTAAACAGTTGGCTTAAAGGTCGTTATAATTATGATCATAGATGTTTTTAGGTGTTCCCTCTTATATGACTGTAATTATCAGTAAATCTTTTATGTTTTCTAAGTCCTTTAGAATAAAATCTTTGAGGAAATAAGGTGTTCCCCGAATCTTAGATTTCATTTTGAAAGTTGTCTTGAAATCATTATTTGCCTAAAGAATGTTTGTAAAATTTATGGTTAGCCCTGTCTATCAAATATCTCTTTATGGTTTAAATTATGTTTTCAGGTTCTCTTTGTTGAGAATTCAATTTCTCTTTCCAAATCATTAATTTTCATCCCATTCCAAAAACAAAAGGATCCTGTGGCTAAGTTAGATTTTCCCTCTGATATCCCATATCCTTTGATGAGTTTGTTATGACCTTTTCTTGACTCCATTGCCCAATGAACCAGATGTTTCTCCATTCTATGTATCTTTCCTAAACCTTTCGTGTTCTGCTGTATCAATTCAATCCAACCAAACAAACAAACAACACCTGCATTTAAATAACTAGTCTAAAATCAATATTATAAGCACACAAGATAAAATTTTGCAAACAAACATTTGAGAGATCCCTCTCTGAGAACAGGAGGACTAGATCCTGTAACTCTAAAGATTGGTTCTTATGTTGCCTTGTCTTTTTATTTTCCAAACTATCAAAACACGAGACACCAACACTATGCATCAGTTGTGTTGGCGGGACCATTTCCAAATCTAGACACTAATTTGGTTGCTACGGATCCAGATCCTAGTTCCCAAGTGTTAATGTTATCCACGACAAAACCTTCACAAGATATTTTGGTGTTGACGTGGAATAAAGACTATGGTAGTCTGGCCACTGATCAACCTACTACCTCGACAATGAATCCATCTATTGAATCAGTACCACCTACTGTTATTCCTGAATTGACAATTAGGCGACTAAAGGGAGTAATTCATAAATAGACATATAATCCTCGAGCAAGAGTTGCACAAAATTATAATATAGTTGAAGATTTGGCTCAATCCCCTTAAGTTATGTCTTCTCTTGAGGTATTACAAAATTGTCCCTCCCAGAAGCAGGCTTTATTGTCGGTAATTGGTGGAATTGATCCGACTGATTCTAATCTTGACGTCTTTAATCATACAGGCTATGTACCGCAACTACCAACAGAATTGGCATTATCCATACAAGTAAATGTTCTCAGTCACCTTGTTCATCACACTATTATTGATGAGGGAGCATCTACATGAATTATGTCTCTAAACTGTTGTAAGTCACTTGGATCGCTGCGATTATCACAATCATTAACGATGTTGAAAGCTTTTGATGGAAGAGCATATAAACCTTGTGGTATTATTAATAACCTGCATGTTGAATTAGGGGGAAAAACAATGAATATTGATGTCGAGGTTGTTGACGGACCCCTTGACTATAATATTTTACTTGGAAGACCATGGGTATATGAGATGAATGCAATTGTTTCTACATATTTTAGAATGATTGCCTTTCCATATAAAGGTACAATCACAGTCATTAATCAATTATCCTTCCTTGCCTCCTCTTCGCAGGTAAATGGGAGCGTTCTTTTTGTTCACTTACCCCAAATAGAAGTTCAGAACATTAGTGTAGGACTCTTAAAGGATTCCACTCTCATGGGAACCTTTGCATTACTGTCGCCTGCGACGTCGGCAAAAATTGCAAGTATAGAGACCTGCTACATGATCTCTTCCACTCTATCTGGCTGAAGGAAGAGTACGGGTGTTTTTGATATTTCTACGTTGGATGAATTTTTACCGCCCAGCCCTATTGAGCTGGCATAGCAATCAATCTATTTGGTTTGGGTGGCAAATTCGAACTCAACATCACCAAATGTTTGGGTTGATCGTTCCTTAGATTTTGGTACTCCATCTGATCCATTTTCCTCAATGTTTTTGACAGATGAAAATATTTTGGAAGCTATGATGTCAGAAGGAGAACCATGGGAAGATTTTCATCATCGCTCCTATCTTCCTGATTATGAAGAAAACAATCTTAGTGAACTATGTCACCCATCAATCATAATTTTTTTTCAAATTCTTTTCCAATTAATGCAATCGATTCTGAGCGAAATTTATCAAATATTGAAGAAACCATTTCTATTGATGTTTCGACCAAACCTGGTGTTGTAGAAAATATTCATGTCAGTGTATCTTGTTCTCCATCAGAACTTGAATCATATCACTCTCTATTTCATGAATTTCGTGACGTATTCGCTTGGTCTTATGATGAAATTCCAAGCATATATACTAGTATAGTTGAACACACTATTAATATGTATCATGATGTCAAACCGTTGCGTCAACGGCTTTGTCCTATTCATCCAAAGAAAGCCGCTGCCATCAAAGCAGAAGTTGAAAAACTTTTGCATGCTGGTTTTATTTACCCTGTTTTGCTAACCGAGTGGGATTCCAATATCGTTCCTGTTATGAAAAAATAAGGAACCATTAGAGTGTGCGTCGATTATCGGGATGTTAATCAGGCTTGTCCAAAAGACAACTATCGTACTCCCTTTATCGACCAGATTATTGACGATTGTGCTAGATGCGAAATATTTTCATTCATGGATGGATTTTCCAGTTACAATCAAATAAATATCCACCCAGATGATCAACATAAGACAACATTAATCTGTCCCTGGGGCACATTCGCTTATAGGAAACTTCTGTTTGGTTTAAAGAACGCTGGGGAAACTTTTCAGAGAGCAATGGATTATGCTTTCAACGACAACAAGCACATTGTTCAACCATGTCTAGATGATTTATCAGCGCATTCACGAAATCGGACTGATCACCCTATGCATTTGAGAGCCATTTTCTTATGCTGTCGACACTACAAAATACGCCTCAATCCACATAAGTGTGTGTTTTGTGTTGGTTCTGGTCGATTGCTCAGATTCGTAGTCTCAAAAGAAGGAATTTGAATAGACCCATTGAAGGTTTAGGCCATTCTTGATTTGCCTGCGCCATCAAATTTACTTTAGATATAGAAACTTTAAGGAAAGGCTAACTTCCTGAGAAGGTTCATTCCAAACTACGCCGAAATGGCTAAAGGATTTACTCGATTATTGAAAAAGAGGGTTCCATTCCATTGGGACCAAGTTGCACAAGCTTCTTTTGATGCTGTCAAGGACCATCTTATTCGAGCATCATTAATGGATCCTCCTAATTATCAAAATGATTGTTTTCTATATATCGTCGCGGCTGAAACGACCATTGCTATGGTTTTGGTCCACGTAGAAGATGGAATTGAACATCTGATCTATTATTTGAGTCATAATCTCAATGATATGGAATTTAAGTACTCGTACGTAGAAAATATTGCCTTGGCAGCTATTTAAGTTGTCCAAATATTTCGACGTTATATCCTGCTCCGAAAAACAACAATAGTTTCAGACTGCAACCCCATGACTTATATCTTATCGTGTCAATTGCTGGGGGGAAAATATTCAAAATGGATTTTCATTTTGCAGGAATTTGATTTGGAATTCATCAAATCCAAGTCAAAGAAGTCTTTAGTTTTGGATGAGCTTCTCTGTTACATTCCCTCTAATAGTACTACTACTACGTCGGAACCATCTATTCCAGACGAGTCTCTGTTTCTAATCGGATCATCTGATCCTTGGTATGGGTATTTCATAATTTATCTCCGAACTCAAAATTTTCGACCTGATACCTCTCGCTCTGAGCAACAACATATTCCATACCAAGCCAAAGATTATCTGATCTTCAACGATACACTTTATCGTCATGGTGTCGATACCATTTTAAGGAGGTGCCTCACTCATGAGGAGGCCGAAAAAGTATTAAATGAATATCATGCTGGGGCTTGTGGCAGACATTTATCTAGATATGCTACCATGTAGAAGATACTCTGTGCCGGTTACTTTTGGCCTACTATTTTTCGAGATTGCATCCTCGCAGTCAGAAGTTTTCATGCATGCCAGTTTTTTATCGTAAGATCCGCAAACCACCAGCGCCAATGCATCCTATTGTCTCTGCGAGACCATTTATGAAATGGGGTATTGGCTTCATGAACTGTAACCCTCCTTCATTCGGGGGGCACGGTTATATTATTGTCGCAGTTGACTATTTTACCAAATGGGCCGAAGCGATGCCTACATTTAGCAACACAGGACAAACAACTGCATTGTTTTTCCTCAATCATGTTATTGCACAGTTTGGGGTCCCACAAGCTATAGTTACAGATCATGGGAAGCATTTTTGCAACCATATGATGTTTGAATTGACTACCAAGTTAGGATTGTCACATGATAATTCTACTCCTTATTATCCACAATCAAATGGACAAGTTGAGGCTATTAACAAAATTCTTAAATGAATGATAGGAGTCCGTAAAAAGAACTGGCATTTGATCCTATACTCCGCTTTGTGGGTGTATTGAACCTCAGTGAGAAACGCAACCAGATTTACTCCTTTTCAATTGGTGTATGGTTTGGAAGCTATCTTACCAATCCAATGCGAAATATCATCGTTAAAACTCGTGATGTACTTGTTACCCGACACCTCAAAAGAAGAAGCGCGTCTCCTTAACCTCATCCATCTTGATGAAATGCGTCGTGAAGCCCAATTGGAAAACGAAGTGCATAAGAGACGTATAAAGGCGCAATACAACAAAAATGTCCAGCCTCGCATCTACTCAGAGGGCGACTTGGTCCTCCTTTATGATCAAGAAGCCGATGTAATATGTACAGGGAAATTCGAGCCATTATGGCATGGCCCCTATATTGTCAAAAGAGTTCTTGCTAAGGGTGCCTATGATTTAGTTAATTACGATGGGATTCCATTGGCATAGCCTAGAAATGGGTTGTATCTTAAATGTTACTATGTTTAATCATGAGCGTAGTAATCTTTTGTATTATATTGTTTATATGTTGTTGATTTGCATTCACTATCTTAATTTGTTTTTAGAGTTTTCTTGACGTTAGTAATCCGTTTTACATTTTATCGCAGATGTTTGAATCTTCGAAACCATTTGTTGGATATGATGATGGTGCTAGTCGTAGTACGCATAATCTATCCTCTACAGCGTGGGCCATTTTCGCTCCGAACGACGAGTTAGTGAGTTTTAAAGGGATTTGTATTGGTAGATCGACGAAAAATATCGCTGAATATAGCGCAATGATCGAACTTCTCTCTAATACCATTTCATTTGGTATTAACCGCATAATCATAAGGTTAGACTCACAGCTTGCGATATTACAACTTACTAGTGTTTATACTGTTATAAATCCAACACTTCTGAGATTGTTCCTAAGAGTTTGACTTTTGGAAAGACATTTTGATTTCATTCAATATCAACATATTTCCAGAAATTTGAACACATTGATTGATTCATTAGCTAATCAAGTTTTAGACAGACATTTGTAACATAGGTAAAGAAAACATTCACACCATTGAATAAGACTGCACAATAAACATAGGAAAAACTCTAAAATCATATAGAAAGATAGTTATAGGCTTTTACAAAATTTGTGCCCAAGACACATTGGTCATCTGACCTCAAAATGTATGAAAAATGTCATAAGTAAACTAGTGGTGCTCATGGTAACATGCTATAGATCTAGCAATCCTACGGAGTAATCGCATCCAACGGTTAGAACCCCAATAGTGTGTCGCTACAGTCACATGGGAAGCTCTTCGATCCGGCAATCCGGAATCCCGAAGGTCAACCCCTCTATGTGCTGTTGAAGCTTAGCTAGAGTCTCAAACATATCAAGGTCTTGAAGGATTGCTCTCTCGACAACCCTCTCTGCTGGCGCATCTGCTTCGCGCTCTGGTTCCTCTACTGGTTGAACACGACCGATATCTGCATTACATCAAACATTTAGTTTAGTCTTGGGAAAACATCAAAATACAAAACATTGTATAAACCTTAGGAAAAAAAAGCCTTCTTATCCATTGCACCCCACTGAGCACCTTCTGGTAATACTAAATCTGGATCTCCTCAAAAGTCGACGACTACATATGCATCGATGGTGATAATCTGTCGCCGGAACCAGGCAAATAATGCAGTAGAGAACACAACGGTCGATTGGCCTGCATGCCGACCCATGAGTTCTACCCATCTATACATTCGAGTATCTCTAGGACTAGTTATATCTAGTGTCACATGTTGTGGCTGCATCAATGGAATCCGTTCCAAACACTAGTACAAAATGGCTAATTAGTTACTAAAAAAAGACTAAAATTTGCATATAAACGACTATTTTTCAGTCGGTGACCAATAGTAGCTAATTTACAATATCTTATAACGCGACCAACTTTTGGTCGTTTTTAGCTTAGTCATTAATTGGTTATCTCAATTTTTTTTATCTAGTTGTATATTTGGTCATTGATTTAGTCACTGATTTGGTCACTAATTTAGTCATTCATTTGGTCTTTCATTTGGTCATTAATTTGGTCACTATTTTAGTCATTCATTTGGTCATTGATTTAGTCATTCATTAATCATTAATTTGGTCATTAAATGTCACAATTAATGACCAAATATACAACAAAATATATTACCATATGATCACCCGAGAAAACCAATTAATGACCAAATAAACATGACCAATATGTTGGTCGTGTTATAAGATATTGTAAATTAGCTATTAATAGTCATATATATGCAAATTTTAGTCGCCGTTTAAAACCAATTAATGACCAAAGAAATATGACTAAATTTTAGTCGTGTTATAAGATACTGTAAATTAGCTACTAATAGTCGTATATATGCAAAATTTAGTCATCATTTGTAGTCACAAATTTATCATTTGCAGTAGCCATTTATTCATTATATAAATGACTAATTTAGTAGTTTATATTCATTTCATTTAATTTCATTAATAATCATTATAAATGACTAATTTAGTCATATATTCATTTTATTTGTGTTCATTATTAATCAACATAAATTAATTTGTATGATTTAAAAAATGTCATACAATGTGCATGTTCATGTAATATGAAAACACAAAGTCGCATATTTTAATTACAATACTAAACAACATCAAGTGCAACTATAAATAATTTTAACCACATAAATTATATTATATGAAATGTTAAAGTATTACAATATGAGTTTCCAACTTAATATTAGTTGGACTACAATTTACACATGAAATGATGTTTCATCACTTCAAAACATTATGTTGTGTTGTCAAGGCATTACAGGTGAATTCACCATTTATGAAGACTTGATCATCAGTTTTTATATGTGTGTCTTATGCAAGATATTGGCTCTAAGGGTATCACCACACCAGTTCTCCTCTCTCTTTTTGCATTTGTCGCTCCAATGTTATTACTCTCCTCTTTTTTCAATTCATGCTTCTTACCATCAATACTGATTTCATTTTCTGAAAACAAAAGAAAATACAATGTAGTGTAAGAAATGAAAGACAATGAACACTAGAATATAACATAAATTAGACTATAAATAGTTTATACAACATATACCTTAACATCAACAATGTCAAAGCAATTTTCCTTCAACATCAATTTCTGCAAAATAAATGTCACGTTATTCTTTCCCATTTCTCAACATGCTACATACGATAAATTGAAAATAACATAAAACCAAGAGCAAACCCTTTTCTAACCAAAACAAACAAACAGACAGTGCTTGTAATAAAACTTCATTATAATATTAGCAAATGAAAAGAGAGCTAGTGGACCATTTGTGTTGTTTGACTTTGCCTACTTTTGTTATAAAGTGCTCGAGCTTCAGGAACCAAAAAATGTGAGCACGAGCTAAAAACTAACCAACCATTCACTTGCCAACACGAGAGATCACAAATAAAACACAAAATTGATTAGGCATTAAAATTGTGAGCATACTACCTTGAAATTTTCTTCTTGAGAAATACCTCAAAATCCCCTCGTTTCTAATAAGCTTCCTGGCTATGTACCTCCATCCTTGATTTCCCTTGCTATATCTTGAATAAAGAATATCCCTTCAACAACCAGTTTTGCGAGAATCCTACCAAGTAACTCAAGAGCCTTGGGCGCATCAATAGTAGCATCCTCCAATGAAAATAGTATAGTCTCCAACCTAGAAACATCAAAATTATATATAGTTATAATTCATAATCGCACATGACCATAGATTGTAGCAGTCTTGAAATAAAATCAAACTCGAATAAGAACAAACAAAAATTTTCAATTTTGTGGTTTATATGATAGCCATTTGATAATAGCTCACTCAACATCCATGTTTCAGGCAATATTTGGTGTCTTTTTATGTGGAAAATTTTCCAATGGGGCTAGATATTTTGACCTTTTCTGTTTAGATCTAAGCTTAATATGAATATGTATTGGATTTTTGTTTTAAATAAAAACATAGGTTCTTCTTTTTCCTTTTCCATTTTTCTCCCTTTACATATATATGTTGTGAATTTGCGTAATTTTAAACAAAATAAACAATCATGTTAATATGTTTTAACATATTGAAATTTTAAAAATAAATATACAATTTTAAAATTTATTGTTAGAGTTTTGGATTTAGTTCAATTTGAACCAAATAAGAGACTGGAATTAGTCAAAATTTTACTAATATACTAATACTCATAACCAGAAAAGTGTCTTTTTGAGTTGGCTATATCTAATGGCTTATAAAAGAATCCTTTACATAGGTATCATATAGGAATGTTAACCATAAATAATTTTGCTATAACATAAGAATTTTGATGACATTACAACATCTCTACCATGTTGATGATTAAATTATGTGAATGAGGATGGAAGGTGATTTGAGATTTTTTTCCCCAAGGGTTTCTAAATGGCTCGGCGATCGGGGATGACACAATATGGAGGGGGCTTTGACACACACTACAGAATCGTGGTCCCGCGGACGATTGCATGTGTCAGCCCTGGGGTTGGGTTTCTGCTGAGACTGCCTACACCTCCTATCCTAACCTCCCTATTTTCACCCATCCATTATTGCCTTTCACTGTCACACTTTCTATGGCCCGCACTCTTCTGCAACCATCGATCGACCCGCATCGGATGCCATGGAGGACGAGCTGCTAGATTATTCCTCGGACCCATTGGAGGACGAGCTGTTGGATTGTTCCCTGGACCCATTGGAGGGCTTGCCGATCTGGTCCACTCCACGACACTCCCCATATTTTTTGTCCACGTAGGCACCTCCCACATCTGTAGCTTTTCCAGATGGATCTAGGGCTTCCACTAGATCTCATTTTTCTCTGGAGGGATCTTCTTCCCTAGCCTAACACTCTGATTCTCTGCCATCTGCATTGCTAGAGTGCTCCCCCCCCTTCCTGTAGCCGATCTAGTGCTATCTGTGCCGTTATCCCCTGCATCTCACCATTTTATGACATCCCTCCTATTGTCACAGTCCTCAGCCTTTCCCCGGGATATCTCCTCCTCCATGTATCCTATACCTTCGTTGCCCGCTTTTGCACCCCCTTTACATCTGCCGAACTTGCCCCCGACTAAACCCTCATGAACAATGTCGTGCCCCCCTCCATTTTGGTGTTTTGCGAGCACTCTCCCTATTGATCCACCCTCACGTTCAGTCGGGATGATCGAGGAACCTACCTTGGACTTGGTAGGGGAGAAACCCTCCCTTGGATCTCAACTGCGCTCATCCAGGAAGTCGGGATGTGTTAAGAAAGGTAATAAGGGTATCAACCTTGCATTTAGAGACCAACACAGGATGGGCGATGTACTTGACACGCTGGAGAGGGTTTTGGTCAGACACATTCGGGGCCAAAAATACAACACAGAGCAAATTCGGCTATGGACTATGGAGATCTGGGGACAATTTATTGATGCTTTACCCTCTGTCATAATTCTCCCCAAAGGATGGTTCGCACTCAGTTTCAGTCGGTCAGAACACCTACAATGGGTAGTTGCCTGTTATTGGCACATAGAACAGGCCCCGGTCCTGTTGAAGAGATGGAGCCCTCTATTCAACCCTCAGTGAGAGCACTTGGGTGCTGGACCCATCTGGGTTCTATTACCTGGGCTACCTATGCACTTTTGGTCTGAGGATACCTTCGCACACATTGGAAATGCTCTTGGGTCCTATCTCGATCATGACAAATCTTATATTGCAACTAGTATCATGACCATGGCTCGAATTTTGGTACATTTGGACACTAGAGAGGGCTTGGAAGAGTCCATTACATTGCGATGGAAGTTATTTACCCAGATCCAGCCCCTGGATTATGTAGATGTGCCTTACTGATGTAGAAGATGTCATGAGGTCGGGTATCTCTACAAGGACTTCCCACTCATGTAGAAGAAGGCTCCATAGTCCCTGCCAATTGAACCCGTGCCTACATCAACTCCACATGCACAAGCGCCCACTCGGAAGACTTCTCAGTGCGGTCGACCTACTCGGGCTAGTGTTCCGAATGAAGCCCCTACTGCTCATCCTCCTCGACCCCCTTCGTCGCGCATTACCTGCTCCAGAACAACTGCCGCACAACCATCTGTGGGTATTACTTGACTCCCTTACTCAGTTTCTGATTTTTCTGTTGTATCTACTGTTATTCAAGCATTGGTCCTCTCTGTATCTGGGTTGACATTCCCCTCCTCTCCTCTCCCTTTTTCTGTGATCCCTCCCTCTATACCTTCTCCCACTTTCCCCCTCTCCTCTGAGGCCTCATATGACTCTGCGGGTAGACACTCATACTTTCTGAGATCCCTCTCCAAGCTATCTGCATCCCCCCCCTGCCGATTAGTTATTATTCCCCCCCCCTAAGATCGGGGTATCTTCTCGTGGTTGCAAATCATATATTTCTAAAGCCATTGTCCAAGATGCTCAAGAGGTAGCCGATGGACGTCAACACACTCTCAATCGGGTCCTTAGAGCACAAAAAACCCATGCATTTGTTCCCTCATGATTATTCTCTCCTTCAATTGACCCCTTGTGATATTATTTTCCTCTAAGAGACCCTTGGCCCTGAATTATTGATTGTCAGTATTCTTCAAGGCATGCACCCTGGCTAGAACTTTTGTGCCCTGGATGCTCATGGCCGATCAGGCGAAATTGCACTGGGCATCAATCCCCGGTCGAGAAATCTCCTTAATATATGGGGAGGAGAGGGATACTTGGGAGCCAACATACAATCGACTGAATTCGGATCTCCCTTTTGCATCTTCAACATATATGGGCTGTGCTCTAATCAACTCACATTTTGGGATCATTTCCTTAACCTCCCCCTCATGAATCATGACAGGATCATACTCAGTGGTGAGCTCAATTTCTCTCTCGTTCAGGCTGAATCATGGGGACATTTTGCTCAATTCGATCCCCTCTCTGAACATATTCAGACCCTCATTGAAATGCACTGGCTTGTGGACATCCCGTCACCCAAACTAAAACTAACTTGGCAAAATAAGAGGACAAGACAAGCCTCCCTTGCCAGATGATTGGACAGATTATTGGTCCATGAGGACATTCTTGCCCATATCCCCAACTATCGGTAGTGGGTTGGATAGAGGGGACTCTATGATCACTCTCCCATTTTTATGGAACTTGCTGGACACACACCAAAGCCAAGATCATCCTTCAAATTCAATGCTACATGGCTTGAGGATGCATCCTATGTTGAAGTTGTCACTAAGTACTGGACTACCTATATAGGACCACTGGACCTAGACCCCTCTACTCTCTTCGCCTACAAGATGAAAGAGGTCAAGAGGCTCATCAGGGTTTGGGCAAAGGAGAAGAGAATTTAGGATGAATAAAATATGCAATCTATTGAAGAGGAACTTGCTGCAATGAGTTCATCTGACCATCAAGGATTTGAAACAGATGAATCAAAGGCGCGCATCTACTTGCTGGAATATGAGCGCACTAAGATCCTGAAGGCCCGTGAAGAGACATAGCACCTCCGAAGTAGGGCCATCTAGCTGAAAGCTAGGGATGAGAACACTAACCAACCATTCACTTGTCAACATGAGAGATCACAGATAAACCACAAAATTGATTAGGCATTAAAATTGTGAGCAGACTACCTTGAAATTTTATTCTTGATAAATACCTCAAAATCCCCTCATTTCTAATAATCTTCCTGGCTATGTACCTCCATCCTTGATTTCCCTTGCTATATCTTCAATAAAGAATGTCCGCTCAACAACCAGTTTTGCGAGAATCCTACCAAGTAACTCAAGAGCCTTGGGCGCATCAATAGTAGCATCCTCCAATGAAAATAGTACAGTCTCCAACCTAGAAACATCAAAATTATATAAATTTATAATTCATAATCGCACATGACCATAGACTATAGCAGTCTTGAAATAAACTCAAACTTTAATAAAAACAAACACAAAATTTCAAACTACCCTTCAGTAAGTTGTCCCTGATTTAGCAAGAAAG